>SSNR01000019.1:4048387-4096476 GCA_006937965.1 Callopanchax toddi | reverse complement strand
TCACTGACACATCTGTCATTTGTTGTTTCAATAAATAGTTCAAATGACTGTTTTTCATTGCGCATATTTTGCCCTTAGGGACCATTGTGTGGTTTATGTCTGAAAATCTGATGCTACATAAAAAATACAAAGTAAACAAAAATCATTTTTATGCTCATTTGTGACACTCCAGAGCCCTGATAATTCACCCCTAAAACCAGTCCTCTGGACATAAAGCACAAAAAAAGATTTCATTTTTACAGTTTTTTTGTTTTTTTTCTCAGTGCAGATTTTTTTATATAACCTGGCATTAAAGGGGTTAAATCTAAAAAAAACACAAATATTGTATTTTATCTTGTGAGCACTGAAGCCAAGGATGAAATTTATGTAAAAATGTTAACACTTTTGCAATATTATAATTATATTTCTATATGAAGTTTTGTTGGCACATTTTTTATGCATTAGGGACCTTCGTGTGGCATTTATTAAAGGGACCTCCAGTGATTTTTGTAATGATTGAAAGCTAAGTTTTTTTTTGTTTTTTTTTTTTTTGTTTGCTTCATTTGAACTCTGAAACATTTTTCTCTAGGACCTAGTTTCTCAGAAATGGCCCTCAAAGGTCCAGACCAGGGGTCCCCAACTAAAATTCAGAGCAATCCCACATAAAATAGAAAAACAAATGTAAAATGTGACCAAGTGTTTATCTTGTTTCCTGTTTTAACTTCTGTTTTTAAAGTGGATCCTTTGTGCTGCTGTCTTGCCAGCATTTCCCTGTAAAATAGATTCTAAATTCTGGATTATTCCTGGTAAAATGAAGGTTAATGGTCAGAATATGTTGGATTTTCAGAGTTTGATCAGACGTCAGTAGTTCCAGGAGAACCTAAACTCAGATGTTGTGCAGTGGATCATCCATGTGCACAGCTGACTTTAAATTATTTCTTCTCTCCTCGTCTGTTTTACAGTGTAGTGATGTGCCTCCAGCCACTTATCATGCTGTGACTCGGCACTGAGCTAAATGATGCAGACAGTCTGAGTAAAACATTGATTCAGGAAGAATTGCTTTTTACACAGAGACTCACACAGCTGTCTAAAGTAGGTCAGTGAAACCAGAATAGGAGATGTTCTGTTATCAGTGACACGTTCTAAAAACCTGTCAAAATAACACAGACACGTCAGGCAGAGTGAGACTCACACAGCAGCATCTTACTGCTGCAGATCTGACAGAGAAAACCTGAGACGAGCTGTGGCTGTGATGTTAGAGTCTGTAATAAACTGTCAATGTATCTTAAAGCTACTATTAAGAGGAGGCTGATGCACCATTTACTGCAGGGAATTTACTGTGTTTTTTCTTTAATTTGACTGGTGTACTTTATGATGCTTACATATCAAATTATAATCTGTATTTATATCAAATTTAATTACTTTTTTCCAAGTATCCTGTGCTCTAAAATTCCAAACTTTGCGAAGTTTAAATACTTCAGGTGGGATCTCACACACTTTTAAAGTACAAAACACATGAATGACACAGTCGCAATCATATTTACTGACACTAGAGGGCAGCAAAAACAAACAAGACTCCTGCAGTAGTAAATCTGTTGTTGTAACCTCAGGGTTATTTGAATGTGTTCTTTTTTTCCTGCCAACCCTTTCACACATTACAGAATCAGGTTTCTTTGCAGAAATGATCCTCCAACCTCAACGGATCTGTTTTAAAACCTTTTGTTTCTGTAAATTCATGTAAACATACAGGAATCAAACCCTTATTTAGTGTATAGCCAAGAAATATGAAAAGGAAATCAAAAGTGCAGTTACATTTCAAGTAGTAGAACGTGCCTAGCAGAGAGAATCTTCTCCCTGCGTGTTTTTTTCTCTTTAGATAAGGTTTGTATTTCTACTTCCTGCAGGTCAGTAAAGCGCCACACCTTAACACCGTTCCCGTCGTAGCACATTATTTCTTTACCGCTGCTTCTTCCTCTTGTGTATTTTATCCCCTGCCTTGAGCTGTGATTGGTCGAGACATCAGAACCAGACGAGCTCATATCCTCAGTCGGTGAGATATGGCACATAATCTTAAGCTTCTCTGACCCTCTGAGGATTAAATTTGCTGTCCAGTCATTTTTTAAGAAATGTGGCCCTCTGGTGAGACTTGGACTGTGAAAAAAGTAAAGCTGAAGCTCTTCACAGGCGATCCTTCATCACAAGAACATGCAGTGCTGAGCCCGAATGGTGGGCATGAACAAAATTCATGCCCTGTGTTAAGCCAGAGAAGTAATTTCTGATTTCAGGAAGCCTAGACTGAACCCACCCCCCTCTATGTTGGATGCACTCCTTTACTATCCCTCTTTCTGCTTCTCAAGCTTCAGATCTAAAACCAGTCCTTCATTCTTCATGTCTCTTCTCTTTGATATAACTGCAAAAACTGGCACATTCATTTTAATATGAAGAAATGTCAGAGAGAAGTCCTCATTAGTGCTCTTTTAGTTCTCCTCATTAGTGCTCTTATATAGGTTAAATCTAACAAAGATCCTACAACAGTGATGCTTTTATAAACTCTCCATGTGGAAAATGCGTCCGTGTTTATCTCATTTCGAAACCTTTGAGTTCAGCGTTTAACATTTGAAATACAATGTGAGATTTTCATCAAAAAGAGAATCACACTGCGACTGATCGTTAAACATGATCGCTCTAAATCCATAAAGCAAAGAAATATCAAAGTATTTCATGCTAAGATTGCTAAAGGAATCAAATATTTAATTGAAGTGTGAATGAAGCCAGAAGCCATGTGTTCTTTAATGCATCGCGAAAACAGAGGTCATAAAGGAAAAATAATAATATAGAGGCTGATAAGGCTCTGTTAGCTATATGTCTACTAGCAACAGTCTGATTCACGTGTCTCTGAGACTTTTATTATTTGGGTCAAACGCTGAAATATGGTTTTTATCATTTGCGTTTAATGTTTTTTTATGTTGTCCTCATGTGTTACTTTAAAAGTTTGTTTTTGGCTTTGGTAATCAGACCATCCAGGATTTCCAGCTCACATCAAACTCAACCTCCATCACTTTTGTCCTCGTAGACGGGGCCTTTCAGGCTGAGCTTGGCTGAATATCACTCTTAGTTTCATCCTATTAGAGGTTGTTCCTCCAGACAACACAACTCCCAGGATCATGGCGGTATTGAAACCTTCCTTCATGTATGTATCAATTAGATTTGGTCTTTCTCATAATGAGATTGTTGCTCCGGTTTGTTGTGATGAAGAAAAAGCTGAGCTGGAAAGTAAAGATTTACCCTTACTGGTTCTTCTCAGCTCTGATCATGAGCTACTTCATAACAGAAAACCTGAGCTCCTGATTGATTTCTGCTTAGATGAGTTTCTAGGGTTGCTGAACTCTTAAAGGGTGAGGAGCTTCTTCATATGGAAAGTATTTTAAATTAGCTTCTCTTCCTTACTGAAAAGAGCCAGTTGTGTAGGTTTGGACATCTGATGCCTTCTAGTTACCTTCTATCTGAGCTTACTCCACAGGGAGGTTCAAGACAGACCCAGAACCTGCTGGATGGACTAAAGTAAAATCCCCTCTGGTCCTGAAGCACCGTTAGATTCCCCTGGAGGAGCTGGAGAGCGTTCCTGAGGAGAGGGAGGTCTGGGTTGCCCTCCTGGACCTATTACCTCCATGACCTGGATTCAGATACAAAGACAGAAACTAATGAAAATTTTGATAAATATTTATTGCATTTTTTATTTGTTTTTTAATGAGCTGAGAACAGAAAAAAAACATGCTATGTACCTAAAAGAGCAGTATGGGGTTTTGACAAATCCTCCAAGCGTGTGTGAATTCCAATGACTCACTCAACAATTGCGTCCCTGCAGTTTGGTTTTGAAGAGCTACTTTGATTTAAATGCTTGATCTCTTCTGTACGTCTGTGCTGATATTTTGAAGTTCACATGGGTTTGTGCTCAGCAGGCGGTGGACTTGTACAGTAGATTTCACTTCTGACAATTTCCCTTTGAAGGGATTTTATGCGCGTATTGAATTTATGTTGCTGCCTGTGTAATGGTAATGCCCGACGCTTGAAAAGAATCTGTTGGCTTTGATAACATTTAGACTTTCAATTCAGGTGAGATGGAGTTTCATAAGTGGGGGGGGGAAGAGGACGCATTTTACAAATTGCAGCATGTGTGGGAAGAAAGACTAACGCTGAATAAGTATTCTGCAGGATTTGCTCTCAGCATCCATCTTCCCTTAAACTGAATGTGTTTTGAAAGACAAATTTGATGTTGTTATTTCTATTAGAGGGCATCTGAAAATACTTTTTGAGGCATATTTTAATGCAAAAACGGTTTACTCTCATTCACATTGACAGTTGTAGGTTCCTCTGGCCCAGTTTTGCACAGAAAGATCAATAAATCAATAGGTTTAATTATAACAATCAATAGAGTATTGATTATCTCTAATGAAGGACACATTTAATAACATCATGCATTCAAAACGGCTTCACATTGGTCTGCTTTCTCACAGTTTGAATTAAAATCAACTTTTTAATAAAATTCTTTCTTTAATTTATTTTTGTTGTAGCAATCAAATAAATGCACACAGAAATAAATAATGTTACAGGTGGAGTTATCATTAGTTTATTTTAGTTTGTGCATCATTTAAGAACCAAAAGGTGCCGAAAAAAGTAACGAATAAAAAAACAAACAAATGCTGACTTAGCATTATGAATGATTGCAGGTAATTTTATACCATTAAGAGTGACTGAATTAATGACTCATTCATAGACAGCATAGCCAGATCTGACCGTGATGAGGATGAGTTCAGCATCCACAGGTTAGAACCCAGCAGTTAAATGGAAATACTGGGATCATCTCAGGTTTACTGGACCTCCCAGACAGGTAGGGTCAGAACACGGTACCAGGGTTCACATGGCGTAGCGTCAACGATGAGTCAGATCTCCAAAGCGTTTATCAGCTGATGTATTCTCTCAGATAATGAACGTCCTCATAAATGTTGAAAAAGTTCAGACTCAAACACATTTCAAAGTCACAGCTGGTTCAAACTTTAAATTATGAGTCACTGGTGAAGAATCAATTGTAATCTGTTTGCATGATGTGTGTTAATCTAGTCTGTCATGTAAAAGCGACAGAGTGTAAACTGTAGCAGCACTTTCCCTGATTAGACCTCCTGACCTCTCCTGTTTAAATCCTCTGGTGCTCTATCGATTCACCCTCCCCGCCTCTTAAAGTTCACCTCCTCATTCTAATTACAGCAAAGATCTCAAAAGATTAGAAAAGACCGGTGTCATTCATTTCCTTTAAAGATAATTGAGAAACACTGGGGGTTAAAAAAAACCCTGATTTACAGAATCCTCTGGAGTTCTTCTGGATGTGTTGTTTGGTTTCATGTCTTTTTGTGGATGTCTGTTTGTTTGCGCCTGAGGCTGACTGTGACACTCGGTATTTGTTTGGACAGTCAGACAGGATGTGCATTCCCAGAGGCAGGCTGAGGACGACAACACCAGCAATTCCTGTCCTCAGCAAAGTCCTGACCAAAATAACTTTAGATCATCAGAATATTAAAGTTATTTTAAGTAGCTGGTGCCACTTGCTGATTTCCCACAGTCGAGCTCTGATTTAGGGTTGACAGATGTTTATTCTTTAAGAACGGAGTCTGCTCCTTTTCTTTATGCACATTACAAAAAATATTTATAAATAATAATAACTGCCTGAAGTGATTCCAAAAAATCAGCTTCAAACCCTTTTTATTATGCAGCAGAGCTGTCTCACGTGACTGTTTTTCAAAAGAAATATTTCTGAAGAAGAAAACATTGCAGCTGCAGGGTCCTGTCACTTACTGTTAAATAAATCCCATCATGTGCTGGTTCTTACTGAACTGTTGGACAGCAGAGTCCCAGTAACAGCAGGTTGTCTGGAGTTCGTCCACTTTAACAATTACTCTGAGTTTCAAAAGGAATTCTCAAACTTTCTTTGTGGGTTTTTTCCCTCCAAGTATCAGTGGATGTTCAGGTCACCGGGGATGAGAAGAAAGTTCACTTGCAACTGTTTCAGCATAAACAAAATTCTGTTTCATTTAGTTTTTGGACAACACTGGTTGTGCTTTTGTTTCTCTCACTTTTCTTTGATTATAGGTGAGTTTGCAGAAGATGCTCCTGCAGAACGTCCCTTGTTCAATCCAATGTCAGTTTGAGCTTTTTGACTCTAACAGCACTTTTTAAAAAGAAATCACACAAAGATCAAACACATTTATTCACCTTTTTATGTTTGTTCATGTTCATGGGCGAGAGGCGGGGTTACACTCTACAGGTTGTCAGTGCATCAGGACCACAACACATAGGGTTTAGATAAAAACAACAAACATGAAGTTCATATTTTTAGTCTGGAGGAAACCTGAATACCAGAATGGAGGTGCAGGAGAACTCCATGCAGAAAGGACCATCTGGGTGTTGAACCTATAACCTTTTGGCTGCAAGGCATCTGTAAAGCAGCGGCATTTAGAAAAACATTTTAATGTTTAAATTTTTAAAAACAGGATAAAATAATGACAACCATTTGTTTTTATTTGTGGTTTTAATAAAGTAATGGATATAAATCAAAAACTGATTTTTGTAAATCATCTCACCATTTCTTACTTTTAGAATTGATTAAAGTATTCAATCATTTACAAGCCATAAAACAAGTACCTTTGTATTTTAGTCAAGTGTCATTTTATGTTCAGGAGTATTCCAGTTAGCTAAACATCAATGTAAACCTTAACATCCCAAATGCTATATAATAAATCTAAAGTAACTAGATTTATAAAAAGGCCCACTTTTCCAAGTGTTAAATTGACCTTAAATGCTTTAAAGCTTGATACAGTAAAGGAAGTTTTAAAAAATGTGTTTTTGTATAATGATAATATATTTATGTAATTTTATATTATTAGGTAATTTTAAGATACTATAATAATAGGGATGTACCGATACCACTTTTTTCAAAACCGATCCGATACCGATACTTAAATCTGAGTATTCGCCGATACCGAGTACCGATACCGATACTTCTACCACACAAAAAAATGCAACAAATTGGAATACATGTTTTATTTTTTCTTATCTGCTTTTTACAACAAATAACTGAGTTAGATAAAAAAATAAAATGTATTAAAAAATGATCACAAAACTAAAATATAAGGTGAAAAATAACCATTTTCTGTGATTTCACAGTGAAATTATTGCAGTTTTCCACATTTTAACCAAATAAAATGAACTATTTGGCTCCATCTCCAGCTCTTAACCCACACTTTAGCTCAATAGCTCCCCCTAGTGTTCAATATAGGAAACTACAACAGAAATCACAAGTCACAGACAGTGAAGCCACTGGTATCGGGTAACTTTAACCAATACCGATACTGGTACACTAATAAAAACTTGGCCCCTGTCCTCTGTAGTTCTTAGATCCTCCACCAGAGGGCAGAATACACAACTGGGGCAATAAAATGTGGCATTTTTCTAGAAAAGTACAAATCCTGTGATGACCCTCCTCACCCACTGAGCCATGGCCACCCAATAATAATAATAATAATAATAATAATAATAATAATAATAATAATAATAATAATAATAATAATAATAAGCAGTCTACTTACAATAATATGTAAGAGCTAAACTAGGTTTTCTAAAGGTTTCAGAGGAGGACAAAACACTCTGAAAGACAAAACAAAACCCCAGACTATAAATATGATCACTTATGCCTCTCCATGTGTGGCTTGATGTTTTCTTTGTGCTATTCTAGTTTTGGTTCCAAACACAGTGGTGTTCATTTCCACAGGTGCTATCCTGGGGGTGGGGGCATCAGCGACAGACGGTGACCAGATTTCAAAGACTCGTAGATTAAAGGTCAAGACAACTGCGACAGATCCCCACCTCCAACTGTGATATAGGATCTGGGTGACGAGTTACAGCAATTTAACGTGGAACCAGGTTAAAATAACAGTGAGTTTATAAAGTGATTAAATCATAAGCACACAGTGATGGGTCTGTGGTTGAGTGTGTTCTTGGTTTTAGAGGTATCAAGTTGTGTGTGTACATATGGAGGAAGGGAAGTGCTGCTGGGTCACCCAGTGTGACAGAGAAACTATTTGAGGCCTCTGCCTTTGAAGTGTGTCCAACAACACAGCATGGTGTTCTTCTGTGAGCTGTTGGTGCTGATGAGTTTGTGGCAAACAACATTTCTGTTCTGCACTCTGCCATTTCTCTTCCCCTTCATGCTCAAACTGGAGCTTGCAGTCTATTTCAGCTCTGTCTTCTGTCTGATTTGTGACATGTTCTTCACGCTTATAGAAAACAGAAGGTAAATGTTTACCACCCTCCTTACAATAAAACAAATACCTTCGGTGAAACTCAAAAAGGAAATACCTTTGAAACTTTATCTGCTTGTCAGTCCTCTCATCGTTTTTGTAAAGGTTTGGTTCATTTTCTCCTTCCTGCTTGCTTTCATATTTCTCTTGGAGCCATGTCTTCCAGTCACTCCTTCCTCTGGGAGGAACTGGCTGCCATCATCTGGACTTAGAATCCGGTACTTTTTTTTTTTAATTAACATTTTCCTTTAGGTATTCCACTGAGATGTCTCTTACTCATCCAAATACGAATTGATTGTGAGCATCTAGACTTTTAAATGTTCTCATCTGATCTGTTGTGCTGTGAAGGATAGGGATGATTTCCGATCACGTGATTTCACACTGATCGGAATCAGGTGTTACCTCCCAATCCAAACTTGAACATATATGTATATATTCTCATTATTTTTTAAACACATCTATGGTCATGTGGTATCATAGAGTTAGACCACTTAACTCCACACAGAAACAGCAATGGGTGCAGCATGACATCACTTTGTTGCAGAGATGCTAATTGGTTAAACACCGGACACGGAACACAGGAGCAGCTTGAAGCGGAAAGCGGATCTGTTTCTTCGCTCTTCTTTATTCCTTTTATGTATTTTAGTCAGGGCTGCACATAACTGGTCTGCCAGTCCACAAATGCACCAGATATAATGTGTGCTCCCAGACTTCTCCGCCCAAATCCGCCTCTGTGGATCAGTGCCCTCTCAGCACCAACTACACATCCCGCAAGCTGACAGCTTTACATTCAACTGCGGGGAGTGGTGAGGTAACACTCACACTGGGGAAGCTTGCAGAGGCTAGACACAGAACTGTCAGCCCTCAAACAATGACAACAACCAGCTCCAGGGACCGGAAGCCCTGAACCTCCATTAGCAGGAGGGGGGTGTCAGACCGCTCCGGTACAAATGCATGGAGTAATGCACGCGTGCTGCACCCCCCCCCCCCCACCCCCACCCCCCACTCCTGCTTATGGATCTGTGTACTGAGCATCAGTGCCAACAAGTTCTCTCTTGAGAACCTTGATGAAAATCACATCTTGTATCGGGACTCAGTAACGGTAGATGATCAAAATCACATGACTGCTCACGGACTCGATGGCAAAAAACACCTGATCGAGACATCCCTAATGAAGGCTGAATTCATGACAAACACCAAGCAGTTCACAATGTTGGAAATGTTTTTTAAACGGCAAAAATTCTAAGAATTCCCACTGCATCTGGTATGGATCTAACCCACCGATGTCTTTGAATTTTTCTTCATAAAATGCCCGTGTTACAAGATCACTGCATTTGAAGATCGCTGGCTTCTGGATTTCTGCTTTCTCATGTCCTCCAATGGTAACGAGTGTACTTTTGGTCATTTGGTTGAAAAGACTATATTTCAACCATGCATGCTAACTAAAACATGATATAATTTTTTTATAAAGGGATCTTCAAATTAGCAGTTAGCTATAGATGAAATTGTGAGTCAAGCAAAAACAGTGATTTTGTGACTTGATAGATAATTTGATGCTATAGAGGCATTCTGTGTGGCCCTTAATTGATCCAAGTCAATACCTCTGATTTAAAGCAAATAAATGCAGCTCTATGTTCTGCATTTCTACTTCATTTGTCATGTAGAATTTTTAAACCAGGTCACTGGATTTGGTTGTGAACAGCGACACAAAAACCCCCCACATATAAAAGACATCAAAGTGGATGATTCCTTCAGCATAGCTTCACTAAGAGGGCTTTTCTTTCTCTTTGAAGCAGAGTGACATTTGAAATTGCATTTTGTATAATTATGTTGCACTGAATATGGAAAGTACCAAGTAGGAGTAAAATAAATTACTCTTACAGATGGTGCCTCACTAAGAAACCCATGTATTTTTGTCTGTTCAAAGTGTTTGTGCACTTTGTGTGAATGTGTGTGTTTTTTTAATCTAATCCATTTAAAATCAGCTGGCTTGATTCTTAAAGTTATTCTTATAGCTCTTTGGAGGACTGCAGTTTGGAGAACTGCAGTTTGGAGAACTGCGCTGACCAGCTCAACAAGCTAACGGCTAATCTGAGCGGGGTCATAACCAAAGTAGTTTGCTGCCAACATAAAACAGCTCCTGGCTCAGAAATTAAGCAAACTATTTTATAAACATTTATTTTTCATTACATTATTATTTTGATGAAAAATGATATTCCTGCCAGAAGTGTCTCAGCTAGCTGCGTCAAAAGTGCTGCAGCTAGCTTCTACAGCTACTTGCTCTTGCAAATAGCCAAATGATTCTATGTTGTTTATGACGAAGCATACATTTGTCAGTGATGTAATGGTCTATAAATCAGCATTTCTATAAATGGCTGCGGGTTGTTGTTTTTTTACTTGAAGTTAAAATGACGGCAATCCATTTAAGTATTGACCCCACTCAGACTAGCCATTAGCTTATAGTTTTTAGGGTTTGTTTGTTTGGTGTTGGGGTTTTTGTTGTTGTAATTTCATTATATTACTTGTTCCCATCTTTTCCTCAGAAACCATTTAAACATACCCGAATTATGGGCTTATAGTTTGGAAACCTAGTCTTACAGGTGTATTTTTTAAAGTTGTTTGTTATCCAGTATTTAGTGTGCATTGATTGAAATCATTAAGGGTTCTTTGTATGAACACTTGACCCATTTGTGAATCAAATTTGAAGCACATGCTTTACTTAAGTGGCAAATTTGATCATGATATTACAGAAAAGGAGTCATTAGTTTTGTTTTGTTTGGCTTTAGTTGAATGCATAATTTACCTTTTTCACAGACATGTGGATAAAATACAACAGTCTTAGCTTGAGGCTGAGAATTGTTTTGTAAAATAAAACCTTGAAACTTTATTTAACAAAACAGGATAAACTCCACAAATAACAGAAAAACAAGCAAATTAATTTATTGATGAAATTCGGCACAAAATATTTAATTCTTCACACATAATTTGCATGCTGGCAATGCATACTGTACTGTATTGTGTGTTTAAATTTGAAACCCATAAATGACAATGACACCTATCAGCCATAATTTGACTAACAATATTCTCTTAGTAGCAGTGTCCATCTATTTTCTCTTTCTCCGTGTGTTTCTCTCACTGTGCCATCTGCAGTCAAACCTTCTGTCTGTTACAACTTCCTCACATTTTCCCTTTTATCTGATTCTGTCACACTGAGAGCAAAAAGCCTTTAAACCCATTAAATCCATTCCAATTCAATTTCAGGAAGACAACACTGTGTTTGCGGGCTGCTGCCAAGCAGGACCTTAGACAGGACCCCGAGATAATAGGAGACCCCTGTAGGTTTTCTAATCTAGCAGAGCCTCCCTGGCTGGCAGGAACAGATTGTGACAGAAGACGAGCCCCTCCAGCTTCAACAGGGAGATGAAATCCTATCCTGCTTATGTGAGGCAGCAGATTGGTGCTTTTACTTTACTTTCGTCAGTTTTTAAAATGAAGTTACATTTTTTAAATAATCCAGCAGCAAAGTTTTGTTATTATTTCCATCTTGTTCTCCTCTTTATCAACCACAAACTGGTTAATCAACATTAATCTCATTTTGCTAAACTCCATCTTTCATTTAATATTTATACAGTTATAACTCTGCTAATCATTCTTATCCACCTGATATCATGTCTCTGTCTTCACATCATTCAGATATCCATAATCCTGTTTGACTAATCAGGCTACGGGTGATGCGTGTTTTAACTTTGCAATATTTCTTCAGATCTGCATACTGTGTTGATCTCCGTGACTCACAATCTGACCCAAATCTGCTGCAATCATAAAAAAATGTATCTGTAACATGTGTGATGAATTTAGAGGAAAAACCTACAGCTCAACGTTTCAGTGATACCCAGTCTTTCTTGTAGAAGCAGACGAAGTTGTTTATTTATATAGTGGGATTTTTTTTACAGGATAATAAATGGAAGAGGGGACATTGGAGCAAGAGGACAAATCATAGGAGTTTATGATTAGCTAGTTTGATTAGATGGGTCGTAAAGGCATACTATGTATGTTGGCTTGGCTAAAGCCTTCAACTCTGTAGACCATAACATAGCAGGCCCAGACATATAGGACTTTCTCAGACATCCCTGTCATGGTTTAGAAGTTATACCTTAGGCCATATGCAAACAGTGAGAACAGAGGGTTACCAATCTGTAACCGATGTCGTAATGTTTTCATCACTTTCTCTCAGAGGTGTTTTCTGCATCCAAGGGGCTTCAAAACAGAAGAAACAGACTTTTTGATCCCCCTTCAAGAGAAAAACCACCTGCAAGCTTTCTGTTCAGGAGTTTTTAAAACCAGCGCCGTTTTAAGGGGTTTATTTGTGTCTGGCTCACATTGAGACAACCAACTGCACTGAAAGACAGCAGCTGGCAGCTACTTATATCAGCGCTGATCCTCAGACATAACACACAGCCAGACAACAAACAGTCCAATCCTCAGAGCTGTTAAACAAAGGGATGTGTTTAAAACTCCAAAAGCTAAAACATGTGCAGTCAGAGAAAACAGATTAGTCTCCAGCACAGTTACATAATGTGCACAAATGTAGCTTTATCAGTTCTTATGTTGCAGCATAAATACATAAATAGATTTTGGGGGTAAAATGTATTTGTATTTTACACAGAGCTTGAATAGAAGTGAGTCAATGTGTAAATTATTAGGCAAATAAATAAGTAACTAAATAGATATAGAAAAGAATAACTACATTTGTTGGATGATTTATTCTAACTTCTGGCTCTTGTAAAGGCTGATTTCTACATGGAGACTTGAATCTTGTTTGTGCTCCAAACAACTTTGGGAAATGGGTCATTTTGCTCAGCCAAAATGTAATTAAGTATCCCACACTGTCCCATCTGCATCCAGCTTCATCAATTATTACTCTCTCTACCCCTCCTACCCTCACTTATCTTTCAATAATTAAATATTCATAAGGCCTATAATGATTAGCAATATGTTGTGGGCTAATCTCTATGTAAATTAGTGTTGTTTTGTATGCGATAATGCAGTTTCAAACTTATCTGCACATGATGCTAAACACTGTTTTTATTGATCTCTGAGGGATTATGGTTTGATCAGGGCTGATGTTAGAGGAGGATCTTTTTCCACTTTACTTTAAATTTAATTTTCCAGGAGCTGGACCTCAAAAACTTTATAGCATTTTCAAATATTTTCCTAAAGCAACTGAAACTGAATTGAACTGAAATGAGATCAAATTGTTTCAAAAGAAAAGCCAATTAGAAGCTCCTGAACTCAGACGACATGCTTAAAAGGAGTTTCTTGTGTTATCTATGGATCTACTATAGGTTTTTGGTATCACACGTCTGTGATACCAGTGTTTTTTTCAGTAGAGTTTGGGAATAGTGTGACCAAACATGCATCAGTAGGGAATTTACACTGTAAGAAAAATATTCGTTGAAAAAACAGATCCTATATATATTTACGCTTCATTTAGCCCTATGTTTACACATTTTTCATGAGCAAGGGATGTGAAAGTTGTGCTGAAATATTGCATTATCAACATGTAAGTTTGGACCAATAAGATGCTGAGCACATAGGAAGCTGCTTTGCTCCCATAAAGTATATTCAAACTAAATTTAATGATTTATCTTGCAGATTTATGAGTCCAAGTCAGGTTACTGTGATGATAGAACATCACTGAACCACTTTAAACATGATCTAAAACATGAAACCAATCAAACTTGATTTAATATTTTTGTTTGTTACAGTCTAAATCAGTGTTGAGCTGACATCACAGATGTTTGGGAGGATGCTCTCTAGTGACCCTTTGGTCTCTTAGTCACAGTTAATGAGCTGGATGACTTAAAGTTGGTGTATAACATCAAAGACTTGAAATCTTCATTATTTGAATGCACTCCTAAATTACAAAGTCAGTGTGGGTGTAAGTCTTCATGCATGGCTTGCAGAAAAAATACGAGAGATCTCAGAGTTTATAACATTTAATAATTAAAAAACAGCTATTTTTGTTTATATGTTGCACGTGTTGTGACGAGACAAATGTCTTGAGATGAAATCCATTCAACTGGCAGAGGCATGTCCCCAAAGGAGCGGCAGGTTTAGCAGTCTTACCGCGCCGCCTCCTTTTTAGACATTCAGTCCTGTGGACATGTTGAGCCCCAGAGTTCCAGTTTCTCACCTTCCTGCATGCAGAAAAAGGTGAAGTGGCAGGAAATCACAGCACACCCTCTTCAACTCCCTTACCAAGCTGCTGCCATTTTTTGCACAACACAAGCAAATGTTTCAAAAGAATCAAAGGAAAGCATTGAGGAGGACAGCTGGTTATAGTGAGCATTGACAGACCAAATGGAGATTGATCTCCAAATAGCTTAGACTAGAAATGCATGTCGGGTTGATATGCACTGAACATTTACTCCATGAGAAAATCCAATCCATAATGATCTGTGTTGGGGAAAATGCTGAAGGGCACAGCACGCGGAAGGAGGGAGGGTTGGTTTGAGAGAGGGACTGACAGACACACAAAGACCTCCTATCAGGTCTCCCCTCTGCATTAAGTTGTCCTCCTGACGGAGCAGGAAACCTGTCACAGAGGAACTAATTAAGCTGGCAACAATCCGCGCAGTTCAGCCACCATTAGAGATCCACCCCCATTTGCATTTAAAAGCTGTCTGAAGGCAGCACTTGAGCAGATAAATCTTTTGATTCTTACATTTCACAGCAGCATTCGCTCACCTGCAGGCCTGCATGGGGAAAATAGCTTATCTCTTCCTGATTTTTAGGAAATTGAATTTCTTTTTATGTAAGCACAGTCACGTTACAAAAATTCAAATATGCCAAAATGATCTTGCCTTTGGTTTTGATAACTACTTATGTTAGCTAAGCAATGTCATTTTTATTCTTTTTTTTTCTTACAAACATATTTTATGCCCCTTTGTTTGAGATGTGCCCCAGTAGGGTCAGATCAACCGTACACATTATTATTTTCCAGACATCCAAATGGAAGTTGGGAGTTGAAGCCATTAAAATTCACTGCCCCCTAGTGGCTGGTTCCAGTACAGGTTTCAAGTTGTTTGAATACCCATTTTTATTGACTGTTATATGTATGAAGGTTAGGGTCTACAACATTTCTACTGATATGTACATATAGGTGTATACATATGCACATATTTCTTTATTCACTCTACATTTTTGTTCCTCCATTTTCAGATGACCCACTTCAGCTTGTGACTCCATCAAACTTTAGCTCAATGTCTGTAAAACTTCACTTTATTTATTGCCAGGACAGTGCATAACAACAATATACCTGTAACATGCCAGAATTAGCCAAGGGCTAGTTTTCATCTGTAGTCCTGCAGCTAGCCGTACACCCAGGAGGCAAAAAACATAAACAATGCACCGCAATACAGAAGGTGCAAGAATAAAGCTGCATTAGTCCATTACAGAGCAGCAAAGAAATACAATATTATAAAACAAGTATTAAACTCAATGAGATAACCTATTAAAAGCAGCTGAGTTATACAATCAATTTGGATCTAAACTACAGACATTTGGGAGTTTGTGAATGTTGATCAGCTGTGGCGGCCATCTTTAATGGGGTTGGGTCAGAGACCTGCATCCAGTTGCTTCTAAAGGTTTCCCTTAAATCTGTTGATATTTTTGTTAGAAGAGAAGACACACAGATATCACCTTTTATTGATGAGCTGCCACCCGGTAACCATCACATGTAACTGAGTTATGAAGTCACTAATAAACCTCAAATGAAATGCCTGGTTTCCACAAAGCTAAAATAACAATCACTTTGACTTTTCTTTCTTTTTGCTCCCTCCTTCTGATTAGTCAACTTAGCTGCTAATTTCATGTTATGACTGGAAAACTCATAAATATTTTTTAAACTTTATTTTCTTTCAGAGAGGCTTCTTCTATCAGATAGACATCATACAGTATTCTTTCTGCAGACAGCACAGCAAGCTCAAACCTGACAGCGACACCGTGAGGCCACGGGGGGGCGTGGCGTGGAGGGTGAGAGCGCACGGCTCGGGTTTGTTGCGCGGGCACTGGAGCAGCGGTGAAACCGATCCCAGCTGCTGCCGCTGGAGGGGGGGGGGGGGTTGGAAGGGGACCAANGGGGGGAGGAGGAAATCTATTCCCGTCCCCTGTGGGTTGGTCACGTGTCCTCGTTTGGTTTGGTTTGGGGTGGGCGAGGGGGCACGTCAGGAGGAGGAGGCGCGCCGCTGCGCACAGCTGAGTTGGAAAAAGCAACATCCTCCAGAAGAAGGTCCAGATGATCCAGATCAGGGTTTTGTTTTGGGGCGTTGTCACACGGTGTCTGCTGATACGCTGACTCAACGCGTGATCACCGAGTCACTGCCTCGTCCAAACTTCTCCGCGCACGAAAACTATCATCCGTCAGCCGGCTGCTGCTACAAGTCGACCTCCTGAGAGAGAGACAGAGAGGGGGAGAGAAGAGAGAGAGAGAGAGAGAGAGAGAGAGCTGTCACGGAGGACCGAGGTAGGCTGACCGTCTCTTCCTGTGGGGGGGTCGGTGGTGAAGCTTCGGGCATGAGAAGACCAGAGCTGGCTGGATAATCAGTTAGTTTGTGTGTGTGCGTGCGTGTTTGTGCGTGCGTGCGTGCGTGTGTATAAAGAGAGGGACTGTAATCACAGGGAGAAGTGCACAAGAAGCCTTTGTTGGTGCAACATCCAAACAACAACTCTCTGATCCCAAAAACAGCTCAAGCAAATTCGTTTTAAAAAATCTATTAAATATTATAAAAATGTCAGATAATCTGCAAATAAGTTTTGAAAGTATTTAGCAACATCTCTTTTCCCCCCACTTGTTCTGCATTAGTGATGTCATTGTGTATTGATGGTGAAGGAATGACCTGAGGTGAACCCTGATGTCATCAGAGCTTATTGACACAAACATAAACTATAAATATGTCAAAGGTATGAATAGATGAAGCTTTTTTAAATATGAAAGCAAAAAGTAGACGTGATTAGAGGGAGGTGTGGGGATACACAGGTCCTCCTTATGGAGACGTTTCGTCTCAGCGCTGCTGGTGAGGAGATTCAAACTGCCAGGGGCTTTGGCCTCCAAAAAGGAGAGTGTAAAATTTCACCTCCTCATCAATAATGCACCAATTCTAAACAAAACAAAGGCAGGAAAGTGGAGTCCAGTGACCAGAACTTCTGCCTTTTTTTCCCAACATTTATTTAACAAATTAATCTTTAACTAAACGTATCTTATTGCAAATCTGCGACACCCTCCAGATGGGCGATCCATGCTGATCAGTGATGAGTATAATGTTTTGTTTAATGAACTGGTGTTTCACCGTCTTCTAAAAAATGATTTATGGAGCCAGTCGTCCTTGCTCTCTTGTTCCTGGATGATCAAAGCCCTTAATGAGACAGGTCTCCGTGCACGAGGCCTGACACTGAGACAAGGCTGCTAGTTGGGTGAATACAGCTGACACCCTCATTCATCAAGCATCCACAGGGTGCTGCTGCCTGTGTTCGCACTCTATCTGTTTTCAGCCTGTTTCTCTCGTTTTCAGGCGCTCGCTCTCCCCCGCTGCACCCTCAGATGATAATTATTAAGACTTTATAACGATGACAAGAGCAGTGTGGTTTTCTCTGCCCCCTCAGTGGGGAGGAAAGGGTGTCAGTGTCAACATGTTGGGATGATTATAGTTGTGACAAAGGGTTGGATAGAGGACTGCAGCTGCAGCAATGACTTCCCAGAATAGTTCAGTAAGGCACCTGTTTGGTTCTGGGTTTGTTTCTGAATCTGGAACTCGGTTCCCTAAAAAATCAAAGAACAATCAGGCTTTTTTGAGACATACTGATAACACTGTCATTTGATAATCTGAGTTTTTGAAATAGTTTACCTTAAGTAATAACACTTCTAGAGATGGACAGATTCTGGTTTTGAGAGTCCGCAACAGATTTTTAAACCTTGTACAGCTTTGATCTGCTTTTACCAATTTTCCATCTCAAATAAATATAATTACCCCCCAATTTTTTTTAATCTGATTAACTTGAAAATCATGAAATAAATTCCACATGGATAAGCTGTTATTGCAATGATTTAGTTCTCAGTGATGGTGAGTTCATGACCCAGGTAACTAGTGAGTCTCTCAGGTCACTGGATTAATTCAGTCCCAGTCTTCTTTATAGAATTGTTTCAGATCAGTCACATTGGAGACTTCTCCAGTATGAACTGTGCTTAAGGTTAAAGTTCAAAAATTCTTTTTCAGGATTTTTTGGTAGACAGCAGAATTCATGGTTCCATCATTTACAGCAAGTCATCCAGGTCCTGCAGTAGCAATGCAGCCCCAGACCATCACACTACCACCACCACTGTTGGGATCAGGATGTTTTTTTCTGAAATACAGAGTTAGTTTGACAGATGGAACGGGACATACACCTTCCAAAAGTTCCACTTTTGTCTTGTCAGTTGACAGAATGTTTTCCAAAAAGTCCTGGAGATCATCAAGGTGTTTTTGCACTTATGACCTTTTAACTCTCTGATGGATGCCATTTTTGTTCTTTCTCTTTCTTATTGCTGAATCATGACCTCTAATTCAAAATTAACCAAGTGCAGTGGTTTAGATGTTGTTCTGGGTTTGTTTGTTTCTACATTTCTTGAGAGCAGAGCATGATGTGTTGTGTTTTTAGATTGTTTAGCCTACTTCGTGTTGTCAGACAGGTTCTACTGAAGTGATTTCTTTATTCTAGGTTTAGTAATCAGGCCTGGTGCTGCCAGTCGAACTCAAAGCTTTCTTAAAATGTGGTTAAATCAAAATTAATGATTTAACAAATGGTAATAACTTTTTCACATAGGACCAGGCTGGTTTGGATAGCATATTTGGTCTAATCATGATATATATTTGAAATGTAAAAAAGTTGGATGAACAACTTTTTAAATTTTGCAATAAAAATTCAAATAAAATTTCAATGTCCTTTTATAAAGAGTTCATAACTTTTCAGTAAAATTTGGTTAGGAAAAATCCTCGTAATAATTAAACATCTACAAAAATTCAAGACTGAGTTTCTGTAATAACAATATGAAAAGTGTAGCGACCCCGGTTGAAATGATGGTTCTCTTTAACTGATGGTTCAAAACCCTTTTATTTTTTATGCCTTATTTGAACACACCGTAAGAGCTATAAATCCAAAGCAAAATTACAATTAGTAACTCAAAAATATGTTTTTAAACCTTTTTAACCATAAAATCATTATATTTACATTAAATTATGCCCTTTAATCCTTAACAATCTATATATTTATTAAATCATTCTTAACTCTACCCTTTTTACCTCATAAATATCATGAAATAAAATAAACATTACAATATTATAACTATCTTTGTATATAAAACATTAAACCAAGCTAGTTGTAAATGCTCGATGCATGAGCACCCTCTAGTGGGTAAAAAACGTAACAACTACACAAACAGTAAACTGTAAACTCAGAAAGTAAGACTAACACTCATTTAAAACAACAATAAACTCTAAAACCAACCTTGTTCCCTCATCAACCAGGTGCTAACAATTCGTTGGCAGCTTACAAAACACCTTGACATCCTTTTCTTTTCGTTTCAGCCGTTAAACAACCTTTTCTCTGCCCTGCGCGACTGACAGTTACAACAGGAAGTGTTATACCTTTCAAAATAAAAGCATTAGCTGCGTCTTTACAACAACAGAACAAAAACAGTTAAAAATCAGCTAACAATAAAGAAAATATCAGCAGTGTCATTTACAAAAAGTGATTATTCTCCTCTTCCTGCTGTTGCCTCAGGGTGCTTTTAGTGTATTTGTAGCTTCAGACCTTTTTGATTACCCTCTCTCATCAGACTGCAGGTCACCGTTCATTTTATCCATCTGATTATGTTGACATTACATCACTTACACACTTCCCTTGTGACTTAATGCTTTGTGTCTAATCTAGCTCGTCTTTTAAAGATTCAATTTAAGGTTTAGCAGGGTGATGGGTTTCTCCTGAATCATTTATTTGCCTGATTTGTTGCCCTGTTTATCATCAGTAGACTAATGAAACACAGATTAGGTAAGGAGGAAACATCACTGAGAGGCTTTCATTTTAGCCAGCTCAGTGGCAGCAGCACAGAGTAGCCTCCAGTTGACATCACGCTAGTTCATCTCTCGGCTCATCGGGGGTTTAATATTCAATTATGAGGGTCCTCAAGTTTAAGCTGTTTTGGATGGCTTATAGAAAATCCCCACCTATTGATGAGAGGGCATCTTGGCCAAACAGGCTCACAGTTTGACCCTGAGGGATGGAGCAACAAGACAGATGGCTTGTGGGAGCGCTTTACTGATGATGGTGGAAGATTCTTGTGGTTTTATCTCATTAGTGCTGTTATTAGATGGAGTAATGGAGCAGCATCAGAGTCAGGGCTCAGAAAAGGTTCAAGTTAGGTTGCTTCTTTTAATATAACAGTTATGCCAAGATAAATGTAGTCAGAGGTGGGCGTACCATTAGCCAATAGGAGGCAATTAACTCTGGCCTAATGAAATACCAAGTTAAAGTCAGAGCATACATTTTTTATATGTATCTGCTAAATGTGTTAAATATGCATTTAAAAAATACCGTAGTAAAAAAAAAAAAAAAAGCTTAATAAAATGTTAACTAGATAAGAGAATACAAAGAAGGAAGTGTAAAACTTTTGGCAAAACAAAAAAAATAAAATCACAAGAAGTATGGCAAGCCAATTTGTCATATAGTAGTTAGATGCCCTTAAAAGCAGGTTTCATCATAATTTTTTTCTTAGTCAAAGTGACTATTTCAACTAAAGAAATGTTTCATCGCTCTGAATATTGAGAAAATGAATAATTGTAACTTGTTCTGTCATTAGGATTATCCAGGATTTATATTATGAGTTAAATAAAAAATAGAATTAATGATTAGCAACAACATAATTACAAGTATCTCACAAAACATTTGAGATAACGTCATTTGATGTAATTTCAGCATAAAACAAGTGAAATGACATTTATGAGCAGTAATACCCACATTACACATTAGAAATGGGAGATTCTTCATGTAAAGTCTCTATTTCAAATGCTCATTCTAAATGAAAAAAGTGGACTTGTAAGTTTCTAGACCTGAAAACTGAAATACACCTCGCCTCACCTCGCCTTTCCTCGCCTTGTTCCGCTTATCCGGGTCCGGGTCGCGGGGGCAGCATTCCAAGTCAAGCAGCCCAGGCCATCTTCTCCCCGGCCAAGTCCACCAGCTCCTCAGCTGGGACGCCCAGGCGTTCCCAGGCCAAACTGAAGATGTATTTCCTCCAGCTTGTCCTGGGTTGACCTGGGGGCCTCCTGCCAGCAGGACATGCTCAGAACACCTCCCGAGGGAGGCGTCCAGGAGGCATCCTTACCAGATGCCCGAACAACCTCAACTGGCTCCTTTTGATATGGAGGAGCAGCGGCTCTACTCCGAGTCTCTCCCGGATGTCCGAGCTTCTTACCCTATCCCTACGGCTGAGCCCCCGGAACTGCCCCCGATGACCACGCAATGTTGCAGACGTGTCAGCCATGACAGTCCTACAACATCCATAGCTTTCAGATACCCAGGTCGGATCTCATCCACCCCCAGGGGTCCGCTGCTGCGTAGTTGTTTGACTACCTCAGCGACTTCTGCCCCAGAGATTGGACAGTCCGTCCCCAGATCTCCCAGCTCTGGTTCCTCCTCGGAATGCGTGTCGGTGGGATTGAGGAGCTCCTCAAAGTATTCCTTCCACCGTCCAACTATAGCCCCAGTTGACGTCAGCAGCTCCCCGTCCCCACTGTAAACAGTGTGAGCAAGTTGCCGCCTTCCTCCCCTGAGACGCCGGATGGTTTGCCAGAACATCTTTGGAGCCGATCGATAGTCTTTTTCCATGGCCTCGCCCAAACTCCTCCCACGCCCGAGATTTTGCCTCGGCAACTGCCACTGCTGCACTCCGCTTGGCCCTCCGGTACCTGTCTGCTGCCTCTGGAGACCCACAGACCAGCCACGCCCTGTAGGCCTCCTTCTTCAGCCTGACGGCTCCCCTAACCTCTGGTGTCCACCAGCGGGTACGGGGGTTACCGCCACGACTGGCACCGGCTACCTTGCGAAAACAGCTAGCAACAGCCGCCTCAACAATCGCAGAGTGGAACAAGGCCCATTCGGACTCAATGTCCCCCACTGCTCTCGGGACGCGGTCGAAGCTCTGCTGGAGGTGGGAGTTGAAGGCCGTCTTGACAGGCTCTTCTGCCAGGCGTTCCCAGCAGACCCTCACTATGCGTTTGGGTCTACCAGGTCTGCGTAGCATCTTCCCCTGCCATCTGATCCAACTCACCACCAGGTGGTGATCAGTTGACAGCTCCGCTCCTCTCTTCACTCGAGTGTCCAAAACATACGGTCTCAGGTCAGATGATACAACTATAAAGTCAATCATCGACCTGTAACCTAGGCTGCCCTGGTACCAGGTGTACCGATGGGCATCCTTATGTTCGAACATGGTGTTCGTTATGGCCAAACTGCGACTTGCACAGAAGTCCAAAAACAGAACACCACTCGAGTTCAGATTGGGCGGGCCGTTCCTCCCAATCACGCCCCTCCAGGTCACGCTGTCATTGCCCACGTGAGCGTTGAAGTCCCCCAGCAGGACTATGGAGTCCCCAGTAGGAGCGCTATCCAGCACTCGTCCCAGAGACTCCAAAAAGGGTGGGTACTCTGAGCTGCTATTTGGTGCATAAGCACAAACAACAGTCAGGACCCGTTCCCCGACCCGAAGGCACAGGGAAGCTGCCCTTTCGTCCCCCGGGGTAAACCCCAACGTACAGGCAGAGAGTCTTGGGGCTAACAGAAAGCCCACCCCAGCCCTCCGCCTCTCACCCGGATCAACTCCAGCAAAGAAAAGTGTCCAACCCCTCTCCAGGACTTGGGTTCCAGAGCCAACACTATGTGTCGAGGTGAGCCCGACTATATCTAGCCGGTACCGCTCAGCCTCTTCCACAAGCTCCAGCTCCTTCCCCGCTAGAGAGGTGACGTTCCATGTCCCGATAGCCAGTTTTCCTGTCCGGGGATCGGACCACCAAAGCCCCCGCCTCGGTCTGCCACCCGATCCACAATGCACCGGACCCTTCATGCTCCTCCTGCAGGTGGTGGGTCCACAGTTGGATGAGCCCATGTATCTGGTTCGGGCTGGGCCCGGCCGGGCCCCATGGGCGAAAGCCCGGCCACCAGGCGCTCATCCACGGGCCCCAACCCCAGGCCTGGCTCCAGGGTGGGACCCCGGTAACCCTCCGGGCCGGGTACTCGAACTCTTTGGTGTTCTCTTCATAAAGGGTCTTCTGAACTGAAATACACATGAATGGAAAAAGTAATGCAGTTTGTCCTTCAGAGAATTCTTTAAAATGTTGATTGAGGATTAAAAGAAAGTCCTTCCGGATATCTTACATGTTTATTTTTGACTTAATAGAATTGAATTATGCACGTCTGCTGTGCATGTTTAGTCTAGCCAATAAATGTTAAAACATTCACTTAAATATTTTTTTATTTCACAGAACCTATGATACCTGCACTATGTTGAAGGCTTGTTTCACTCATTTACAGAAACTGCAAACTTCTACAGAATTAGATCAAACAAATCCAGATCTTATTGCTCTTTAAACTAATGATTAGATAGTTAATTACCTAAATTGTTTTCCTTTTAACTAAATGGGGTAGGGATGAATGATGGTCTCATATCTGTGCATTGCCCCGGGCCCCCAGATGACTTAATTCCACCTCTGGTAAAGGATTTAAAAGAAATGCATGCGTTAATCTTTAAAGTTCAAAGGTGCTGTTAGAACACGCTTACAGAAGAGCACAATGACAGCTTCAATCTACTGCCTTTTAGTTAATAACTGTGACAGTCTGTCAAACTGTCATATCCAGCTGAGTCTAAAGAGGCAGAGGTCTCACAGTGCTGTGCTGACAAACAGGAGGCGGACAGCGGCAGGCGGTTCAGCGTTCGTATGGCTGAAGTGTTGAAAGAGGAGCCTCTCCTCTGTCATCTCCCAGCAGATAAGAGTCCTCAGCAGTCAGGTGTCTGGACCTCACTGCTGGGCTGCCTCTTGGCTGAAAGCTGGACCACGCTGTTAGTCAGATTAGCGCTGTGAGCCTCTGTTGGGTGAGCAGTCGGTTGAAAGATATACAAACCCTTAACACTGAGTTCTCTCACACACACACACACACACACACAGACGTGCACAGCCTCAGAAGAACGAAGGGGGCGAGATCAGGCCAACATCACGGGAGGCTCTTTTCAGATAAATCCCTCCTTTGGGAGCTGGCTGCGTCCTTTTTATGCCCTTCACGCACATGTGCCTGCAGTTATGCTCAAACACACACACATACACACACTCTCTTCTTCTCTAAGCACAAACAGAGACACATATTTAGTGTTAAGTTTTCCCTGATTCCTGAATGCATCAGTGTCCACGGTAAATAAGACACCTTAGTTATGAATGGATTCATCTATGTAGAAATGTGAAGTTTATAATTAAATCCTAGATGTTTAGTAGGGCTGCAGCAATCAAATATTTTAGTAATCGAGTACTCGGATGTTATAGTGCCACTACAGCCCAACCTTTAATTCTAGAAGCCCCCAGTTTGTACCCTCTTCTGTCTGCTATCAACTGTTCACCCTCTTGTTTACAGACTGGACCACAAGAGATCAGTCCCCTTATTAATTTATTAGAAATTATTTTTATAATGTATGTCTTTATACATGTCTTATACAAAAAAGCTCAAAATTCACCCGATCTTGATGTGATAATGTTTCATGTTTTTTCTGTTACATGGTGATAAAGTCTCTGACAGGTAAATGTAGAGCAGAGCGGGAGAATGACATGAATCTCTGTGTTTGGTCTGAGTACAACAGTTGTGTCCTTTGATCATCTAAAACTTCGTGTCTTGATCTTGTGGAAATGTGTTTTGACAGAATCAGTTTGAAGGCACATGAATTATTCTAAGTCATCTATGCTGAAAGTCCTAAAACCTGCAATTATTTTATAATGACAAATAGTCTTGACAAATCTGTAGAACTGAGAGAATGTTTATCTTTGCTCCATTTCAAGCTGGATGATTCAGGAAGCTGCATTTTGCTGGTCTCGTGATTTTGCTGCTGAACTTTTTGTCTCTGATTTTCTTTTCACAGAATGTGTCCCACCATCACTTAGCAGCATGCAGATATGAAGCCTTAAATCTAATAATTTTGCCTTAAGGATTTTCAGAATTTTTTCAGCCCTAATGCTAGTGAATTATTTAAAGTGCAGAAAATACACAGAGTAATTATGGACATCTGTCTAAATGCATAACGACATTCATGGGAAAAAAGTTGATTTCAAATGCAAAACTTTCAAATGATAAAAGCCTAAAGAAACAAAAAAAGAAAGCGGTGAGAGTGCATTTAATTACAGAAGATGGACGTTTAACCACTGTTTTCTGTTCATATGGATTGTGTGCACTCAATAATAACCTAGTTAACATGCATCTGTACTGGTAACAATGTTTGTCACAATGAACCGCAAATAAATCTGTCATCTGCTGCACTGACACCAGCTTTTGTCACACATAAAGTGGCCTTGAATGGTGGTAATTGTCACTTTTAGGCATTAAATCACCCTTCATTGTTTGTATTGTGACATTGTGAGACTGAGCCAGAGGGCGTCGGCCCACTGTTGGCTAACATGCTTTAATTAGAGTCAGTAATGATGAGAGACAGCTGGAATGAATGGATTTATTATTATTCATACGCACTGTGATGTGTTGTTAATGGTTCCAGTTGGCTGCATAGGTTAGTCACTTCTCCATAAACAATCAGCTGTTGGTTTCATGAAGCAGCTTCATCACACTGATTTTATTGAGCTTTTTTTTTAACTGACAGTTGTGTTATAATTGCTTATAATTTGCAGCACTGTATTATTCTGTCAAGTCTGTTTATTTTACTGAAACATTTGTTATTTAGTTCCTTACATTTGAACACAATAACAGACAGACAGCAAGTGTTTTCTAGAGATGTCAAAATAACATGATCAGACTTAGAAATTGTGTTTTTTTTTGGGGGGGGGGGGGGGGGGGGGGGGGGGTGACGGACACAAAGTCAAACCATTTCCTCTCAGATCCTCTGAAGTGGATGAAGGTTGTGTGTTATTGACTAAGACGACATGACCTGCATTTAAAGGATGCAGGGTGCAGTTGTGCACAACGTGAGAGTCACACAGGGGCAGCAATGTTTTCTGATACTGTGACTTTTAGCAGCGAAGTGCTCGAGATAATCCTTACTCATCTAAACTGCGCTCAGCCACTGGAGGAGAACGGCTGCCAAACAGTCATATCACAAACTCAGAAGGATTTAGCGGAGCATTAAAGCGGGCTGTTTCTGAGGATCATTTCTGCTGCTTAGGAGCTTCAGGGAGAATTATTATCTGCCGCTGCAGTAAAATGGCATTTTGATAACTTTATCCTAACTTCTGATATTTGCTGCTGTGGTGAAGGCTGTGCAGGTTTGAGTGTGTGCAGTTTTTCTGGTGTCAGACCCTAAAATCAGCAAATCTGCAGGAAATGTTGATGGTTTTCCTCCTGAGTGGTCTGATAATGTTTCTGCAGAGCTGCTGCGACCTGTCTCCACATGCAACTCCATAACGTCATCAGATGATTTTATCACAGTGTGAAATGTTCTCCTGAATGAGAGCGTGTGTGAGTGTAAACTGAGCAACACACTCCTGATAACATTATACTCTCTCAGCAAGTAGGTTGTATTGTTTTACAGCATGGCTAAGCTTCAGTTTACAGACTCATTACCAGATTTTATGTGGAATTGTAATAACCGGCTCGCAACATTTATGTAATTTTGGAGTTTTTGCAGGATTAAAACCACCTTCAAGGCTGTCATTTTGTGAAAATCTAATAAATATTTGCTTAAACTGAGCCACTCAAAGAGTAGAGGTGTTTCATTCATCAGAGTGTATTTTGGTTTTGGCTCCAAATCAGTAATTCATTGTTAAAGTAATTAATAGACAAAAAATGATTTAAAATTAAATTATTTGGCCACATTTAGCTTTGCAATCATGCTATTATTTTGCCTCCAAGTCACATGTGCTTTATGCAGACGTGTTTTAAAGCTTTTGCATTTAAAGATGGCGGAACAATGCAAAACACACTGTTATGTTTAATTATGACCCCCTTGTGTGCTATGGCTTTGTGTTCAGTAGGCCACCATAGCGGCTCTTCTCTTCTTTAACAGCAGCACCATCTGTTTGTTTTGTGACTGATCGACCAAGTAGAAAGCTAAATTGTTAGTTGATGTTTACACCTGTTTAAAAATGAATAGGTAAAAGTTGCTAAAATATTTATTTAATACATTTCTTATCCTAAATCAAAGCAACTTGCAGCCATTATATTTACTGCAAAAGAGAGCAATCAGAACTGTACATAATGTTGTTTTAGGGAACAAACAAACTCATTATTTCTGAAAGCAAAGACACTAAAATTATGGGATCTTATTAAATCTAAAACAGCCCTCATCATGTACAAAGTCAGAAACTGTTTACTTCCAATAAACATCCAAAAAATGTCCAGTGATAGAATAGAGGGCTAAAATTAAAGAGGTCAACTTAATTTTAAAAAAACCAAATTGTTCATACTACACAGAGATGAGTGAGCATATCAATTTGTGGAGTGGATTTATGGAATGGCATGAGTGAGAAGTTAAAACAGAGTAAAGACATTTGCAATTTTGCAAAACAATACAAAAAGAAAATGCTTGAGAAGTACAGGATGGACGAGGAATATTAATGAGTAAAGATGAAGAAATACGTTATAAAGTCAAACAGGTGGGAAGGATGTCTGGGAACTAGTTATGGATTGCATTGGTAGCATTTAGGTCCAAAAGGCCACCAGAAAATTGAGTAGGACAAATATGTATGTAATACAAATGTATGTGAATTGTGGTGTAAGCTGGTGTAAGTATTGTACTTCTACCGACTCCTTTATGGGCACTTTGTCTTGTTTCTGTCTTTTATGTATTAGATGATTTATATTTGTGTTTGAAATAAATACCGGTAAATAAATGAAATGAAATAAATATGTTTATGTATTTTTATTTTTCATAATTCTAGTGTGGAAAAGGCCATTTTGGTGTCAGAATTTATAGTTTTAATCACATATACTCTACTTAACATGTGAATTCTGTTTGGTGTTTCCCTAACTCAGTGTTACATAATCAGGATGTTAACACTGACCAAAGTATTTATGATTATAATTATTTTTCCATTATCAAACAGCTCAACTCAAGAGTTAGAAACAGACTGAAACACCTGCCCCAGTGCGTTAAGTGTGATGTTTACCATCAGATCGATCTCTTTTAGTGACTTTAGATGACCACAGTTGACCAGCATCGATAAGCTGCTGCAGAAGCTGAGATAACCTGTATTTCTGTATTTCAATCTTTTCTCATTTTTCTTAAAGTGGCCTTGTTTCATTTAGTTTCTCCCAGTAATAAATTGTGTGGCTTTTATATTTTCTGTGCATTCAGTGTCTGTGGTCATTTTGGATCAAAGTGATGGTAAACCAAGTTGAATGTCCTAAAAAGTTCAAATCTCTGCACATGAAGTGTAATTTCCCATTTTATTTATATGATAAAAGAAAAGGTGTTTAACCTGCTAACATTAAATAAATCTTTAATGAAATTTGACATTTAGCTTTTCATGGCGTCTGTAACTGGAACAAACTTTTAATCCCACCAGGCTGCATAAATATAAACCTGTTATTAAATGTCACCATCAACACAACAGGAGGTTTATTATAAAGCAGTTGGTTTAAACTGTTCAGAAACATCCTTATTGCTTTGTAACAGTATTCAATACGGGAGCAGCAGCTTTACTCTGTAGACGGTGCAGAAAACACAGTGGTTTGATTGGGATGTGAATCAAAGAAAACGGCGACCTCCTGTCATCCGTTGTCACCATTTGTTACTTAGAAGTGGTGCAGGGTGGGTGTGGGTGCAGAGATTGACATCTTTACCTAATTCACAGTGAAATATCATTCCCGACCTCCAGCCGTTTGACCTCTGCAGTCAGACTGAATTGTGAAGGATTTCTACAAACGAGCACGCATGACCAGACTCTTCAGTTCCTCTCTCATCTCCTCCCAATCCAACCCCTTCTGCATCTTATTGTGAATCTCTCATTTAGATTCATGTGACACACTCAATACACAAATCCTCCAAAATATGATCAGAAATCTCCTCTTTGTAGTGTCTAATCATCTCTCAGCAGTTCCCATTCAGCACTGCCAGTCTGTAGCCAGATTATCTGTCTCGTGTCCTCCACCGTGTTGACTGGAATGTTAATTTGAGGGTTTACAGGGAGAAGGAACTGTTTGTCGGGAGCATAGGGGTTCAATTAGAAGGCCAGACATCTTTTCAGTGACCCTCTGCTAATTACATAACCTCATTATCAGCCAGTTCAGCTGACAGAATGGGAAACTGATCGCTCGTCCTTATTTAGGCTGATCTTTAGAGGAGTTCTAATCGACCCGACATTCATGAAGGATGACCCCTGCTGCATGTATGGTGATGAAAGTGATACAGCTGGAAGCTGTATGTCATGTGACTCTGTGTGTAACTCTTATAGAAAGACTCTAATTTAGCATTTCTTCTTCTTTACTTTCTAATTTTACCTTCTCATTTAGTAGCTTGGTTTGATCAGCATCATGTCTTTTTATTTAACTTCAGTTACGTTTTTGTATAGTTATTGTTTTTTGTATCTAATCTAATTCATTATTTGTGATTGATAGATGGATGGATGAGGGGGTGGGGGTAGATAGGATTTATGTGCTAGACCAACACAAAGGATATTGGTACTTGGTGTTCAGGATTTTTTTTTACAAATAAAACTCTGAAAAGTGTGGTGTGCATATTCAGCACCATTTACTCTGATACCCCTAAATTAAATCTAATACAACCAACTGCCTTCAGAAGTAAACAGAGCTGACCTGTGTGCTCTTCAGTAATACAGCTGTTCTGTGGAGTCTTTAGAGAACATTAGTGAACAAACAGCATCATGAAGACTGAGGAACTCACCAGACAGGGCAGGGATGAAGTTGTGGAGACGTTAAAAGTAGGGTTTAGTTATAAATCACTTCCCAAGCTTAGAACATTCCACAGAGCTCTGTTCAATCCATTATTGGAAAATGAAAAGCTAATGGCACAAACCTACCAAGACCTGATCGTCCACTTAAACCGACAGGCCGCTCGAGGAGAGCATTAATTAGAGAAGCAGCCAGGAGGCCGTGGTGACTCTGGAGGAGCTGCAGAGCTCCACAGCTCAGGTGGGAGAATCTGTCCACAGGACAGATATTAGTCACACACTCCACTAATCTGGCTATTATGGAAAAATGTGGCAGGAAGAATTGTTGAAAAAGGGCAAAAAGCAGTGCAGTTTCTCACCACAAGTCATGTAGGGTACACAGGAAACATGTGGACAAAAATGATGTGGTCAGATGAGACCAAAGTTGAACTTTTTGGCCTCCATGCAAATCACTATGTGTGTTTGATGAGTTTGAACTGGCAGCAGGAGATTGTGTAATAAATATCACACGAGACTGAGAATAAAGTCATTTCCCAGATTTGACCAAAACAGCTCAATTTCTCAACATACAGTGTGATGACTTTAGTTTAAAACTCTGGCATGAAAGGTGGCGGGCGATATCCATTCCTTCAACGAATGCCCTGGTCTTTAAGTCTGCCTTTGGTCTTGAATCAGCCCTCAGATGTTACACAGGCTCCAGCTTTCCTGCTGTCCTCCTCCACCACTGCCTTTCTCCCACAGTAAATAAAGACTTACTGTTGCATCATGGCATTTTCAGAACCCACGATTAAATTCCTCCACCGACGACAGGGAAACCAGCTCTTAGAAACCTCCAACAAAGGCTCACACAACCCATGCAGCTTTATCATCATGGGAAAAAGCCACCCCCCAAACACATCTCCCCACTGCATTCTGCAGCTGTATGTAGGATGTGATCTAAGATTATAAAAATGCTTTCATTCTGCCTGTGTGTTTGTTTATCAGGAAAACACCACGACCCCCCTCTGAATGCGCCTGGGTGTTGTCTGTCCCTCGAATGTGCTGAGATATGAAACCATAATGATGATGATGGTTTTTGAATAGCTTGGGATAACGAACCTTTATGTTGAAGTTTCTTAGGACTGCATAGTCTCATCCTAAAATAATTCCTGTTTTAAGGAGAGAGAAAACTCAGTGGATTGGTTAAAGGGTGTTTTCTTTGTGATCTTTTCTGATATCCCAAAAGATTTAATACATTTCACTTCATCTCATCTCCTCCAGGCAAGGGGAAGAAAAAAGGTTCTTTGCAGAAATTGAAGTGTTTTTTTCTTCCCATAAGACTTTTTTTTACTGCAGAGAAATACTTTTCATATATCATTTTGATGTTTTTAGCTGCAGTGTATCCTTTTGTTCTGGAATCTATTTCAAATAGCCTACTTAAATAAGTTTAAATTTGTAATGAAACCAGTTAAATTCGATAATATACATAACATCCAGGATTTCCAATCAAAGAAAAAATGTTATACAAGTGAAAAAATTATAATTTTGTATAGTTTAGTTTAATAGACTAATACAGAATCTGGTTAGGGCACCACCTAGGTTTGAAGAGCAAATTGCAGGGTTTTTTAAATAACTAATTACAGTAAATTTAAATACAATTCTGTCCAAAAATATGATTTGAAATGTTTATTGAGGGTATTACAATACATTTTTAAACCATTTTTATAGTCAAAAGTGCTCCTTTTCAGCAAAGCTTCTACAAAAACTTTTTTTGTTTAAATCTCGACTTGTGACGTCACGATGGAGAGTTAAGCCTGATTTATACTTCTCCGACAGCACGTTTGCGCTCAGACGCACACGTATTGACGGAGATGTTTTTGATTTTTACTTCTCCGTCAGTGTTGTGAAGCAATTCTCCACCAGGACAGCAGAGGGCGCATAACTTTTCTGCAGTAATGCCTCCGGTCGACCAACGTTTGTTTACTTCAGCTCAGTAATGGCCGACAGAGAGCAAATTTTGATTGAGTTTGAACAGGTTGATCTCGAGAAACAAACAATGTTGTTAAAAAGAATTCAACAGAAGTGAGGAGACAGCGGCGTCTGTTGAATGTCCGTCCGTCCGTTCAGTGAGGACGAGGCAGACGACGAGCGAAAATGTAGCTCTTGTTTAACCCTTTAGGGACACTGATGGATGATAAAAATGTTCGTACTTCTTCTGCCAGACGTTTCTCAAGCTGATCCATATCTGCTTCCGCGAGATTCAACTATTACTACTCTGTTGATAGCGGCATGAAGCCGGAAATGATCACGGGGTGCTGAGCCGACCAATCACAGGCATGCGTTGTCCGTCGCTTTCGACGCATAGTTAGAATTTTGGGCATGTCTCCGTCAGCCTCTGCGAGCATGTCGTAGAGAGCTTGCGTTGACGCATAATGGCGTTGCGTGTCTCCGTAACGACGCAGACGGAGAAGTATAAATCAGGCTTTAGTTATAAGCTAGGTGGAGCTGCAATGTTGCAAGATGTACGATAATTATTGTATTTGTAGGATAATTTAGCACTCTGTACAATCAATAATTCCATAAATATGATCATTTGAGCCCTTTGTTGTGTGGAATCTACATAAGAGATGCTTGTTTTAATCATTGTGTTAGATTCTTTAAAGCTAAAACTACTTTAAAATACTATAATTTTGCAGTGTTTGATACACTGATATTAAAGCTGTGGGTCACCAGGCATGTCACAAAACGGCATCTATCTGTCTCCTAGTACAGCTAGTGAGAAGCTCTTCAAGATTTCAGACCTTCTCCGCCAGTAGGTTTCAAACCGTTTTTTTCACTCCTAGCCCGCTATGAGGTCATAGCAATCCGGACTTCCTTATATGGTCTAATTCTCCGCCCACATGCACGTTCACGACACCTGGAGCGAGGAGAACGCCAGTCCATTGACCATAGACTGTGTAGCACAGACACAGAGTTATCCTCTCGTGTTTCTCTTTTCTTGTTGCAAGCGTTTTGTTTCACTTTCTCGCGACGGCACTGCCCCCTACTGCAGCAGAAGTGTCAGGCTGCCATATAAGGAGAAACCCAGCAGAACCGGAAGGCGGCGCATTCTTCTGATCTCTGAGTTGCTCCTTAGGAAATAATTACAGCGTATTTTGAGTTATAATGGGTGCAACGCTAATCTAGAGGCATCAAAGATTACATCTGTTTTATATAAATTGATTTAAATATGGAGCCATGCGCCATTTAAGTCTTGTTGTCTAACATCTGCTAATTACCAACTTTATTTATTAAGTAATTGTAAACATTTAAAGATTTATCTGTGCCCGAGCCGGCATTAAAATCCATATTTTTCTCTCTCTCTCTCAAGAGAGAGAATGGGTCACCCAGTTGTTACTTCGCCACTTCCGGAAAAATTGAAAATTATCACAAAAATGACTCCAAACACCTAAATAAGTCTTATATTTGTGTCCATTTTTATTCAGAACAAGTTTCTATGATATTTCTCAAAACATTTGTTTAAGGGGGTCTCTAAATTGCAACTTGCTTTTTAAACTGAACGGCATGAACTAGTTTGGTAGTGGTCCCACTGTTATCGTCTTAAGCTGTCAGCTCAAGCGATTGTTTTTAAGGAGAAGTGAACATAGGAGAGCTGAGTTCTCTCATCTCTCCTGTGGGATCTCGAGTGTGCCTCCAGATGGAGCCTGGATACAGTATCAGGACCTCTTCTGCCTTGTAATGAGATTTTGGCTGCTTTACATGTAAATTGTGGGCCAGAGGCGGTTTGATCTTTCTGCACTCTCGCTGTCTGCTGGTGCAACATTTGACAGTAAAAATTAAGATTTCACCTTAAGACACATTGTTGCCAGAACAAGTGTTTTCCCTCTGGTTATCCAGCTTTGGTGTGTGTGCAGCTTAAATGCTCTCTGGGAGTTATTAAAAATGTTTTTACTGTTCCATCCATAGACGCTAATCAGTCAGGATTCTTAACAGGTTGAAATAAATCATAAAAGCTACTTAAAATTTCAAATCCTTCCTTCTTGTAATAATTGATTGACAGATGGATGGACACTCCCCTGAGGGAAATTAGTTTTTAACTGTAGCACACATAAAAATAACTACAGAAGGGACAGGATTCAAAACCATCAAGCTAACAGCTACTCTCCTGATTTGCCGTTAGCTTGACTCCCCATACAAACTGAAATTGATTTGACAGCTGTCTCTCAAAAAGAGTAAGACCACTCATAAGACCTCCACAGAAACCAACTTCAGATATCCTTGAATCAATGATAGCCACACGTTTAAAACCTTTGTTTATGTGAGCTAGCATGGTGTTGAGTCCACTTCAAATTTTACATTCATCTGCTCACATTTTTAATCAGCTGTGAGCCCAGTCTTATTTTCTATTGATTTTAATTTGTTTTTATTGATTATTGTCTCTTTTCATTTAATAATGAATAAAAAATAAGTAGGCATGCATTTAAGCTAAAATGCTAATTTATTTGAGCAAATGTCAGATGAGGATGTGTTTTGAAGTATATTTAATTATTTAACCTCTAATTATGAATAGGAGTTTATTTAGTTACATCAGTGCTCATGCTTTATGCTAAGCTAACAAAATTTCAATTCTATGTATGTATATTTACAGCAAAAATAATTAGTTTGTGCATTTTGAGCTGCATAGTTCCCCAGTTGGTTTCTGGACCACTTTGAGAGGCAGTAGCTTACAACCGCAGGGTTGTCAGTTCAAACCCCACGCTGGCTGGATCACGCCGTTGTATGGGGTCAGATCCTTGGATACAAGCCACTTCACTCCCACTTTGCCTGCTGGTGGTAGTCAGAGGGTCTGGTAGCGCCTGTTTATAGTTGCTTTGCCTCTGTGGCTGCAATGTAGCTTACTGCCATCCTGGAAAGGCTGCAGAATAATCAAGCACAGATTGTTCAGCAAGCCTAGCCTACTATGGAATCCTGAGGTGGAGCGGCTCACAAATTACCATTGTTGCCAGGCAGCAAGAAAGTTCTTGGTTCCATTCCTGGATAGGACATTCTGTGGTCTTATGATGTACAGTTTCTCACCCAGTGATCTCTGGAGACAGGCACCAGACAAATGACATCTGACAACTTTATTTGTGACCCACTCCACCTCAGGGTGCCATATAGGCTGAAGGCTTGCTGGTCAATCTGTGCGTGATTATTCTGGAGCTCCTCAAGGACACAGATGTGTGACCCTGAAAACTGAATTTACAAAGTGAAATTGAACAGTTGAGAACTGAAACTGAAAGTATTATAAAATGAAATCAGTTTCAAAACATTAAGTTCATTTTCAGTGACAGTCATTTCCAAACCAATACATTGGATTTCAAATCAGATTCCATTTTTAAATGCATTTATTCAAATTCAGCTATTCAGATTCAATCTGAACAATGCACTTTTAAATATACCTGATCCAAATTCAGAAACTGAAACTGAACAGAAACAGTTTCTGATGGCACAAGTTTCTACCACCACCTCCTGGAAGCCCTGTGAAGAAGGTGGCTGAATTTATTTTGACATGCACTTCCACAAGCCCTTCACAATAATGTGTATTAATGGGTCTATTTCAACACTACAGTGCATCTTCTGGGGTACAAAATAGGGGAAAGTTTCAACAAAAGTCTGAAGTTTGAGTGCTTATCAAGGTCATCCACCCTGAGTAAAACCATCTTTCTCTCACAGTTTTTCCTTCTGAAATAGCTCAAAGCTGTTCTCAGCCTCTCAGTTTAAAACATTTTGATGCAATATTCAGATTGCATTTTCCCCCAGTGTGCTGAGTTACTTTTATTCTTGAATTAGGTTACTTTTACTGAGATGGAGACCTATTTTCTTTCTCTCACACTGAATTTAGCTGACAAGGGAGGTTCAAATAATTAATGACATTTTTGAAATCTCTTTCAAAATCCACTAGGAAACTGAATAAGGAGCAAAAAGGGAAGAATGGAAAATGGCTTGGAGCTGCAGCAAAGAAAAAAAATCAAACAGGAGTTTTTCGAGCCACAGAGAATCAAATTGCGGTGTTTATTTTTCCTCTCTGGGTCTGAAAACATGTCCATGACCCACTTTGATTTGCAGCTTTTTAAGAGTTGCAATTAAAGTTTTGGGGCTTGTACAGTAAAATCTCATTATAAGGCCAGGTTATTGCACTGTAACAATGTGATCTATTTTCCTCGTGATTAGCTGCAAAGTTGTTGCCAACTGGCGTATATTCAAGCAAAACAATGGTCAATACAAATTCTATAAAGTTATTAGAAGTTTTTGTATCTGTGATAAATAGAAATGCATGCAATCAGTAAATAATATTAGCAGGAAGCATTTAATTTAGATGAAAACAGTCTGCCATAAACTGGTTTAAATCCCAGAGTGCATGATGGTGGAGAGTGGGATGCAGATTGCTGGAGAGGGATACAGCCTGGAGGAAAAAGGAGATGGAACAGATGGAGAAAGATGCTCAGAAGACCTGAAATGACTCTCATGACAGCAACTGGGGAGAAAGGGACAGTTTGGAAGTGTGTATGCCTGTAGCTGCTCCATATACACACAAATCAACATGCAAAACTTCAGCTTTTCTATTGTGCTTTATAATTGGTTTTACTGGATACGTCTCCTGCCATCCAGAGCATATTGAGTTTCAACAGCAACAGCAGAACCATTACACTGGTATCCAATACTGCAGTGGGATAGAGCGTGTTGGGGTTTACCAGTCTCTCTGTTCTGTCAGAATTGCACATTTTCCCCCACCATTAGCAGACACAAGGGATGATGCTTTCCTCAGAGGAGCAGATAAACACTAGTCACATATAAGATGGTTCACTTAGAGCAGAGATATGATCTCATACAGCTTATAATCTTCTAATCAAGCCTATGATACATTTTCAGTGTTTTACCTTTTGACAAAATTATAAGCATTTGACCATTGGCAGGATTTATTATCAATGGATCTGTGGCGTTTTGCCAAAATTAAAGCAAAGTTTGAGCAACGCCAGTGTTGAAAAATGAGAAATGCAAATTATGTTCAGCAAAAATCAGTAAAAGGATCATAAACATCACAAGTCCTAGCTTTTTTAAAAATAAGGTGTCTGTACCTCTTATTTTGAAAAACTGTTTTTAAGCATCAAATAACTTATGAAAACTAAATGTCTGAACATGTAGCAGGTAAAAAACTGCATGAATCAGCAGAAGATAACGGCAGAAAAAAATGACCTGAGGCGCATTTATACATCAGCCATGTGGTTCATCGTGTCTTCTTTTGCAATAATTATTTAGGTTGTTCTTTCAGACTAGTCGAAACATGTCAAGTTAAAAAGGTAAATGGAGACTTAAATACTAAATGCAAGACTAAAATACCCTAAATAATTTAATTTAAGTTATTATTAGCTATACTGCAGTCAGCCACCAGGGAGAGCCTCGGTTCCTTTATATCTTTCTAATTATTCCATTTAATTAACTATTTTGTAAGAAGAAAACATAAAACACAACAGCCAGTTCATAGTTGATCAAAGCTCAGTACTTTTATTAAATTTGCAACATTTGAATGGTTTACAGTTGCAGCTTCTGTTGTTTTATCGCTAACTAAGGTTAGATTTTAACTAGACAGCTTTAAATATTTAAACGATTCAGAGGGAAAGTGAGAATAAATGATCTGTGTAAGTTATCATTAGGACTCGCAGATCAAATGAAGTCATGATCACAGATTTAATGGGTTTTTGATTTGATTCATAATTTAATACATGTTGAATCATTTTAGTTATATGCTGTTAATTATTTATAAAAACACGTAACTCAGGATATCTAATGGTTCAGTCCTCTTTGATCTGCTGCTGTGAGGATTTTCCCTCTAGAGGTTCCTCTCACTTCATTGTATACTTTTAATAATTACACAGTGTGTTGTAATTTCACCATATCTAATGTGTGGCACTGGCAGTATAAAACTAATAGATAAAGCTGAATGAACAGCGATCAGGAATTTATTAGATCCAACCTGCCTGATCACAGCTGGAATCTCGTGTTTGTGTGTGTTTTCTAGGGGACACTAGATGGCACTATGGATATATAGGATCCCCAAGAAATCCCTCTGGTTTTTGTCATCCAACTTCTTACAGACAAAAAAAGAGAAAATGCAAGGGATATTTTGTTGTGGCTGATTAAAGAACAAAATATCTTTTTTTTTGTTAAGATTAACTGGATTCTTGAACTTGGTGTTGTCATGTGAGGTGATGCACTAATAAAAAATGTTACTTAAAAAATGTGAAAATACTTAACTGACCATTTCATGCGCTGGGAAGAGCCGTGGGATTTTTGTGAACATGATCCTGTTTTTTTTTTTCATTTTTCATGACATTAAAATGTATGAATCCTTATGTGAGTGGATGCCATATGCTGTGCTATGACACAAATCAGTGTGTTTGTGTGTGCTCTCAGTCATTTTAACACTGTTCCTAAGGCTCTACCTTGTAAATGTGTATTTTGTGTCATGTATTTAATCTTTCTATGTTTGGGATTAGCCTTCCCTTCCACAGTGGAGGAGATAATCTCTCCTCTCCTCTCTGTCTATCTCCTTCCCCTGTCTCATATTTTCCCTCCTCATTTATTTATTTATTTTGCATAAATGTTTATTTCTCCCTTCATTTACTGTCTCCTCTCTTCCATTTCTCCTCTCTTTCCCTTGTCTTCTCCACTCTCCCTCATAGCGTCTCTAAGAAACAACAAATAAGCATCCTGATCGTCAATGTTTCCGACCCAATTCCACACAACAAAAAAAAGGAGGAAGTGATTCCTGAAAAAAATTTGTAAATTCAATCTCAAAACTCTTTGTTCTACGGAACACTTCGCATTCACATTCTGCGTGCAACCTGAAAACAATTGAAACTGAACTGCTTTGGTGGAGCATTTAAATGGAATACTGTCTTCAGCCTCCGTAACGTGACGGGATTCTCCAGTCGAGCTACCGAGCTGTGTCATGTTGCACATGGCTCGTGGATTTTCTGCTGAATCCATCCATCCTGCAGTTTCTTGTTGGTATTTACCTCTTTGTGACCTTTCCTCACTTTGTGACCTTTCCTCAAACAGAACGAACAGATCAATCACAGAGGAAGCTGTATTAGCCGCAAACAAGCACTCTGCTCAACTCCAGTGTTTATTCACACTAATTAAAACACTTCATTGTCAAGAGAGTTGTCTGGCAGTGTGTGTACCTGTGTCTACTGTGTGTGTGTGTGTGTGTGTGTGTGTGTGTGTGTGTGTGTGTGTGTGTGTGTGTGTGTGTGTGTGTGTGTGTGTGTGTGTGTGTGTGTGTGCGTGCTGATAGAGCTCATCAAGACCACTAGACCCAACAAAACAAAAGCAGCATATCCGCTCACTACAGAAGGAGCTAAATGATTTGATTTGATTTGATTTAAAGCACAACAATGAACATTTTGTCACAGAGGGGCTTAATGCTGAGGGGATTCAGCTGTGCTCTATTGACCTGTTCACTAGGATCTGATACAGCATCAAAAGATTTAAAAATAGATTTTATTTGATACAGTAAATTAAAATGTTCTACGCATAGAGGCGTGAACATGCCCTCCCACACACCAGATGTTTTGATGGGGTTCTACAGGGTCTTGTGTTTGAAACAATACTTTTTAACTTTAGTTTTTCTTCAAAGAGATTTGGCAGAAAATCATAACTTTTTATTTAGGTACTGATTATGATTAGGGTTATGTGGATTTTATTTTTCATAAGCCACTAAAGCTTTGCAAAATTAGATATACATTATTAACATAGGAAGGCTTGTGATGCTGTTTTATGTCATTTAGAGCTTTTTAATGGTTCTATTCTACTTCAACCTATTTTTTTAGATTAATGATGCAACAGACACATGTTTAGTCATAGCTAAACGTACAAACTGATGTTTTCTAAAACAAAAGTTTTAGAAAACTACTGTAAAGTCGCAAAATCAACATGTCACTTCTGAAAATGGTCTTTTCTTTCTACCAGCTTGTAATTCTCCTCAGGTCCATTTCTTCTCCCAAAAAGCCCAGTTTAAACAAAATTTATAAAAGTTCTCACTTGTAGCATCATCAAATATGCTATAACCTCTGAACTTTGACCCCTGTGACCATCACAACAATAACCCATCTTTTTTCCAGTAACTTGGAATAAAATTACTTTTAATTATGTTTTAACCTGAATCAAGATTCCTACAGGTGTCCAACTGTCCACTTTCAGGTGTCCACTTCCCAGATGACCTCAACTGGACTCTCTTAGTTATTATAAACCTAAGACTCTAATAATAATAATTCCAGATTCTAAAGTGTTCCCTTTCTTGTGACACTGCTGGGCTAATCTTGTTTACATTTGAAGTGTTTCACAGTGTTCCAGTCCAAGGACATTGCACTAACACATTCAAACGTTAATGTGTTTCTCCTGTCAGGATTATTTTATATAAACCTTAAATCATCTGGTTTTCTACATTTCTACCTTGCTAAGGTTAAAAAATCAATATTATTCCATATTTACTTATTCAGGAAATATGGTTTTTAAAGATATGAGTCACGTGACTTGATAGAACCTCCCCCATGAGTCCACGTCGACTCAAGACTCCATTTTAATCTTCCACTTCCTGACACACGTCAGAGTTCTCTATCATTGCTTGAAGAGACAAGACTTCTCAGCTGTTTCAACCTGCTACAACAGCTGAGCTCCCAGGAGACGGCCTTCATCTCGCGTGGGTACCAGAGCCCCACTAAGGCTGATCTCACTTATGGCTCAGGGGAAGAAAACACGCCGTTTTCTCTCCTAACTCAACATGAGCCTCACATTCCTGCCACCATGGATTATGGACTGAAACTCGCTACCGCTGGTACTCTTGGACCGCCCGGTTTGTTCTGCCGGCGAACCACCTCCCCGAGCGGACGTCTCTCCTTGGCTGGGTGCCCCCACCTTGACGAGGCGAGTTCACATCGGTCGGATCCATCGAGACCATCGCTGGTACGGGTGAGAACCGTAATCTGGTAAATGAAGGCCTCTGTTGATAAGCTCTACACTCCACGTAACTTATCCTTCAACACCTCCTCCATTCTAACTAAACTAAATTAAGTTAAACTCCGTAGCCTAAACATCACAGGCTCAGAGCGTTAAAACTTTATTTTAAAGATTCAATTTAGAACACAATAACACCGTGCTGACCCAAAAGCTTCAACCTTATTACCTCATGCTATCTGCTTATCTGTTGTACTGTTTGTCTGTGTCTTTTGTAATAAAATTCCACAAAGATTTAATTCCGCCTCAGACTTCTATTCGTCAGTATTAAATGCATAATCTACTCACTGTGACATCAGAATGAACCTAGAGTACCTGTGAAACCATTATTTTAGTCAACGTACAGTAGCTGAGCCAAACCACGTCAGTGTAAAACCGACAAAAACTAACTTAATAATCTCACAAAAGTGTGTGCCAATTATAAACTAAAAAGAGTTTATAAAACGCTACACACTAATAACAGCATTGAGTCTATTTATTCAAACTATTAAGAATAACTGGTTATAAGAGTCATCATGACATCACTTCTGTTTACACTGAAAAGCCCTACTCTTTGTATTGCTTTTGAGGGATATCTGTTTATGTGTTTATGTTTATAGCAGATGCTTTTATCCAAAGCAACTTCCAAATTATATTGTAACCAAGAAGTTACCATTGAGGCTAACAAACAGCTAACCCTGACTTTAACCCCAAACAAACGTAGACAGTCAAACACTAGTCTCTAAGGTGGCCGTGAGGGAAATTAAGAGTACAGAGGAGTAGGGGAAGGTAGGTGCTAATCTAGAAGATGGTCTCGAAGAGCTGGGTCTAAGATTCAGCTATCTGTTCTGGTTTGAATGCTTTACCACTTGGAGGATTTTTGCTGAAACCTCTCTCCTTTTTGGCCACTTGTTTTAATACAACTAGAGACTTGTCTACAAGAGGGAGCAGCTAATTGACAGCTCAAAGCTCAAATAATATCCAAACTGCGACCCAAAGTCCCAGACGAATTAAAGAGAAGGAGACAAGGATGCAGACTTCTGCTATCCCTTATTAAAACTGCTGTAAAACTTATGTGTGAGATTTTGACTGGAAACAGAAACATGAAGGCTTCAACAATTTATAAAGTAGCTGCTAACAACATAAGATTAAACCACACAGGAAGACACTGCTGTGGGAAATAAAAGGCTGACTGAGGGGAATAAGTGAGAATGTGTTCTATATTCTTATAGAACTACTCAGCTTAATGTGGGCTAATGGTAGTGATGCACTGTTAAGTAATCACAGGGTTAGAATCAAATAATTTAATTTTCTTATTAGAAGTTTTTCAATCTTTCTTCATGGCCTCATTCTATGATGCACTTAAATGTGTTATTCTAAAGATGTCTTAACTCTAATTAGTCCCAAGAGTTAGTTTTAATGTCTGGGGATCTGACCACCAAAGCTCCTACCTTGGTCTGCTAACTGATCCACAATGCACTGGACCCTTCATGTTCATCCTGCAGGTTGTGGGTCTACAATTGGATGAGCCCATATAACCAGTTTGGGCTGGAGCCCAGGTGCTCACTCACAGGCCCTAACCCCAGGCCTGGCTCCCCAGTAACCCTCTGACTCTTCAATTTTTTCTTTGTCTAACTCTTCAACTAGGACCAATTTTCCATGAGACCCTATCATGGGCAATAACATAGCTCCTATAGGACCATTAGGGCACTCAAACTCCTCCACCACTGTAAGGTGGTTCAAGGAGGAGGTGAGCCAGTTGAAATGGTATTTGGTCAGGATGCCTCCTAGACACCTCTCTGTGGAAGTGTTTGGGTATGTCCCTCCAGCAGTATGTCGACCCAGGACCAGCTGGAGGAAGTACATTTCCAGGCTGGCCTGGGAACGTGGGGGACCCACTAGAAGAACTGACAGAGGTGGCCAAGAAGAAGATAGTCTGGGATTCCCTACTTGGGATGCAACTCAGACCTGAGCAAAAGAAAGCAAGACGCGACTCTAATGAGGTCAGACGTATTGAACACATTTTAAAGAGTCTCACCAGTAGTGCGGCATGTCCAAACTCAGGATTACCCTTAAAACATGATCCAAAATTATATCTTGATCCAGAGATTTTTTTTCTCTGTTCAGCCTTTGGTCCAAGTATAAAGTCTTCAACTGCCTTTATGGGTGAGTATGATGCTCCTACTACATGTGTTAATAACTATTTTAAAGCTTTTAATTTGAAGTAAACAAGCTGTAGCTGTAGGAATGCCAGTTTTTGCAGAAATGTTCTTTGATACGAGATGTAAGACCTTTCCTCGGACTTCTATGAAGGACAGTCCATTTATTCATGTCTGTTCCCAGAGCCCCAGCAGCCCGGCTCCCCAACCCGCTCTCAAAGAGCACGGAACAAAGGCCATATTCTGTCACACGAGAGCAGCGGGATGATAGAAAGTGTGTTTGTGTGTGTGTGAGTGAGGCTACGCTATTCTCTAAGTGCAGAGATATTTGCGCACGTATCAAGTTGAATAGCCCGTGTGTGTTTGTCCGCTTGTTTTTACACTCTTGTGTGCGCGGGTGTCTGTCGTTTGTGACACCCCCGGACTCGAGGGGAATACCCACCAGATTTTATGTCTCACTGTTCTCTGTTAAACTTTGTTCAGCACAAAAGGCCCCATTTCACACTCGGCTCTTTAGAAGATTATACATCAAAAATGTGACTGTGGGGGTTAGAGGTTTGCATTGTGACTGATTCGCTGGGGGGCTCTTTGTCCTTGGTTTGACTCATGGGAACTAGGTAGCGCTGTGACTCTAGAGTCTCATGTTTCTGGTTTCAGTCATATCATAGTAAATATTCCCACATCACGAACAGAGAGCATGAGTGAAGTCATTTGTTTGGTGTTAGTTTTGACTGCGTCATGTCTCAAAGGAAAGATTTACTTGTACGTCAGTCCTGACGCTGTCACTGAAACTGATGTTTGTTTCATACCTTGAGGTAGATCCCAAGAATACCCATCTACTCCAGAAGGCACCACAAAAGATGTCATCTTTGCTCACAAGAAGTTTTACAACTTCATCCAAGACTACTCTCAAGAACCAACTCAAAAGTCGTCTCAAACATTGTGTTACAAGCTAGCAGACCATTACAAGGACGTTACATAAGACTTAATCCAAATAAATCAGAATTGTTTTTTTTTTGGCCAACTAGGAATTTGACTCCAGTCACATGCATACTTACCTAGAACAATAAATTAAGAAGAAGCAAGTATAAAGAGCAATTTCTGCTTGGTTGTGTGCAGGAGAAACAACAATATGGCCAACTCACCTTCAAGTCTATTGGTTTACCATAACAGTCTTGTTCTCCAAGTACCACCAACTCCATCCAAGGTTGCTATGGCAACAGGTCCACTTCTCAGTTTTGATTTTATTTTAAAAGATACGATTCTGAAGCCAATCATTTTCATGGTTTNAGGCAACGTTTTTTCTTTTTTTTTTAATTGCAACTCACACTGTGACTGTTCTCTGATATGCATTTGAAATATTCTATATTTATGTGCAACTCATGTTCTCTTATATAATCTAAATGTTGTCCTATTTATTATAAGGTCATTTGTCAGAATCCCACTGTGCCGTTTTCCACTCATACATTTTTCTATTACACAAATTCTTCTGCTTAAATAGACTAGGCGTCCAAACACAAACGCACACACTGAGCCATATTGCCTATTATTCCTGCGTAGAGGAGTAATCATCTCAAAAATTGTTGTTTGCAGCATATGTTGCCAAATAACATCCCATCGTTAAAGCCATCTTGCCTGTTTCCAGTCACCAACCAGCTCTAATGGACTAAATGAAAGAATCGTGGCCAAGATTGGAGTTTAAATCAACATTAAGATTTGAGGCACTTCACATGCAGCTGCTTCCCCATCAACACAAAGCAGGTAGATTGTAGGTTCTGATTTTCAGGTTTGTGTGTTTAAATAAAATGCACAGTGCTGAATTTAAGTCACATTTGTAAGTTTTGATTAGTTGCTTTACTTTTGAAACTACTTCAAAGTCCAATAAATGTAATTAGTGTTCATTATTCTGTAGGAATTTGGCCAGTGGTTGCATGAGTTTATCTCATGATTTGTGCAGTAAAACCAGACCATAATGATGCTACTGTATGTTGCTCTGCAGCTCACCCTTCGGTGACACCTACAAAAATCTCTAGCAGCTCCAGTACTTCACCACAAAGAGTCAGGATGTAAACCACAGCGAAGATAAACAGATTAATTTTAAATGAACGTTGAATGGTTTCTTTATGCTCAGTCGGAGACAAGTTTACTGCAAACAAATTACAGTTATGTGAGCCAACGTCACAAAAACATGTTTGTTTTCCTGTGTCTGAACCCGGATGTGGCTCTTGGTTCAAATAAAGTTCAAATTTAATCCTTTTTTCCTGTTTTGCTTTGATTCTCACTAAATGAATGGACATCTAAATATTATTTTAGGATTATCCATCCCTCATTTTCCACTTATCTAAAATAATAGGGCCAGGAGGGAAGCCCCCCGAGATATAATCCCTCCAGCAAATTCTGGGTCTGACCCTGGATCTTCTCCTACTGGGATGAGCCCAGAAACCCTCCAGAGGAAGGCAACTAGAAGGTCTCTTAGTCAAATGCCATCTCCCCAGATGATGTAGCTCCTCACCTTTTCTCTAAAACTGAGTTACTGAAGAAGTTCATATTGGCTTTTTGTATCTTGGATTTTTCAGTCATGATCCAAAACATATGACCGTAGGTGAGGGTCAGAACATAGACATTCAAAAACTAAAACTCCTTTACTTGTGTAGCGTAATATAACCTGTTTTTATTGTTATAATACGGACACACTTCTGCAAGGTTATTAGCTTAGTTTTGTGGGTTTTATGCCCGCAATGCAAGCTACCTTCACTAACCTAATTGTTATGCAGGATATCTAGATTCTTTGGATTCAAAGGGAAGACCTACGTACGTTATATTTGGAAGTTATAACCCAGAAGCAGACTTAGACTACAGTTATTTTATTAAAGAAACAGATTGAACGAACAGACAGATATGAGGTAGATGGTGCATCTTAAGAGCTTCTTCTGATGTTATTAAGCTGAGAGTTAATGACGAGAGCCCGTGAGATATTAATATATCTCTAGGGAGTCTGAGCTAGTTATGAGGGGAACTGAGCCTAACTTGAAAGGAGTGTTATTTATCAAGAGCCTCGGTTTACCAGATCGGAGTTGGTACCTCGCTGAAACCGCTCCGAGATCGCCTCGGCGTGAGAGGTGGAGGCTCTTCGGTGAGATCGTTGGTCTGACGAGCCTCGGATTATCCCCGGGGCCGGGAGGCCGTTCCAAGGCACGGAAGCGTCTCAATGAGTCGGTCAGCGGCTCCATGGTCGGCTGGTGGGAGAGGCTAGCATGTTCTTCCCCATGGCAGGTGAACAGAAGCAGACGGATGGTGTCTGGCTTCTTAGCCGGAGAAACCTCGACTGTTTGGGGCTAATACCCAAGACGGGCAGTCGGCATCTGAGCGTACCGTGTAGCTGAGGGACGGTCGCTGTCTTCTCGTTGCTGGATGAACGAGAACTGCTGAACTCGGTAGCTTCCAGGCAGGAAGTCTGACCGTGGAAAGTTTTGGACGCGTGGCCCAATGGGAAGGAGTTACCAAGTCACGTGGTTCTCGTCATTAAGAAACCCAGGAAACTTAGATGGATTATTAATATGCTTTAACCTTTAGCAAAAGTAGGAACATAAAATAATACTGATGCAACATCAACATTCATTAATACTGGAAGGAAATGAATTAATCATATTAAGACATTTCTGGACAGTGGATTAAAGGTAGTGTCTTTTTAGAATGAGACATCAAAGAGTCCTTAAGTTTAATTATTAATTAAAGGAAATCTTCTGAGTCTTCCGACACGACCGAGTCCTGGAAGGAATGTTGATTCAGGTTACAACATAATAAAAGAGTCATTTTAATCCAAGTTATTGGGACAAAGATGAGTTATTGTATTGATGACCCAGAGGTCAGAATCAGAGATAGTAACGCCTTTGCCGGCGCTACACTTGAGGCAGAGACCCACCCCCAACCTGGAGGGTTCCATCTTTTCTCCGATCAAGAACCGTGTCTTCAGATTTGGACACTAGCAACTGCTTCACACTCAGCTCTGACCCACCTCGGTGCACGCTTAAGGTCATGGCTTGAAGATTAAATTAGAACCACGTCATCTGCCAAAAGCAAACCTAAGACTCCGATATTCCCAAACCGGACACCCTCCTCTCCATGACTGAGCCTTGAGATCCTGATCAGCAGCACCACAAACAAGAGGGACACGTTCTGGTGGAGTCCAACCCCCAGGATTATGCTTTAAAAAACAATAAAACATTGGGTTTACTTCATCTCAAAGTCTTAGATCTGGACTTTCACTTCTTCACTTCCAGAATTCGTGTTTCTGAGTAAAGATCACTGTTTGTGGCTTTGAACCTTTATGGATTAGAAGGGGAATCTGCAAACATTTGTGAGAAGATTTTCTTCTTCCCATTAGCTGCATGTATAAACTGCATTGTCTGCTGGTGATTGCTCAATATAAAGTTCTTTAGTGTTTG
>SSNR01000019.1:3980961-4043009 GCA_006937965.1 Callopanchax toddi | reverse complement strand
AAATTTAGCCCCATTGGGGATTTTTAGCATGAAAATGAAACAGCAGCTTGGACAACAACTATTGTTGCTGTTAGAACAGAAGTCATTAAAGTGAGTATGCACCATCTGCAGCTAGGTTTGTGCTTCTCTTTATTCCAAGAAACAGACAGTTACATGGCTTCTGTTCTAATCTTTGTTTACTGGAGGAGTTATAAGATGAATGCAGAGTTTTAGGACAGGAGGTTACTGTAGCAAAGTGGCAGCGCAGACACTTGTAGTACTGAAGCAGATCCAGCGTCTGCGTGCGTGCAGTGTGTGTGAAAATGATTCATGCTTTTCAGAGCCAAGTTAGCATTAACACTGCTCTCCCAACTGACTGCTCAAGGTCAGGCTGCTCGAAGACAGAATAATAAGTACAGCAGAGGATTTTCTCATTAATATTAAAAAGTGTGTGTACAAAAAGAAATAAAAACAACTAAAACTGGGAATAGCTCTCCTCTAACTTCCATCAAAGCTGTCAGTAGATGTTATAAACCATATGTCGTAGTTCTGTTAGCTCTTTTATGAGTGTCCTCTGCTCATTAGATCAATAGCAGCTCAGCAGCAGCCATTAGCTAAAGAAGATGCTCTCACTGAAGAGCAAATAAAGTTCTGCTGTGTAGATGAGTGTGGCAATTTAAAAAGAGTTTAATTATCTGACATTCTCAGACAACGTTGTTATTTTGGGGTTCTTAGTTCAAAGATAATACTTGTCCTGCTGCCATGGAGGGATTGTAAGTGTAAGATCAACAAGCAAGAGGGGGAAAAGTTATTAAGATCACAGGTTGAGTTCTGTTGAGTTTTATACAGAGGAGCTATGGACCCGCTTAACATTTTAAGTTTTGTTAGGTTTCACTGGATCAACGTCTACAACTGATTAACTTCTGGAGCCAACCCGAATACAAGTTGGCCCCCACAGCTGATCGACGTCGGTCAACACAAAAGTGACTGCAACTCAGTTATTTTTATAGAAACTGAGCTAACATTTGGTGTCATGGTAGCTGAGAGTCATTACTCTGGGTCCTAACAGACTGCACACAACTTATTTTAAGAATATTGCATTAGACATATAACATTGCTTCAACACCACATTGGAGCCGACAGAGGGAGATTTGGGGTCTTTTCAAACCCCCATTCTCTGTTCGCTGCCTGGGGCTGATAGCGGCCGTCTGGTCGGGGTTGGCGGGGCGGTCTGCTCGTCTTCACCCCGGTATGAAGGGGACCATCTCCTGGGCTGGTTTAATTGTGAGGTATAAATATATAATTTATTATCAAATGTCAAAACAAGGTTTCCATGGGTGATTGTTGTTGTGCCTTTCATGCATGCTAGGTTTACATATGCAGAGGATGAGATTCAAGTCAATAAGCACCAAATGCTACTTTTACTGATAGTTTCTGCTCATATTTCATGCTTTTCCTAAGTTATGTTAACTCATATTGCATGTATCAGGTTCTAAAGAAAATGAGATTCTGTGGGCTTTTAATTGCCCCCCTTTGGCTCATTTATCAACATGAACGAGCTGCAAGCAATCTGATTACTCTGCAGTGTCTCGTTTAAATAGCTAGATACTGTTGGTAATCGTTTCTTAGAATATTTATTGAACAACGTTAGCTACTTGTCAGGACAGCAGGAATGCAATGTATTCAGTTTGTCTCTTTCTATGAATTTAGCGTCATCTCTCAGATAACACTGTCTATTAAATAAATGCAGACAGTCCAAATATTAGTCTTAGCCCTGTGGAGCCAGCTGAACCTTCACATTATAGTGTGAAGGTTCAGCTGGCTCTACTAAAGATGTGGACTGCAAATAGTTAGTGTTGGCGTATGATCCAAAAATAAAAGGAAAAAGGAAAAACACTGTAAAAAAAAGTCAGAGCATGCAGGAAATGAAACTGGATAATTCGTAAAACAAAATTAAATTCCCTTGAAAGCAATGAGCACTGCAAAAGATGCATCAAAAAGTAGACTTTTTTTATTATGGAGGAGTTAGAAGACACTAATGCTTACCTCATGCTGGAGAAAAGGCTGATGGTTGACGTTCTCACAGAGTCTGCATCCTGTTGTGAATGAGGTCAGAGTAGGAAACATGGCAAAGATGTGTGAATTTCCCTGTAGATACGAAGAGGCCAGAGCGGCTTGTGGTGAAGCCGATAATGAGCATTTATGCACAGCTTGTGTGTGTGTGTGTGTTTTTTGCTGTGTTACTAAAATGAGGCAGCCAAAATGCAACCAATTAATATAAAGTCACCCAAAACATAAATGCCTTTATTTTAATTTTAGATACTTTTTATGAATTGAGGACTAAAGAGAGTTTCTTATCTTCACCACACGGCCTCCATCCCCGGCTTGTGAACTGTTCTGTTCCATCAGAGTCTTGGCAGTTACTCCTGTCTGTTTGAAAATGCAACGGCGCCTCCACTGCAGACAGGATAATAGAAAAAACACAACTAGTCATCACTTTTAGTTTTATTTGCACCAAACTCCATCTGTGGTATTCAAAACTCATTAACACCTTGCACTGCTGACGTTCATCTGCGTGAAATACCCATTTTTACACATCAATAGCTGATTTTTGTAATCCCTTGATGATGAGAACATTTTTAATTTGATCAAGAATAATGGAGTGCTATTGAAATATTTATTGCTACTCAGCGTTAAAACTTCAAGAAGACTGGGGGCAGGTCAAGATGATAATAACCAGTACATAATCAGAGTTATTTTTTACTGTCTGGGTGTCTTCTTGATCATCTTCCTCTCTGACTCCCACAGGAAGACAGTGGCGGGCCAATTTCATCGTTTTTGTCTGCAGCTTTTGAACAGTTAAGTGAGAAAAGAGCATGACGGCGAATGGAAAACCACAGAGGTGGAGGGATAAAAGGAAGTCACGCTGGCCTCTGCTCACATGTTGATGACAGACCTGTTTCCAGTAAAAAAAAATTTCCCATTAAGTAGGAAGGACCTTTTTAAAACAAGCCTACAATGCTTGTACTAACTCCTTTGTTTTTGTTGCCACACCTGCTTCTCTTTAGAGAACAAATGCTCACGTCAAAAACTGTAAGAGCCTCTCTGGAAAAACACGGTAAAGACTGAAAGGTGATCACACCTTCTACATCTGTGGTTATATGGCAGTAAATTGGGTGGAAAGGGAGGCAGTGGAAATAAAATGAAAATAGAAGTTTGCCCATTTTAACTCATCTTTTATGGTTATACAGGTTGAGAGATCTAGACAAAACATGGGTTGGTCTATTTGTTCCTCAACTTGGCTATAAGCCAGCACTGCTTCATGGGACTCTCATTAAAAGTAACCTTTTATTTTCAGTTCTGAACAATTAAAACAATGTTTTAAGCAATTAAGACAATGTCGAAACTCTCTTCATTTAAATCAGTTTTTAATGAGCCATCAGGACTCTTAGTAGAATTTGTATCTAGAATCCAGAGCTCTACATGGATTTCCTCACATGATTCTTATTCATCAGCAACATTGTCACTTGTCTCAGAAACACACAGGGAGATAAAGGCGTACGACAAAGTAGGTGATAGAATTGATAAATGGTGCTTTAAACAGCTCAGTGCTGCAGCCATTGATTGGTTGGTTTTTAATGCAGAGTGTGTGAGCATGTGTGTGTGTTTATGGTTGTGCAAGTGTATCTGTGTGATTTTATTTATGTTTGACTATATTCCCTTTTATGCACTTCAGATATTACTATTATTTTTATGCATTTTATATATTTTACTATGTCTTTCTTTGATTGTGTATCTGAGGAATGTGTTTGGAAACATGTCTTGTCCAGGACCTTCTGGAAAAAGAGATTCTGAATCAGACTCATCCTGGTTTGATACAGGTTTTGTGTCTCACCAGTGGTGCTGCAGCCGCACGCATGTGTTGGAGGTGCTGCGCATGTGTATCTACTAGCTTCAGAAGCCTTGTGAGCACTTATGCGCTGCGCTGCAACAGGATGCAGATCGCAGGCTGCACCATCGAGACCGCGAAAGCGCTGGTCTACAAAGTTGTGTTCAGTAGGTTCTGGTATGCATGCATGATATCTGGTTCTCATGCAGACTGATGGACTAGTTATGTGCACCCTTGCCTATAGGGACTGCAGATGTGAATTATAGCTTAAAGCTATAATCTAATGCGGCACATCAAATGGTGACGAATTGAACAGAATTCAAACTAGTGGCTAGAACTGAGCTGCACACAATAATATTCAATTGGACACAAAACTGTATAATTGCCATAAACATTTACTAATATCAAATCTTAATTTTAAATCCTTTTTAAAGGATGATTCTAAAATTTTGTAAAAAAACAATCATGTGAACAATTAATATCTTAATGAAGTGCTGCAGCTAGCTGCTGCTGCTATTTCTGCTGGCAAAATTCCAAAAAATTCGATATAAATAACTAAGGATGCTCGATATTGGCTTTTTTAACGATATCCGATATTGTCTAAGTCTTAATTTCTGATACCGATATAAACCGATACCGATATAAGTGGGGTACCCCTCAATTAAAAAAAATACAGACAAAATCATTTTAGGTAGCCAACATCCCATACCTCCTATCATACATACTTAAACTTTAAATATTGTCAGTGCAAAATAGAACAACTGTTTCAATTCCTCTTCAATAAAGGAGACATCTTGATTCCTCCTCCCATAGCCTCCACTTTACCGTCATTACAAACGGCAAGTTTATTGTCCGGAAACACTTTGAGATAATTCCAAACCAAAGACAGGTTGGCATGTTACATGTTATGCTGCAAGTAATGACGTGGTTTGATGAAGTCATCAATACACCAATAGATGTTGCATTCAAGGTTTGCTGGGAAATGCTGAAGCCACAGAATTTAATGAAAGGTGTGCCAAATAAATAGAAATATCTTAAAAACTATACATCAGACTTGTTATATTTTGACAATTTGGGAGAGAGGAGAAGTAGCCGAACAATTTGATGTATAATATGTGCATGGTATGTAAAGGTTGTGTGTGTCATTACAAAAACCGATACCGATATTTTCCGATATTACATTTTAATGCAAATATCGGTCGATATTATCGGTGGACCAATAATCCATCAGATTATAACAGAAATCTGGTTTAGTCTGTAATGATTCATTAGCTCATCCATCTGGTTAGAGCTAATCCTCATCTCTCTAAACTGAGGCTCTTCAACCAGCAAACTGAGATATTAACTGTTCAAAATATTTCTTGAACCCCTTATCAAAAACTCTGAACTGTTGCTTTAAGGTACAAATTTGTAAAACCCATTTATATTACAAACACACCAGAGGAACTATACATCATATCTTGTTTTGGCTGTTTCAAGATCCTCTGATGAAAAAAGTGTGAGACATTAAGGCAAAAGGAACAGCTGCATCAGCCAGCTGCCACCTCGCTTTGGATGGGCAAATAAAAATGTATGGATGTCATCAATCAGTAATGCATCCCATGGGTTAGCTTCTAGTAAAATAAATTACCGTATTGACTGTACAGGAGAGAGTTTTTTTTCTGAAATTCTCCCATTATTCTATTATAAAACCATCCTATTTAATCTCTGTTTTGAGGTTACTGTGACAGCTCTAATCTATAGTCAGGGAGCACGTTGGTGGAAGATATTTTTCACAAGCTGACTTCTCATCAACCTAGTTACATCTGTTTCATTTAGTTTATACATCAACTGAAATACATTTCAACAGCTTCAAAAGGATGTCTGGGAATTTGCTACTTTCATCAGACTTGGGTGGGAGGACATGTTGAAAGGTCTAAATTTATCTCTTTGGCTGCTTGTTTTAGAAGATTGTGAACAATCTGGCAGATCAGAGATCACAGGAGTTCCCCACACTGACAAATGTCTAATAACTTGAGTTTAATCATGGCAAAAGTTTGGAATATTTACTAAAATCAACAAAGATGCAAATTGGCTGCTCAGAAAATGTCATGAAAGCTGAATCTGAATCTCTGTTTTAAAGACCTTTAAAGTCTGATTTAGTTAAAACTCAACTCTCAGGGGAGCATGCAAATATCTGACTGAATCCAAAATGACAGAAACTATTTGAGTCAACAAATCAGATTTTTAGAGGTTTATGACAAACTGCTAGATAGGATAACAATATTACTGTCAACTCTAGGCAAACTGTGTAAAGCACAACATTTGCTTTAATCACATTTAACAGGCTGATCTCAGTACAGCAGATGGTGAATTTATGCTCTCATCTCACATTGATGGTTTAATATTAGATTTGATTGACAACACATTTCCAGAGGGAGTGAAAATAATTGGAAACATTGTTTAGTGCTGTGGAAAAATATTAGCCTATTTGTATTTTTGGGTTTTCTTTTGTCAAATTAAATGTTTCAAATCAGCAAATAAAATTCAGTATCAGACAACGTGAGCATTTGTTCATTTGTATAATACAAAATTACAGTATGTTTTTAAATTATGATTTGATTTTTTAAGGAAATATGACATTTAAACCAGCCTGGCCCTGTGAAAAAGTAAATGTCGGCCTTTGTTTAATCACAAACGTATTGTGATTAATGACATTTTGGGGAAATCTGAGTTCAGTTCCACCAGCCTCACCCAGGTCTGATTAGAAATAAGAAATCAATAGAACCTGTCTGACAGCATGAAGTGGGCTAAAGATCTCAAAAACAACACATCATCTCCCATTCTGAATAAATAAATTCAAGAGAAAAAAACAGAACAACATCTAAAGCACTGCAGGCCTCACTACAGTAGTTAAAGGCTATAAGGTCTTTAAAAAAGAAAAAAGGATAGCATTGTGGCAGAGCTAACCTGTGCTGACCAAAAAGGGCCTGTCTCACATTTACCCAAAAACATCCTGATTATTCCTGAGGTGTTTGGGGAAATATTCTGTAGGCCGACGAGACAAAAGTGGAACGTCCTCCATCAGTCAAACATGGTGGTAGTGTATGGTCATCTCCTGCCTTGACTGCAACATCCTTCTGGTCTGCGGCCTGAAAGTGTGAAATCTAGCTAACACTAGCATACAGGGTCCTACAAAAAGGAACGGCTCCATCTACTTGAATCCTCTTGCTAAGGCTTCTGTCACGGCTCGGTCACTCCAGTCATTGTTGGCTATAGTGCCTACACCACGCTCAGGACAGTCCAGACTCTTCTCATGTGTCGTTCCACGATGGTGGAGCCCTGTCCATCTTCAAGAACCTCCTGAAGACCCAGCTCTTCAGAGAACATCTTCTAGGCTAGCTCCTACCTTCCCCTACTCCTGCACTCTCTTCATGCACTTCACTCTTTGCTGTGTTCTTTTTTCCCTCACGGTCACCTACTAGTGTTTGACCGTCTAAGTAGTTTGTTTAGTGTTAAATTAATGTCAGGGTTAGTTGGTTGTTAGCCTCAAGGTATCTTGGTTACAATATCATTTGTAAGTTGTTTTGGATAAAAGCGTCTGCTAAATACATAAACAACATAAACATAGTGTGGTGATCTGGGGTTGCTTTGTTGCTTCAGTACCTGGACCATTTACTTTAATTAATTAAACCATAAATTTAACTCTATGACAGAAAATCCTGAAAGAGAATGTCTGACCTTTGACCCTGAACAGTCCCTTCATGATACCTTTCAATGTGGCTGAATTGAAACAATTATATCAAGAATAGTGGGAAAGCATTGTGAGAGACTCATTAGTTATCACAGACACTGGATTTCAGTTACAACCAGTATGAAGTTCAGGGGTAAATTACTTTTTCCTGGTTGGTTTAGATAACTTTTTTCCTTAATAAATAAAATTATTATTTTAAATTCTGCATTTTGTATTTAAAAGTAAAATCTATAATGGGGCAAATACTTGTTTCACAGCACTGTATCTGTGATGTTCAGCCATGAGACACACTCAGGAATAAAAACACACTAAATCAACAAAGACTGAAACTGAAGGTTATTTACAGTTTGAATGGTTTCTAATTAAATCAACTTCTCTCATCAACTGAAACCTTCTTGATATTTACATGCTGTGTATCAGTTGTGCTGTATTTGTTAAGGATTAACTGTCAGGGTGTTTGATTTGGCTCCACGAGTCTTTGTTCACGTTGAGGTCAACTGAAAAGGATTGGAACTAAACGTGCTGTTTATATTTGTAGTTTCCACATTTGATACTTTTTGGAAAACACTCGGTACACCTGTGTAGGTATGTGAAATACAGCTGGGAGAACAGCGGCACATTATCACACATCAAGAGAAATAACAGAGGAAACATGGCAGCAGTTTGACATTCCATCAGTAATTATCCAGGCTTTTTTAAGTGCATCTTGTTTTAATTTGTTCTGCTAAATAATGAACTATAGTTAAAATGAATGCATTCTTTCAGTGAGTTAATTATCATTTTTTAATCTGCAGCACAGAAAACAAACAAAAATGTAATCACTTTATAGTTTGGACTTTTTATTACACTAATTCTTCATTTGTTGGTATTGCTTGTTGATATGTTTTACTTTATTGTTATGACTTATTATTTGGTATTCAACTGTTTTTAATTTAGAAAAAGTATAAATAGATTTTTTTGTTGCAGTAATTTAGTATCCTAATGGTAAAGATTTACAAGTTTATAGAGTTGTTTTCCTAATACAGCTGATTGACTGTGTGTCTCCTCCACATGCTCCTCCCTGTTGATGACTCACTAGAATCCCTCCTGATTCAGCCAAGAACAGAAACTATAGATGGAGAACGGACGACAAAAAATGCAATCAGACAGATGATGGCCGTAATTAACGTCCGCCATGAAACGAAGCCTCGATCCGCTCGTCCATCTTGGCTCCATAAAACATCAAAATAGGGTTTTCTCTACTTTAAGGCCAGACAGGTGGTTTTATTTTTTAAGGAACGATCCATGGCAGACCTGTGTTGATGCTTGTGTGTTTCACTGGACGTTTTGAATGAGTGAATCAGGAGGTGATTTCAGCTTTACCTGAGTCTGACTGCGTTTTTTTTATAATACTTTTTTTATTTGAGCTTAACAGTGTTACATCAAACAAAGGTACAATTGCTCAGTATTATTTTATTTTTTTAGACCCCTCTTCCTACCAACAAAATTCAACATTCTGACAGGCAAAGCTCTTATACACCCACCTCCCATCTGCACATAAATGCATGCATATACAACGATATTTTAAAAAAATAATAGTAATTACAAAAGTGAAAGAAAAAAATATATAATAAAAGAAAAAATTACACACACAAAAAAATAAAATAAAATAAATCAAAAGTATATATATAAAATAAATAAAGAGCTACTCATAAACAACTGTTGTGGGCTTCCCGAAAAAATTCAAAAAAGGGCGCCAGACCTTGTCAAATCTATTTACTGCTCCCAGTGTGGTGGAACGAATTTTCTCTAAAATTAAAAAGTTCATCATGTCCCTGACCCAGCATGAGGGAGAGGGAGGGACATTGTCTCTCCATTTTAACAAAATAGCCCGGCGAGCCACCAGAGAAGAAAAGGCCAAAACTTCCCTTTTACTTTTTGGTAAATCCTTATCAGGAGGTAAGCCAAAAACAGCAGTCAAAGGGTTTGGATCAATTTGATGGTTAACAATTTCTGAAATGTGTTGAAAGTAAGATGTCCAAAATGTAGATAAACCAGGACAGGACCAGTACATATGTAGTAAAGTTCCAGGGGCAGATCTATATTTATCACAGGTAGGATCAACCTCAGGATATATCCGAGCCAGTTTAGTCTTAGACATGTGGATTCGATGGACTACTTTAAATTGTATGAGAGCATGTCTGGCGCATACAGATGATGAATGTATACCTTTAAGGACTGAGTCCCAAATATCCTCACTCAACTTAAATTCAAGATCTTGCTCCCAGGCCATCCTAATGGCATCTAAAGAAGGATTACGCATGTTAGTGATAAAGCAATAAAGTATTGACATGATACCTTTAGATATTGGATTACAAGAAAGGAGCGCATCCATCTGGTCACTTGAAGGTTTACGGGGGAATTCTGGTATCAGCTTCTGAATGTAATGTCTCACCTGCAAGTATCTAAAAAAAATGTGTGCTAGGAATACCGTATTCTTGGCTGAGTTGAGAAAAGGAGACAAAATTATTCTCTATAAACAAGTCCCCCAAACATTTTAAATTTTTGATGTGCCAAATCTTAAATGCATTATCGATCATTGAAGGGGAAAAGAAGTGATTAAAAGCGATCGGGCTTTTAAGTGAAACTTTTTGCAGGCCAAAATGCTTTCTAAACTGCAACCAAATCCGCAAAGAGTGTTTTACAATGGGACTTCTACAGAGGCTGTGTGCACACTGAGAGAGCTCAGCACTCAAAAGGGCTGATAACGAGATCTGCCTACAAGAGTGTATCTCCATGGATACCCAACTAGGGCGTGACAGGTCTAAATGAAAATATACCCAATATAATAAACAACGAATATTCGCCGCCCAGTAATAATACTGAAAGTTGGGTAACGCCATGCCCCCAGAATGTTTAGGATTCTGAAGAAATACTCTACGTAACCTGGGTGGCTTGCCTTTCCAGATGTAAGATGTAATAAGCGAGTTAAGCTTATTAAAAAAAGATTTTGGAATAAAAATGGGAAGACACTGGAAAAGGTACAGACATTTTGGAAGAAGTGTCATTTTAATTGAATTTATCCTTCCGATGAGAGAGAGTGACAGAGGAGACCATTTTGACAAAATAACTTTAGCTTGATCTAACATGCTGAGAAAGTTAGACCTAAATACGTAGATGACCATATTCTCTTGTTACACAAATCCCAAGATACATAAAGTGACTATTAACAACTTTAAAGGCAGAATTAATAGTCAGTTTAAGGGCTTTATTATTTATTGGATAAAGTTCGCTCTTGTTGAGATTGATTTTATATCCTGAGAATTCACTAAAGATTTCAAATAGCGAAAGAACCTCAGGAAGGGAACTGGCTGGCTCTGAAACATAAAGAAGCAAATCATCTGCATAGAGAGAGATCCTGTGTTCCTTACTGTCTCTAAATATTCCCCTGCGTTTTTTGAGGCTAGTATTTCATCTGCTAGAAAAAGTAAATCAGTTACAAGTATTATTTATTGAACCTGACACTAAAACCCATAAATACTGTATAATACTAGTGAATGAATCACACATCATTTGGGACTGCTTCCATTCATAGTCTGGTGTGAAATTATTTGTTTTAGACTTAAACTGGGGCTTTTATGCAAATGTGACTTGTTTACTCATTTCCTCCTCTCCTCCTTCTTCATCTTCCAGCTCATTTAGTCTTCCATCTGATATTCACCTCACTTTATTCTTTTTCCCCCTCTCTTTTGTTGACATTTCTCTCTTTTTCTGGCGACCTCTCTTGGCCTCCCACTCCGTCTCCCTTTACAGCCCATCAGCGCCCACGGTGGTCCCATTCATTGCTAACTCGGCTGTGTCCGAGCCCACAGGTACGCCTCCTCCTCCTCCTCCACCCATCCTTCACTTCATGTTCTATTTTTAACTACAAGATCTTTCCTTCTGATTCCCAGTCTTGGAGCTCGACTCTCCTCTCTGCAGTGTGCTACTACGCCAGTCAACGTGATTTAAACTGTGGACTAAATAATTAGTGTCCCAGCATGCCTTTCTTCATTTTTGTTCAAATCAATTTCAATCTGACCTTCTAAAATGTGTAGGCGTTTAGATGTTTTCTGAGCTTTTAACAGCCTGCCTCTCTGGAAAAACGATGAGATTTCTATGGTTAACAGAAGACATGAGGAACGATGTGACGGAGTGGGAGAACACTTGGACACTCAACATTATTTGCACACAAATCTGCCCAGAGCCGTGCCAGCTTACATTTCTGATTACATCTGACTTGTGCTTTTAGAGCATTTGTTCATTCATGGTTTAAAGATTTTTCTTTGTAAAGCTGCCATCACGCCCTGCAGCCTGGCGGCCGTATCAAGACCCCCACAGATGGGAAACATGGTGCACTTGTTGGAGTGTTTGGCTGGATTTCAGGATGTAGTCAGCGCCCCGCTTCAGCATTAAGATCACTTTCCTTCCTGGTTTATAATCTCATCTAAAGACACCAACAATACTTGGCTTTAACCATCGGATGTGTGCTACAAAGTCAGTGTTAGTGAGGAAGAAGCATGCAGACTGTATGGGGGGATTTTTGAACACATCTTTCTTTTGGAGTAGCATCAAATACACTTTTTTTTATTAAAGATTTTGTTCTAGTTGTTAAAGCTTTTAATTGAGAATGAATTTTATTTAATGAATGAGAAGATTTGTGTTATAGATTATAGTTTTTTTTCTCATTTGCAAAAAATTATGAAGCATCGTCCATTTACAAAAGACATAGACGATTCAGTGATGTAGTTCTGATGGTTCAGGAGACTTTTTATTGAGTTTTCTCTCTCACCATTTGCTTTAAATCTAAAACATTTAGGTTCAATATGAATTTTGTCAACGTCGCCTGTAAAGCAAACATAAGGAGTCATTTGAGGAAGAAGACTTGTTTAAAGTCACTGATTTTGTCCACAGTCATGCTTTGTTTCTTTTTAGTGACAAACTCCTGAAAACAGATTGTGTTTGAAATACTTACTGACTCCAAAGACACTTTTTTATTTTCCTCCTATATGATGCAGACGATCGAAAGTGTCAGCTATGTGTGAAGTAAACAACATTTTGTCAGTCTTAACTACACGGTCGGACTCTGTAATGATCCTCGTCTGGGTTCCCAGACGTGGCGTTTGGGACTTTAAGGACAGACCTGCCTCGCAGCGCTCCTGCCTGATTTTCCCATGCAGAACTAGGCAGACAGCTCGGGGAGAATCCATTTGTCAAACTAACAGTCCTTCACGGGCAAAGACAGCAGCTGTCAATGGCAGCCTTTTGAGTTATTATGTGCTGTAGCAAAGGAAACGTACAGTCTTTTTAGAAAGAAGTTTTGAAAGGATCTTGTTGTACACACATTACCTTCCTTATATACGTGCCCTCGCTGAAGTACACTCTTTTGATACTCGTTTATTTACTTGTAAAGGAGGCATATCCTGCAGACGCGAGAGGTCGAGCAGGGCCGTGCAGAGATAATGTAAATCTGGGATGTTTTATGTAACACTCTCACAATATTTTCGCTCTGAATGAAAAGCTTGTGCGGTAACGGAGAAAGCAGTCAATGCAGGATGCGTTGCACACATTACACAATGTCTTTGAAAGTGTGTAAGCTCAGTTCGTCATCACTCTGCCGGGTTGACGACTTTGACACCGTTGGTTATCACACAACAGCAGCAACACGTTGCAGAACAAGCTGTTCAGTAGATTTAATTACGAGTCCAACAGGGGAAGGTCGATTTATTTTCTGCATTTCAACATTTCATTTAACAGATCTTCCTGTAAAAACTGAAGTTTACTCTTTTGACTGTTTTCTTTACTTTTTTAACATCCTTTTTCATTCAACACTTTTTAAGATGTTTCATCCTCTGAGACACCTGGTGTTTAAGACCTGCTCCTCACAGGGCTGCAACTGTTGGTGTCTAGTGATAAAATCATTCACATGTTTAATTGGAAACCCACTCAGTTGCATATGGAACTGATGATGCAACTTTTAGCAAACAAGCTGTAACATTCGTGAGGCAGTTATGCAAATTCCTTTGTTGCAGTTTAGTCACAAAGTGTTTCAGTTATATTGCAGGTTCTTTTCAATTTACTCTCATTTTATTATCAGTTTGGCTTCCAATCCCTCCAAATGTTGTCTCATATTTCTTGACATTTCTGACCCAAACACATTAAAAGCAACAAAGCTAATGCTGCACTCTGCAACTAAATTTGTAATGCGTGTGCAGCACAAAAAAAGGTTTATTCATCGTGAAAAAGCTCAGTGAAGAGAGACTCTTGCAGTGGTCAAAGTTCAGCTAAACTGCGCTGACATGCATGAAATATTAAACTGTTTCCCACTGAGCTGAAAGTTTGGAAAATGAGTTCCTCACCAGCCTTTGGACCATATGATCTCATGTACACATACAAACATGCTTCTTGCTGCTTCTCACAAGCAGTGTGTTTTCTTTTTTAGGCATAAATTTGCAACAGTAATGCAGAAGACTCTGCCTGTTTTGTGCCAAACTCCCCGCCGATCTGTTGTGAAATAAATACTCACCGCAGGGTTCGGTGGCGAGCTCGGAGCGTGTCGCTTTGTTGTGCAAACAGCTTCACAGAAACTAAACTGAGAAGGGTTCCAGATGGGTTCTAGACACTGACTGTAACTATTTTGAGTGGAAAATTGTTGCACACATTTTTGTAATGTGTTCAAAATTCTAACAACATGAGTGTAAGGCCCTGAGACGCTCTTTCTGAGAGATTCCACTCTTTCAGGATTCTGTTTACTAGATTTTGATTTAATTTTAAAGAGTAGATCATACTTGCAATATTTTTTTTACTTCAACATATTTTGCCTTGTAGAAGGATATTGTAGCTGGCCTGAGTATCTTCATTAGGAGGATCTTCTTCGAACCCCATGTGTCCTCTCTTCATTCTGCTCCACTTTTCTTCCCCCTTCATTTTTTCTCTCTCTTTCCTCTGATGTCTGTTTCTTATTCATCATTATTTACTTCTGTTCTGGGCTTTGCAAAGGCATAAATAAAACTCTAACACTAAAGAAGCATTTGTCCTCCTTTTCATTCCCCCCTCCTTGTTTTCCTTCCCTCTCTGATGTGCCTTCCAACAGAGTCTAACCCTGCAGCTTGCCCTGACCAGGTGTGGCACTAAAACAAAAGGTTTGCAGCCAGATCGCGCTTTCAGTGATGCCTTCACTGCATCTCTGCTCTCCTTGGGCTTTCAGTTGTCCCTCCTCCAGTTGTGAGCGTTCCCTTGCCTCAGAACCGTATATCATCAGAGAGTCTTGACATCCAGGTGAGTGCAGCCAGGGGAGACGGTGTGCCCTTTCTTTCACTCCGCCTGCAGTTTGAAGCAGCTCTTGCTGAGACTGAAGGCCGCTGTGGGACACCAATGAGATTTTGAACATGTTCTTGGCGTGTGTTCATCATCAGATGTCTCGGAGTCGGGCGGAGGTCTGAGTTCAGCCAGAAAAGATTGTGTAGCCTCAAAAATCTTTTATTATGTCCCTGAAGGTGAAAGGTAAACATCTTGTTCAAGTTTGGTATCCAGTCAGGTCAGGATTGATGTCCTCGTATGTGTGTAGACTTTCACGGTGATTCGGTTGTTTTACTGAGTAGATTCTACTCACACTTCTCTTAAACATTATTATTTTCTTTCGTGTATTACATTATTTTGACTACTGGAACATTGCATCATTTTACTAACACCATTGAGTCATGCTGATATGGTGACACTCATCCAGGACATGGAAAATCCCTGGAGTTGTCTTTTTAAAGATGTTGCACTTCAAAGAAAACATCTTCAAAAATTAGGAAAGAAACAAAACACAAGATATTTTTCATAGATGATTACCCTGGGCGTATTTTGGAATTGTTGGAGGTGACGTGTCCCTAAAACCCAGCAATCACTAAATTGTCCCCAGCAATAATTCGATCCAACGGTGCAGAAATAGCGCTGCATCCCCACCAATATTACGTGCAGCCCAGCGGACCAGGTGCATAAGGAGGCGTACGTGTCTGGATTGACCGGTGTGAGCCCCTTACGCCAATGGCACCTGCTCATGTGGACTGGGCTGGACAGGACTGGCCATCGGGCATTTTTCCAGTTAAGGTTAACTTTGGGCCGAACCGGGAGGACCAGCGTTACAGAACAGATCGCTTTAATCTGCACTTCCTGCTTCAGCTCGACCCCGCCGTCGCTGTCTTCGTTCATTTATTGAATCGTCTCTTCATGGTACTTCTGAGATTCTTCTGTTCAAAATAATCAATGCGAAGCTCAGCAGTCTGTGCTAAAAATGAAACAGCACCACCCAGGAAACATACCCTACCAGTGTTTGATCAGATTTCATTTTGAGGTTTTCAGTTTTAAAATCTTTCTGGAATAAAAAAAGCAGAAATCCAGGAGATCATGACCAAAATTCTTCTAAAAGAAATGCTTTTTCGGGTCGAAATTCAAATACTTAATACAACCATTCTGAGGTAGGCCTGCATAAATCGTACTAGAAGACAAGTAAGATCATGTTGTGAAGGTCTGAGCTGAGAGATTTAGCCTCTGGAAGCTGTAGGCACTAAACACAGTCAGGCGAGGCAGTGCAGGCAGTAAAACAACTGACAGTTGGTCATTACGAAAGACGCAGGTGGGCCAAAAATCAATCATGCTGAGACTGGCCTGGACTGTGACAGATGCCTGACATCTGCCTGATGAAGAGCTCTGCTGCTGCTCTCAGAGAGGAGACGAGGGGGGCGGGGGTCAAATCTGAGATCAGAGCACAGGATGAGTCTGGCGGTGTGTTGGGAAGACACTGGATCGGAATCAGAAGCAAAACCTGCCCAGGTACTGTGTGTGTGAAAGAGCAAATATCAGAACTAAGTCAATGGAGTTGTCCGCTTAGACCAGTGAAATAAGGAAAAGCTCAACTAATGACAGTTTGGAAGAACACTGTCAGACAGTTTTGCCTGAATCCAAGCTGTCATTTCATGCGTTACCCTCTTTAACGCTCTCAGTGCAGTTATTAGAGTCCTCATTTTGACTGCACCTTACTAGATATTCCAGTCTGTCTAGAAGAAAATATTTCAAATACTACTACACAAAAGGCTGACTCTGAACTCTAGGATGCTTTTTGTCACCTACCTCTCACTAGGGTTGTCACGGTTTGAAAACTTACCTTCACGGTTATTGTGACCAAAATTATCACGGTTTTTGGTATTATCTCGGTACTTTTTAAAGGGTGTTGAATATGTTCAACTAGACAACTAAATAGACCCTCTAGATCAGGAAAATATTGTCCTCAGCGTGTGTCCTTCCAGTGAGCTTTTCAGATTTGGGGAGATGTCATCAGGCAGTAATCATTGTTAAATTCATAATTATTCATAATCAATCAGAATTGGAGACTGTAGATCAGTTGACCAACACTCTTGTACTTCATGGGTCACCGTACTTGACAAAAACAACCTTGTTGCTATATTTACTTGACGTAATTTACGCCAAGGTGGTATTATCTCTGTACTGCTCCCGCTCCCCACAGCATGGTCAACGACCAGTTATTTTCTACTAAGCTGGAGTTCTGGTGTACTTATTTTGACATGCTTCATTAAGCAAGCATCAACAGCGATCAACTCGTAGCGTCATTTTAATACGGGGGTGTTGGCAACTCGGTTTATTTGCTGGCAGTGGCGCTGTGGCTGTACTCGTTGCATTCTCCCTCTACTCAAAGTCCTCACATCATATTTCGGCTAAAACGCTAACGTACCTTCCCTTGACTGTAGAGTTGTTGTGGGTGAGCGTCACACAGATGTGTGTGATGAGACTTCACGTGTTGTTGCATTTCGTCTACACTTTTTTCCGGCACGTTCTGCAAACAACTGTCCCTCAACATTTTTCAAATATCCAAAATATGTCTATACTTCTGACTTTGTCTTCTTTGAGGGCTGATAGATGCCCTCAGCGCTGTTTTTTACTCTTTCCGCCATCATTTTAGCTTTAGCTTTAAAAAGTTTTGGTTGTAAACACTACAAAGTGCGCATGCGCGGAAGCTTCAGCAGATGGGGCGGTGGCTGAATTGGGTCACCGCGCCTAAACCGCGAACGCGGTTTATTCACCGAGATAATATAGTTTTTTAAAAACATGACGGTAATTATTATCGTCAACATTTTTACCGGGGTTTACCGCTATACCGGTAACCGTGACAACCCTACCTCTCGCCATGTGTTGACAAAGAAGACATTTTGACTAAGAAATCAACTTAGCTTGGCCATATTTGTTGCTCTCCAAAAACATTTCTTCACAAATAAATACTTGACTCTATAAATCATGTGTTCTGCAGCCTGATCTGTCTTTAAATGACTCAGAAAGGGAAAGTAGAGCCCATACCAGGCTGTGTTTGAGCTGGGTGTCGAACTGTTGACCCAGAATGGACAATTGAACTTGCTGGAGAGATCATTTAGCTTCTCTGGTCTGGGGACCCTTTAGGATCCCCAGGAGAAGCTGGAGTTTGTTACCAGTGGCCGACCTTGGATAAGTGGTGCTCAATAGATTAATGGATAGAAAATAATAAGAGGTTCGGATACATGGATACTTTTTTGGCTACAGCCATAGAGGTTAGTTTGTTGAGGCGCTTTTCTGAACTGCACCCAGTTTTAAAATCAGTTTTCATTTTTCCCACATGTGTTATCATGGTGACACATCCGGCCACACGCACAGCCAGACACAAAGATCTGTAATCATGTTCCAGTGTTCTTTTGTTGTAGATCCCTGTAATAAGGATCCATATGAGAAACACTGAAATGAAGTCTGGTTCTAGCAGGAAATGAGTCACATAACACAGCAGACCCAATCTTTTACTTCTGCCCTCTTATTACCTTCACATCCAGTTGACCTGAACGGTAGCTGTGTTTCAACAAAAATAATCAAATAAGCCTGTTTTGAACAGTTTTAGGTTGACAATAGATTTTATTGTCATTTTAAAAATGGGGCAGAATGATCTGAAGTCCACACAAGGGTTGAGGTCAGATAAACAAATAATACAACAACCTGTAAGAAATGTCTAAAATCAGAGATCTGTTGCGTTTCCTTAAGCATCACAAAGTCATTTGCTATTGAAGTGTTAATTATGTGACCGAACAAAATGAAAAAGACATTCAGTCTGTTGGTAAACCTTAGTTTATGTAAATCAGAGATGCTGTCTCCTTCATGCTGTCTCTCAGTTCTTTACCTCTCCACCCTGGGTGCCCTATATTCCATCCTCCACTCTCCTACCTCCATCTTCCTCCTCTACCTTTTCTTTCATCTCCTCCATTAATCGGGCATCTGATCACAGACCCAGGAGGACTGAAGGGGGGGGGGGGGGGGGGGGGGGGGGGGGGGTAATGAGATTAGGCCCGTACATGTTTACACATTCTCATTTACATTGAGCTCTTGCTGTCTTTCTCTGTCTGACCCATATTTCTCCACATCCCTCCTCCGTCTTTTTGCTTTTTATGTCTCCAGTCATCCTCTCAGTGGCCTGCCTTCTGCAATGGGATATGCACGCTTTGTTAAACAGCAATCAGTCATATTCTGCACTCAAAACCAGCAGGGCTTTCATTTGTACACTGTGGCTGATCTATAAACAGAAACTGAACATCATGTCAGTGATCTGTGATTAAAACTACCATCAGCTCATCCTTTAGTTGTACTGTTCTGAAAACTAGCAGCCCAGAGAAGCTATCCCAAAAAAAAGAAATGTCACTGAGAAAACAATCGTTCTGATCTACAGACTTGTAGGTTTCACCAGGCATCTGTTTAGCAGGTTTACGCCATGTGAGATATGAAATGTGCTAAGCAGGAGGGTCCGATTGATCCTGTGTGACAGAGATAAGGGATGTCAGCTGCTTCCAAATGTTTGTAATCCTAAACGACATGTGCACTCTTCAGGAGATATGAGCTACACATTTTACATAAACCATATCTGTCACTGAGCTGTAAGCAGCCATATCAATCTGACTCCATGCTATATGTCCCTTAAAGGGTTCTTATCAAATGTTTACTGACACTATAGGGCAAGGAAGGCAAGCAACAAAACCTGCAAGAAGTGTGATAAAACTACTAAAAGGTTTTTAGTAGTTATAAAATAGAAAGATTTAGGACAGGGCAATTTGGACTAAAATGTGATTTTACTTCAATTATTTGAGGGGACTTTGTCAGAATACATAATATGTATCATATCTGCAACCCTGACATGCATAAAATACACCAAAGTTATGATTAAGATATGCCCTTGCAGTGGATTTTTATTTTATTTCCTTGCAAAATCCAAAAGAATTTAAATGTAACAACTTTTGCGTTTTCTCAATTAAACCAAAACAATAAAATAAATGTAGCAATCAGTCGTGTCATACTTTAGTTTGAGTGTAAATACAATTTTGATTTGTGATTTTTGTGCATGGCTTTATTTCCTGTTTGCAGTATAGTTTCATGTCAGGATCACAGTGCCACATACAGGCCTGGCATAGTTACTGCAGTGTTTGGGATCTTTTTTTTTTTGGTGATTTGTTTGATTTATGAGGATATTTTTAGGAATAAAAATGATAAAATCAGAAGAACACTTCCATTTGAACAAGGCTTCAAATTTTCTCTTCCTGCCTCCACAACTGACTGGGTTACTAAAATAGGAAAATCTACAAATTTAATTTATTCGTGGCAGACATCACTCACGTAATACAAGTCTTATGTGAGACCCAGTAATTCCAATGGATTCATTTCTGTGCTTCCTGTTTGGTCTGTATTTGAAAATAATTGCAACCTACACATAAAAGTCTCCCTCAGACTTCTGGAAACAAACCACTCAGCTTGCTGTGTTGCAGTCTGGCGCTAACGTGACACTTTTACTTTGGAGCTGTTAACTAAAAGTCAACTTTTTGCATCCCCAAATGAAAACCACTTGGTCATATAAATCTTGACAGCTGACAGCGAGCTTCACGTTCCCAAGCTGGTGAGTTAATCAGGGGAAGAAAATGGATGTGACACCATGGAAACACGTTCAAGCTGGGTTTGGCTTCAGATTTCTGTAAGACGTCTCAGAAGATGATGTTTTAATGTGAAAGCTTGTCGGATGAAGTTACACAGGCGCTAACGGCGTTGTCATAAAGAATTGGTTCGGCCTCCAAAGAGGTTGGTAGGAAGTACGTTTAGATCAGTCATTTTTGGAATATTTCATGGAAATATTCATGGCAAATAACAGTCCAGCATTTTCAGATAAAAGATTTATTGCAATCAGTCAGTTCCTGCTAAAATAGGCAGATGCACTTCTTGTTGGGAGTTGTCTTCACCGTGGTGTAGTGGTTCACTGTGTCGCATGACAGTAGTAGAGTTTGAGACTCAGCTGGAGCGTTTATGTTTGTTCTCCTTGTGCATGTTTGGGTTTTCTCCACGTACTCTGGTAAAATAACATGAATGTATGTTAGGTTATTTGGAGATTCTCAGTCGACTTTCAGTTTGTGAACTCGTGGTTGTCCGTTTGGTTTTGTGATGGACTAGATGTCTGTCCAGCACTCCTCTCTGACTGTTACTGGGATGGCTTCCAATAATCAAAAGAAGGCTAAATGTGTATTTTTAGGAATAATTTCTAGTAAAAATGCTACGTTAATCTAATTAGGAGAATCCTCCCATTGCAAGGCTCCTGTCACTACACCAACAACAGTTCTGGTCACCGTTGTTCCCCCACAGTAAACATTGTGTGCTAGCTGTCATGTGATGACACTCGACCACAGAGTCAATGGATCATTTATATGGAGGACATAATCATTAGAAACTATAGAATGCACTTCAGTATACCTTGTTAAAGAACTTCATGGTTAGTTGTTAGCAAAAACTGAGTTTAAACGTTCAGCAACATCCCATTAAATCTTTAAAGCTGCACTCGTTAATTTGATAAACAAGCTACGTTTAGCTAGCTATTTTTCACAAACACGTCTCAGAGCTCTCACCCCTCCCGTTGGGTAAAATCCGTAGGCCAGCCTTCCTGCGGACATGGGACCCTGCATTGCCACAGTAACAATGCACAGCAAACTCCAGCCGTAGAAACGTTCCCCCAGGTTTTTCCTTTTTTTACCTCCAAATGTTTTTAGTTTTCTGCTAACTGAAAAGGTATTTTTTGGGGGGACTCTGGTATGTTTTCCTAAATTTGAAGCGGTAACCGCTGGCTGTTTCTGTCCTTCTCATTTCCGGGATGTTCTGCTGAAAAATGCACCAGGATGCATTAATGGAGGATCCAAGCAGTGCGGAAGTGTGGCGCTTTGGCGAGACAGACAGCCGGATTGGTTCGGTCCGAACCATATGATTGGCTGAGGTTTTTAGAGAACTGCGGGACAACCACTTTATTGATTTCTTTCTGGGGGTTTTTAAATCTCCACAATATATTTATAGCTGTACTGTGTTAGAACATTGTTTACCAAATGAACAAGTGCAGCTTTAATGGTTGAACCTCTTTAAGAACTCCTTCTTGTTCCAGACTCTGGTTCAATCTGACATCTGAGTTCTGTTCGGGAGACTTCAAGGCTTCATTGCCATGCTAGGACAAGTGGAATTATGTCAGCATAGCCTTCAGGATGAGAGGAGCAGAGTGCTCCTCTCTAAACACTCTTAAACCCTCCCTATTCCCCAAACAAGTGTGTCTTATATCCAAGTGATATTTGGACCAAAGCATGTCTTAGACACATCCAGAAACCTTATAAAATTGTGTTAACGTGTTAAATAAGAACACATAAGGAATGGTAAAATGTTCTTAAGAGTTTTCTATAACATTCTGTTGTATACATGTTAAGCTGGATTGAAAATGTCAAATGTGATCATTTTGTATGAATACTTATCGAACATTTAACATTTTATTTTATTTGCGTCATCACTTGCACAGCGCACAGAGTTGTCTCTTGTTTTATTGAGCTATAAATGACAAAAACAAGCCTTCAGATTATGGGGTCATCGCCACGTCCGTCTGAGTGACCTTGTGAAGAATGTGGCAGTTTGTTTTGCTCTGACAGAGATGGGAGCAGCAGTCATCAGTCTTCAGAGTCGACTGTACGCGTCCAGCAGCCTGAGCTCGGCTCCAGACTGTCTTGGTTTAGAGCCAAAGGGTGAAGAAGGCAATGGACTGTGATAAGAAAGTCTAGGCAGTTCTCTGCTGAGAACACACACACACACGCGCACACACACACACACATACTCACACATGCAGCTGTTGCCTTTCAGTAAACATAGTATTATTTTACCAGATCGTAGTCGCTGGGTCTTCAGTCTCTGCCAGCTCACATCTAATCTTTCTGTATCAACAGTAGATCCCACCCTGTCCCCACTGGGACTCTCATCTAAATCTATCTTAATCTATTCAATGTGTCTGCCAAATGAAGCCTAAAAGAGGGCAAAAATAATAGTTTCACTTAGGGCTGTATGTGTTTGGCATTTAGAGACAGTACGCAACTACAATCAGATAACCGCATTCAGCAGGCAAGGCTCCATCTTTCAGTTGTCGTCATTTAAAACATCAGCCGCAAGTCTTCACTTGAGAGAGTTTTTGAAATCTGAAGGACTTTTTAATGATTATTGAAAAACAATGACATTGTTTGGTATCACATACATATGTATTTTCTGCATCGCTGGCAGTGAGCGCCGAGTATCTGCAGCCTGACTTCGCTGATGAAAAATATCATGTGTGAGGTGGCGAGACTAATGGAAATCTGATGGTGCGATGGAACACCCGGCAACTTGTTTTTATATGCCCTCTGGGCGTTTATTGATCTGTTTATGCATTCATCATTTTTAATGGAGAATAAGAAGGGCCTGGAGGATGCTGTTTTTAATCTGAGCTTGAGTTACTGGCCCACTGTCAGTGTAGTGTTATTAGATTACTGATACCGCTGTGGACAAATGAAAGAGGGATATAAATGCTTTGTTACTTTTCACATCTACGTTAACACACTGTGATTGTGTGAAAGACATAAAAGATATCCAAATGACAGTTCAATAATGTAAAGTTCAATTTATTATGACTTGTTTAACGTCTGAATGATCTTCCTGCTGTGAAGCCTGTCTGAGGTACAGAGGTCCGAAGATGACTGGACTTCTCACCAGTTTCACCAAAGTCCCTTTACGTATAGTCTAAGGCAGGGAACCTGTCCATCACTTCATTACTGGTAGATTGCAGGACAGTCCTAACCTTAAACAAACAGAATAGAGGGCAAAGATACCCCAACAATAAACAACATATTTATATACAACAATTACGCCCTTGAAAAGTACACAATGATTAATTCACGGTGTATTCAGTACAGCTAGGCTTGGGTGGTTTTATGGTAATACCGTATACACCCGGTGTTTAAAAATAGCAACATATTCGTTTCAATACCATCATGAAAAACATGCACAGTCAGGGTGGGACTTGAAGACAAGACCTGACCTGTCAGATAAACAGTCACACACAGATTCCCACCCTCAAGCACAACACAATGCAAACATGACAAGACACACAATAGAGCCCTTTGTACACCCACCCACTCACACTCCTCATATATTCTCTATACTCTCAGGTCTAGGGACCAGCACCCTATGTGCACAACCAGCCCCGAGACCCGGGAGATGGTCCGCTTCAGACCAGGGCAAAGATGAGCAGACCGCCCCGCCTACCATGGCGGAAGAGCAGTCACCACCACAGACCCCAGCCAGATGGCCAGCTCCCACTAGCCCCCAGCCCAGGGCAGTGAACAGAGTAGACACAAATCTTAACAAAATAGCAGACACAGTAGTAGCACAGGCGTATCAAATCTTATGCATTAAAATGGGAGCACTGATTTTAATTTTCAGAGTTTTACACCGGGCTTATTCTTACATTTGAACGAGAACAAAGGCTTTTTTAATGTGTCCATGAGGGTTTTTTCAGATCCCTTCACGTTGCAGCAGCACACAGACTGACTGGTGCTGCACAATGAGCCTCTGATGAGCTGTGGGCCTGGGAGAGGAAAGAGGAAGTGAGGAGCTGATGCATTTCCCCTGGACACACACTGTTTGATGGTGCTGGTCGTTTGTCATTTGCCTGCATGCATGTCAAAGTCCATAAGTGCAATTTCTGTGTGTGTGTGTGTGTGTGTGTGTGTGTGTGTGTGTGTGTGTGTGTGTGTGTGTGTGTGTGTGTGTGTGTGTGTGTGTGTGTGTGTGTGTGTGTGTGTGTGTGTGTGTGTGTGTGTGTGTGTGTATGTGCACACACAGGAGTGTTGTTAAACTGATGGTAAGTTGATATGTGCGTTACCCTATGCCAGGGACAAAGAGCAACAATGGTGAGGCCAAGTCTCCAGTGGCCGGTGGGTTTACTGTCAACTCCTTCAGTCTGTCCTCATTCTGTCACCAGCCCTTCGTCATTCATACGAATCCATCACTCTTTTGTAAACGCCTCTGTTTGCTGAAAGAAACTGTCCTCGTGTCAAAAATGAGATGCTCGACGTTCGGTAGCCGTGACGTCCCAAGCTTCTCGTGTACGCACGTCAAAGTGTAGAGAAGCAGGGGTTCTGAGCCCCCCTTATCCTGTGACTGCTGTGTGTGTGTAGGATGGGGATGTAGTCAAGGTTTAAGTCATGGATGTGTGTGTTTGTGAGAGAAAGACGAGGCAAATGTGACTCATACAGCATAATGATTTAAAAGGTCAACAAAAGTTGGAAAACTGCCCACTGCAGTTCAGGCAGTTCACTGTAACTTTTAGTTTCAAAGTCATTCCAGGTGCAGTGGTAGAAGAAGCTGCTGCATGCAAAATAAAAAAGGTAGCTCCACATCAGGTCTGAAGAATGAAATTACACAACTTTTCTATGTGCCGGCCTCATTTCACCCAAAATACTTCCCATCGATTAAAAGTCTTCAACTTATTAATAAAATCTTAAGACTGTAATCCCGTTGCTATTAACTGGATGTTTGCTGATATGGTTTCTGTAATCACAGGAGAGTAACGGCGTGATTACAAGACAGTCTCAGCTGCTTCGAATTAGAAAATAAAAAGAAATTGGCTTCAAACAAAATGTCAATAGAAATCCTCCGACCAATCAAGAAAAGAACTGTTGTGCACGCACACACACACACACACACGCACACGATGAGTAAACATACATTACTGCTCACCAACACACACAATGCTGAGTTCATTCAGAGTGCCGGATGCTGAAAGCTGCCCGTTCAGTGTAGCTTAGTAAATTCAGTTGTCCATGTGGTCAGAGAGTGAAGACGGCGCTGGTGGACGCCTCGGGTTGAATCCAGGCTTACTCTGCCCGCTCGCTCAATTAGCCAAGCATTCTGTCAGGCTCAAAGGGTAAAAGACCCATTAAAACCCAAAATACCTCCACAGGGAATTAAACTGATGTCCACTTGTAACTGGTTCTCAAAGAAAAAGGTTAGTTTTATAAATTCACCTGTACACATGCTGAGGGTTTGAACGGGAAATAGAAAACGTTTAAATCTGCTTTATTATTCCTCGCTGCTGAAAAAGGTGGACAATAATGTTCTTTCATGTGTTTGTTTGTCTGTTAGCAAAGTATCTCATAGGTCACTGGACAGATTTTAAGGAAATTCTCTGAAAGTCTTCACTAAATACCGTTCTACGAATGATTTAACTTTTAAAGTCAATCCAATTCAAGATGGCCTCCACAGCTAATTGACTTTGGCAGTAACAAAATAGTCCACAACTCTGTCGTTTGCAATCAGAGCTAAAACCAGGTTTTGATGTGCTAAGAGTCATTCACAGCACACATTCTGAGGGCGAACTGACTGAGTGAGATTTTACAACATTCTTTGAGATCAGAATATTTTCAAGATTTGACTAAAATGACAATAATCCCACACTTTCCTCAACATAACTCATATGAAAGGTGGCTGCTTCAGATCTGTTGATGCCTTTTTCAATGGAAAAACATTATGAAAAATCACCATCTTGTCTGTTATATATATTGATGAACGTCCTCAGTTTGAAAACGTAGAGATTTGTTTTGACCGGACAGATGAGCTAACAGCTGGTCTGAGCGGGGTCACATACAAAGTGTTTCTTCACTGCAGTTCAGGCAGATTATTTAAAAACATGTTCGTTTTTTATCAGAGATAGTCTCTGTTTCTCTAAATTGAGGCTGTTTGAGTTTGTTTACAACAGATTTATAAGCCATCTACAGAAACCTCTAACATTGTTTCCACATAGCAACCAGCTGATGACACCTTAAGGAAACATCATCAGCTTGCAAATCTAATCACAATACTTTGTTTTTCTTCAAAACTTTGGTCAATTTCTTTGTGTTAGCTGACCTCATGATGTCATCGTATTATCAGAGTGAAGCGCTATTCAACCTGTTTGTCTGGTAGCACAGCCTCTTTATATCTTGATGACAATAGAAACAAACAGAGATAACCTGATACACTCAACCGGCGGCACAGAGAGCTGAACCATTAAAGCAACAAGGACATCTGACGTCAACACAGGACAGGACAGGAAGCAACCTCAGATGTGTAGATATACAGAACATATGGATGGGTAAATTCTGCTGAGGAACCAGGCGTTCTCAGACATTTAGTCTGGGCTGCTCCTGTTGACAGTTGGAGGGTGTTAGGCCACACCCTGTCTGGCACTGGTTACACACAACAGCCTTCTTATACCGTAGAGATCTGATTGTAACCTCTGTCCTACTCTGCAAATAAAACCGATTTACTATTATTGGTGCAGAAGAAACTTTAGTAAATCTTGATGCATTAAAACAACACTGACATTTAAATGAAGTTACTTTTCAGCAGAGTTTTCTTGTTTCAAACTAATTAAGTTGTCAGGTTCTTCATGTTTTAGCGCTCCTGATGGCTCAGGGTCTTTGATCATTTGAATGCAGTGAATAAATAATATTAGTGCTCATGTTGCAATCTCACTTTGAATTTCCTGCTAGTCCCTGTTATTTCCATAAGGTAGCCTCAGCGCATGTGGCCACATTGCAACGAGGGGAACAAATAATGAACTTTTAGGTCACACAGGGTGCAGGTCATGGCAGGTGAGCAGCAACTGGAGCAGCCTGCTGCAAAACCTCTTAACCTCTGCATTGTTTCCAATTAGAAGGACACACACACACGTGTCATAATACACACATGTGTTTACAACCCTCTCATCTCTTCAGAATGAAGTTAAATCAACGGCCTGTCATAATATGATATTAGAACAACATTCATCAGTCAGGATTTTCCCTTTTTATTTATCTATTTTTCTCTAAGGATGAAAATAATAACTCAGCTGGAAAGTGTGTATTGAACTTTAAAATATGTAACTGACCAACACATGAATATTATTATAAAATTAAAAATAGATTGTTATCACTTCGTCTCCTGCATTTAATGCACTGGCGCGTTAGAGTCCAACTTGGTGGCTTTTGTGCAAGTATCAGCATGCACAAGAGAGCAGCACTTATAGCTGTTCGCTGTGGAGACAACTGTGTATGAAAGGGTTAAAGGTCAGATGATATGGCGTTTGTTTTTTATGGCTGATGCTGGTGCCAATTTTTAGAAATCAGGGCAACTAATGACCACTTTACAATGCTGGTTTCTTTTATAAATATGTTTTTCCACTTGACAAAAAAAATATATGAAGTAAAATATTGCTTCACTTAAATATATATTTATTATCACTTAAGTATTTAGACATTTCAAAAATCAATACAATATTTATAAAAGTGTATTTTTAATAAAAAAAAACAAAATTGAAAATAACCCTTTATTTGGCAGGTCCCATAGGTTTTTGGAATATTAACTGTGAAAAAATACTGAACAAAAAATCATCAAATATAGAGATATTTGGATAAAAGATTAAAAATTATATTATTATTATTATTATTTTTACATTATTATAACATTATATTTAACTGCCCCAATCACATAAAATTGCAAAAAATGAAAAATTGCCATTGTTTTTTTTTTTCCTCTTTAAATTAAAAGGTTGGGGGGAAAATCCAAAGATTTTAAAAGCTACAAAAAAGTGTTAATGAAATTAAATATTTAGCTTCATCAGTGTGTTCCTCTCAGTATTAGAAATATTGACCAGTAATTGATTATTCATAAAGGGTCAAACAGCCCATTAATCAGCCCAATCAGTACTTTAGACACGCAGGTTTTCTGGCCACACACACAGCATCTTGTAATGAATTCAGAGAATGCTGTTATTATTATAATAACCACTTTTGCTGAAGTTTAAATCTAAGCACATTTTAATTGCTGCCTTTGGGCCTGTTTTTTTTTTTTCCAGTGGAGCATCTCCACACCCTCTCTTGTTATTGATATATATAAAAAAAGAACAGTCTAGGCTATTTAACAACCGATCTACTTTTATTGCCCAGAGTTGCATCATTTTCCAGGATAGGAAACTAAAAATAGGCTCGTGGCCACTGAGTCATTCTTCTCCCTAACTGGCTGTCATGAAGGTGAATTAACCACACGTGACCTAATTGTCTGACACCTGGATCTCCCCCCTCCTCCCCCGGACTCTAACACTTCATAACGTGTGACCTGTACTCTGTTAGCGGCGCTTTGACACTTTGTTCTCAGCTGTTCAGATCAGCGCACTGAAGCTTCCAGCTGCTTGCCTCTGCGTTTTGTTTTGTATGGGTGGAGGAGGAGGAGCCGCTTTTCCTGTGATTGTCTCCCTCCCCTCCCTGTCGCTCTCTCTTTTTTCCCCTCCCTCCCTCTCTCTCTCTCTCTCTCTCTCTCTCTCTCTCTCTCTCTCTCTCTTTCACTCGTTCGTTTTTCCAAACCAAAGTTGAACACTGTGCCCTGCCTGGAGCGGAGCGGAGCGCTGCAGCTCTCTGCGCTCTGACTCAACTGAGGCGGCGCTTTTTGCGCGGAGCGTTTTGGAGCAGAGGCGAAGGGGAAAGGAGTCCTCACTAGTAGGACCCTGAGTTCAACCTCCTTTCCTTTGAACCCTCCCGTGTGTGTGTGTGTTTTCTGCTGAATTCATTCCGGGATACTTCCAAGATGTCAGAGGAAAAGCGCACCGGGCATTTAAAGCTGGTAGGTGTCTAAACCCCTCCCCTGGATGTGTGCGCTCTGAAGTGTCAGTCTGACTGGGTCTGGGTCTGGGTCTGGGTGTGAAGTGAACTGGGCTCAGGGTGGTTTCTGGCTGCGCTCGGGAGGAGAAATCTTTTCCCACCATTCATCCGCTGGGTTTTTCTTTTACGCGTGTTCTGGTGTGTGGACCATGATGATGTCTGAGGTAGGCTGCTGCTGAAACTTAGATCTGGTTTTACTGTTATTAATGAAAGCATCAGATTTAATTTGTGGGGATATTTTGGTTATAATTGACTTATTTCTCACCCCAAAACGCGCTCGCTTTGGTCCAAACTGCCTCCTTTCACACTAAAGAGGGACTGGACTTTATGTTTGGGTTTCCATGTGCATATCGGATCACTAGTGTCATGCCAGGAATGTTGGAATAATTTGAAAAATGCATGAAAGGATCCTGTCTAGTCTCCTGGGGACCAGCAGTCTGACCATGAAATCCACCCTCATCCTGTCCAATTCAGAGAAGCATCAATTCATTAACAGAAAAAGTGATCCGATCTGAAGGGAACCATTCACTTTTTAGACTTTTAATGTATTTATTTAGCAAAATATGTTTGTATTTTTATATGAAATAAAGCTCTCTGACTTCTGATCCAGAGAAATGAACACACCTCAGAATCAACTCCACCATCAGGCAGCAGAGCATTGAACACCCTGTCAAATAGTGATGAAATGCACTAAGTTGTCAGTCAGGTGTTGAGGTGTCTCCTGTAATTCATCCATCTCCCGAGCTGAACGCCAAACATTGAACTCTGTTAATCCTGCTGAGCTCAGCCGACAGCGTGAGGAAGCTGATTGTTGTTTGGCTGCTGAATGCGTCTGTCTGCTGCTCCTTGGGTTGCATTGGTACAGGATACATGTTTGGTTCTTTTTATTAGCTGCTGAAATGCCATTTTTGCAAATGTTTTGGCAACTACAACAATCAGGAGGACTAGCAACCCACTCAGCCCTTTGTGTGTCGTTGATGCAGTTGTTAGCAACTAGTTGGAGATGGAAAATTCATTTTCAGTCTCACTGAATTGGTGCATTGGACACTTTTGTGCACAGTGACTGGGTCACATGGGAGATACGACACAACTGCAGATATATTCAGCCACAAAGTAACCTAATTATGTCTCACTTTATCCTTATTTTATTAACAGTTTGGTCGCCAAACTTTTCTTAAGTTGTCTCATATTTGTCATCAAACTAAACTGAGACCCATTCGAGACAGGTTGCAGGAGAAATTTGGTTTTGCAAAACTTTTTTTAGTTCCTGCAACTTAAGCAGAGAAACGACGAAATGCAAATGTTTCGAGACATTTTGGAAATCCCCCCGATTGTCGCCGACAGTCGCAGCCCAGAGAGTTGTGTTTTTTCTAAACCCCGGAAGCTGACTGTCTCATACCATTACACAACATGGCTCATCAGGCTGATTACACATCAGCACACTCACGAGTGCTTCTATCTCAAAGAGACAAGAGCAGAGTCAACGCTTCAGGCTGTTTCCTAAACCTTCAAATGCCATACATTCGCTTTCCTGACCATCTTTCTATCTATAGGGTTGTTTCGTTTTTCTCCTCCTCCTCTCTTCCTTACCTCCTCTCTCACTCTATCCATCTCTCCCTGAGGGAAAGTGGGTGTTGTTCACTGTCGATGCTCTAAGGCGGTCATGAGTCTTTACCTGCTATTTGCCTGTTTTGTGTCACCTACAGCTTATAAATGACCGAAAACAGTGAAAGAAGTGCATTTATTTAAAGAATTGCAAAAATTAGATCATGGTTTTTTAAACAGTCAAGTTTTGGACCACATGAGATCTCACTGGTAGGCAAGAAACAAAAAATAAAATAAACAACTCAGTCTTATATTTTCCACATTTTGTGCCTTGATTGACTGACTTTTTTTTATTTCCAAAGGCCTGTTAGGGTTTGGGTCAAAGGTCAGACATCCTCCTTCAGGATTTTTTAGCTAGAGATCAGAATTCATGGTTCCATCAATTACAGCAAGTCTTCCAGGTCCTGAAGCAGCAAAGCAGCCCCAGACCATCACTCTACCTCCACCATGTCTGACTGTTGGTAGGATGATGAGTTAGATGGAACAGGACACACACCACTTTTGTCTCGTCAGTCCACTGAATATTTGTCCAAACGTCTCGGGGATGATCTAGATAATTTATTGTAAATGATGACATTTTTTCCTCCTATCATTGTCTTATTGTTGAGTCCTGACCTCTGACCTTTACCTTGACCAGGTGAGGCTTGCAGTTCTTCAGATGTGGCTCCAGGTTCTTTTGTTCTTGAATTAGTTTAGAAAGAGTTTTGCTTTTTGAGATCTTTTGACAGACTTCATGCTGTCTGACAGGATGGTTTTTAATAAATTCTTCAGGTCATGTAGTAATAAGGCCTGGGCATGGCTAGTGAAGCTTTCATGGTTGTTTCACAGTTTAACAAGAGGACAATTACTATTTACCAGCACTGTATTTTATCCAAATACAGATATGATTGAGTCTTTAGTCTTCATTAAGAAGTCCTCTATCCACAAGTCTTCAATTTACAGATGAAACTCTGAGTCAGTCTGAAGTTTGAGCAGCTGTCAGTAACACACATCATCTGCACATCATGACAGGAGCAACTGGGGGCCCAGTAGTTTGTGTGTGTGTGTGTGTGTGTGTGTGCATGGGTGTGTGTGTGTGTGTGTGGGTGGGTGTGTGTGTGTGTGTTTGAGTGTGCACAGTGGTGGTCAGCTTTATGCAGTTCAGGCACATACCAGGAGCAGTTATGCATCAGAACCCCTGGTGTTTTCAAATCCCTGCCCTCCGCTCCGTGCCTCACCATTCGTCACATTGTTCCAGCTCTGCAACAAATCTCAACTGGAGCCGTTGCACTAATTCTCCTCAGCAGTTCTAATAAATCATCTCTAGCCGCAGACACGGTTCTGGTTATAAACGTAGGACTTTATTTTTTTGAACTTGGGTGTATTACTGATGTAAGAGCTGAGAAAACCACATTTTTTAAAGTGTTTCTGTGACTGAGATTGGATGAATTTTTTAAAATGTGTCTGTTTTTACATTAGCAGCAGGACCCAGAAGGATTCGCTTTCATGAAAGGGAGAAAAACGATGATTTTGGAGTACGGGAGTAAGCATAATCACACTATGGAGGGCTCTTCAGGGTGCCACAAGTTGTAGCGAGCTTCTGCTTACACTCTGACAAATCCACATCTGTTTATAAATAGTGCAACAAAACCACAGGCATCTGCAGGAAGCATTAGCATTAAATGGAAGGTGTCAAGGCAGCTTTCTGACAGTCAACGTAGTTCTCATAACTTGTGCCTTGAAAATCGTTGGCCACCTAGTTCCTCACTGCAGGTGATTTCTTCATAACATCCATAAACCGAAAGCACAAAGGACTCGTGTATCTGTGAAAAAAGAAAATAATCTGCACTCTATAGCTGTGATCAGCGTGAGTATTATTGATGCATTAATTATCTTTTGAAGACAGCTGTAATTAGTTATGAAAAGTAAACAGAGTGAGTGAAAATCTGACAGTGGGATCATTCATTAGAGAGAAATGTTCCTGTGATACAACAGTGATCAAAAGGATGAATGTGGGAGTTGAAGTAAACGTAGTAGCTGGATAGATGTGTCAGACTCACTCAGGCTTTTTTGTTTCCACACTGGTTTTTCTTATTTTTATTGTGTTTATTGCAAATTGAGGAGCGACGAGGAGACAAAGCCTGTCCATCAGCTTAATTTATGCTTGTAATGAAAAAAAAAACTCTGCTCATCCTTTAGTCAAGAACTGGATTTGATCCTTTTATTTATATTTTGGCCGTTTTGAAGTGAGTTTCTGTGTAAAAGAGACATATTTCCCATATTATCACAGGAGTGATCAGCTAACGGCTGCAGTCTGTATGTATTAGAAAGTGGACTAGCTGTTATCATATCATTCTGAAAGGACGTAAACTCTATACAGAGGCTGATCAGGAAACTTTCAACAATGGGTTAGATAGAAATTATTCATAACTTTTATAAAAACACTTCAGAATGGCCCAAATTTCAAACTTTTGTTTCTGATTGGTGCCCAAAAAGAGCCTTTTTAAGACTTTAAATAAAGGTCATCTTTGTGCCAACAGTTCGGTTCAAATTGACTGAAGCAGTAACCCATGAGTCGGTCTCTCAAAATGTTTTTCAGAATTTCACCATCTTTGTTTTCTTTCATCCTTCAACCTTCTCCTTATTTTTGGCTGATTAGGAAGCTAATTGTTTGTAAATGATGTTCAGGCCTGACCTAAATTACTTAACAAGTAATTCGGTCCCTGTTCGACTGGACCGACCTGCGGTCCACACGTTGTGCTCACTGTCATCTAGATCTAATTCACATCCCGTAGCCGGCTCATTGATCCGACCTCCAACTGCTGCTCTCAGAGGATCCTTAGCGGTTGTTTTGCTGATGAATATCCCTGAAACAGTAATAGAGCTTACAAGGTTTTAGCCTGCTTCTCAGAGGCAGCGAGGGAAAACGGCAGGAGCAGCTCTGATTTGTGGCCCTTGTTAGGAGAGAGCGTGGAATGCTAGAAATAGATTGTATAATGTAAAGTAAAGGCACTGCTAGACACAAAGCACCACTGGAGCGCAGTCCCCTTATTAGTCAAATCTTTTATTGTTAAGGCCTGCTGTGTGTGTGATCTCTGCAATACAACATGTTACGTAAACTTCTGGTGATGGGAATTCTGAAACAACTGGTGAAAGAGGTAAAAAGATTTTCATAAACATAAATATTAAGAGTCAGAGGATTTGTCCAGCTTCCTCATTCTGTCACCGTCTTCTTTGCAAGAAGCTATTGTCCTTTTTTACTTCCACATACTGCTTAGTTAACGTGGAACTTGTTTCTTTAAATGCACGAAATGGGAGCGTCTTTGCATTATAATCAGCATTTTCCCAGTCTTCGTTTTTTAACTCTTTATTCTTCTCATCTTTGTGTGTGCAGTCAATCTTGAAGCAAATCTGAAAACCTAACAGAGATTGTAGAGTCTAGTCACTGGTATGAATTCAAAGTTTAAGCATTTCAGCTGTGCAGAGCTAGTCAATGTTAACCATCATCACATCACCTATACCAGTGTCTCACTGGGCTGCAACTGGAATAAATGTGCAGATTTTCAGTTATAATCACACTGGATTGTTACATTTTGTAAGAAGTTTTATTGATAGCCAAGTCATGCAGGACATATGCTGGAACTGCAACTCGTGTTCACTTGTTTTTTACACAATTTAGTCACAATTTGTTATGAACATTTATCCACACAACCTTTGCTGAAATGCCCCTTCGACCCCACTAGGTAAAAGAAAACGGTCGACAAAGAAAGAAAGTTTTAGTAAGTTTCCATGTTTAAAAGTGTGTGTTGTTTTTTTTTTAACTCAGTCTTTCTTACCAAACGCGTAATTTGGGTGTGAACGGGAGGTGCAAACACAGATGCAAAACTCAGTTTCTAGAAATATCCAAACTAGTTCAGACTGGGTCCTAATTATTTAGCTTGCAGATTGGTTGCCAACCCCTCTCATTTCTCAAAGTTGTCTCTCATTTCTTGCACTTTATGACTAATTTTTCGCTTTATGTAAGCTAAATTGAATGTGACTGATACATTTTGAACATGTTGTCAAGCAATGGCATTGAAAACCCCAGCAAAACCTTTTGAGACATTTTGCAAACAATCCTTTTTTCACCAGCAGTCACAGTTCAATGTTGTACTGGTTTTAGTACAACTAACCTTGCTGCAGTCCTCTGTCATCACGCCTCAATCAGGAGCTCTAAAGGGCATTACTTCCTTCAAGCTGCTCAAATACAACATTGAACATCTCTGTGCATGAATGAGCACGATGCCCCATGGATCATCCTATAGATCTGACTTCACCTTGTGCATTGACTTAATCGCTCCTGGTGCATTTTTCATAATGAAAACCACATTATGTGCCAATATACTGAACTATATTTTCATAAGTGTTGTGCATTCCATGCAAGAAGATGCAGAAAGCTTGTATATTGATGCAGATAGCATTGTTTGATGATTAGTATAGGAAATAACTGTCCCCATTACTATTAATTCACATCATCTCACAATGCAGCTTCTTCAGACTCCCATGTGAGGGTTTACTGACAAACAGCTGATCGATACTGGGTGCACACCTCATCTTTAGGTGGTCTGGTTGATGATTATAGTTTGAATCACAGCTCATATGGATCTGGAGGCCAATGCAGGCAATACCACATCAGACCGGGTCCACATGTCGTGGTTCAGATTCTTTAGAAGTTAAAAGTCAATAAAATGCATCTAGAGCTGTAGTCTGTGCTTTAATACATAAGTCATTTTAAATTCAACATTAACCTAAAATAAAAGCAGAATTTCAAGTCAAATAACCAACCATGATTAAAGAATGAAAAATGACTTTCTTTCTTTGTGTTTTTAAATCTTCTATTGGCCTCATCCAGCCCTGAGCAGCTCCTTGTTTAGAATGAATTGGAAGCTGTGTTCAGTAGCATTTCTTTTTTTTTCCATTTTCTCACCCTCCTTCTGGCACCAGGAGTCATGAATCAGGCCCATGTTTGACATCACACTGCCCAAATCTGAAGCCTCTCTGTTGGGCTGAGTGCACCACACCCTGTTTGGGGTTCTGGTCAGAGACAGTGGCGTAACCTGTGGTTAGTCAAGCATCATGAGATGAGAGGTGTGGAGTTTTTAGCTAGCTTTCAGCTCCTAATAAACACATAACGCTTTTAAACTTGCAAAACGTTAAATAAGCATGAATTTTCCACCTCGCTGCACAAAATGTTGCATTATTAAATTATATTTATGGATGTTTTGAGGAAGACCTGCAGCTCTAAGTCTCACATCTTATTTAGGTGACCTGTTTGGTGAAGAAAAACAGATCGAGGAGGTATAGATGCAAACAGGAGGAGGAAGATTACTGAGCATCAAGAATATAGTGTTATTCAGAGGAGGGTTAATAACTGCTGTACACAGATCAGAGAGCAAAGACAAAGTCAGCAGCATAAAGAAAGAAACATCGTTGTTTTACTGAGTCATATGCTCACAGTCATCATCAGACACTCATTCACTCAGCAGGGTTTTTATGCACACAGATTGTTCTGATGATCATTAAAAACGTTTCATTAGATCCTCTGCTCTGCACCACTGTCACCGCCTGCAGGAGGCTGTAATTCATCCCTGTTAGTTTATCTAAATTATGACGCTGCACCTCTGAGTTTGACCGTTTTACTGAGAGCCGTTATAACGTTGAGCAGGAGGTTTTGTGAACCTGCCTCTAGGAAATGGAAAAAAAAAAAATCTGGAGTCTTGTTATTTATGTTTAGTCTTCAGACATCAGCTGAGCTCAGCTGTGATGTAGCAGCAGGCATTGTTAACCTACACTCTACCCCAGGGAATGGCTATTTTTAAAATGCTGTGTAGCTATTGTTTAGCTAACTACCTATTGATTGACCTCAGTGTGAGAGATTATATTTGTTGTTGATTTTTCCTCAACACATTACTCTCAATATAAGATAATCTATAGGATTTATTTACACATTTACTTTAGAACGTTGGGATTTTGGGTGTTTATGTTCGAATTAAATGTGTTCTTTACTCAATTCGATTCTCGTTAGTTTGTACCGTTAGTATTTGCTGTCCTTGTGTAGGAGTAGAGCTAACACATCATCACGTTGTGTGTTTTCAGACCACGTGAACCTTTTCATGGCTCTTGTAACTCGTGGAAACGGGCCTTTCTTTTTGTGTTGGAGCTGCTGGAAGTGCAGCTGACTGGAGTTTATAGAAATGCTTTTATAGGATCTTTTTTAGCTTCCACTTCAAAGAGGGAGCTCTCCCAGCTTGAGGGAAACCATCTGTAACACAACTTAACACCGACTGGTCGAAACGAGGTAAAATTCAGTGATGGGTTTGCACAATGTAAGTGGACAGCTCTATAAATCATCATTACACCAAATAAAAAGAACTGTAAACATTTCAAATATATATATATAAATGGTCATATAAAACTATTTTTGTTGTTGTAAAATTTTATCTCTAAAATCCTTAAGAAAAACTCAGGTGAATGGACTGGGAGTTTACCTGACTCTCAATCAACCGCCCCCTGCTGGTGGGTTATTGCATCACATCTAAGGGGAAATCTTTAGAACTAAAAAATAAAAAAAGACATGCAGACTTAAGGCTGAGACTTGGACTTGAGTTGGCATGTCTCACAAATGAAGACATAATGTCTATCTTAGACTTTCTGCTCAAGCACTCAAGACTTTAGACTCAAGACTTGACTTGTACTTGTTTCTCAACGACCTGACTTCCCCTTGGCACTTTACTCTTAAGTAAGACTTGCACCTGTGAAACTTGACACATGACTTTGACTTGGCCTTCAAAGACTTGGGACTCAACCTGGATTTGGCCATTGGACTTGAAAGTTGACTTGTGAATCCTTCTGATATTTTGTGCCAAAAACAGTTATTTTGTGTCCTTAAATGAGCTGCAGTCAGTTTGAAAAACAATTTAACGTTCACTAATTATTTTGACTCGACTCATGATCACACACATTTGAACACATCTGTGCACAACATTGATGTAATGAGGAGAAAACACAAATATGGACTTGTAAAAGATGAATTCATTTTATGTCCTGCTTGTTGCTGTCTGATTGTACACTAAATATCAGTTTTCTTTTTGTTTATCTCTTCATCGCTTGCCTCTGCTTGTTTTCCTCTGTGGTGTTTTTTCAACTCAAGAGTTACTCTGCACAGTAAATCAGTCCACTGTAATATGTTGCACATTATTACAACATCATCAGTGCCACAGCTGCAATCATCAAGCTCTGATCTGCGTTCTGACAGTTGTGCTGTAATGTCTACCATGACAACAGATCTCATATAAACACCACTAAGTCCATCAAAAGGCTGTTTGAGCTCGTCCATTGTGTCGTGAATCGGCACGTTTCTTCACCGCAGACGAGATTTCCCATCACGAGAAGGAACAAACAGCGTTTTCTCACTGATAAATAAAGATAAGCGAACAAATAGAGCCACAAGCTGCTGACATTTCAGCACATAGAGCCATTCGACCAGTAGCCAAGGAAAACAATAGCTAAATCCTACCCCCCCTCCTCCAAGGAAATGCCAAACATAACAGTGCTGTATAAATAGAAAGCGTCGACTTTGTAGAGCGAGATAGAAGACAGGAACCCCCTCCCCGAGGTCACACTCATGGCAAGGTCTCCCACTTTTCCTCCTCCCTCTTGGTTCATTTTGCTCTTTTTTCTTTCTTATAGCCAGATCTATTTTTGATTTCTCTCGACCTCCATTTGTTTTCTCAGTCTCCTTTGATTTAGTTCGGTACTTTTAATTTCTCCATCTTCTTTTTCCAGCAGGTCTCAATGAATAAGTGAAGAGCCTAGTAACACTTCACAAACACCTCCTGCTTTATTAATGGCACCATCTTCTACGGCTCAACTGGCAAATGGCTCTTGTGGGTCGAGGGACGGTGTGCAGACTTTGACCCAAATTCAAAGGCACATTAAGGAGGCTGGTGTTAAACAGCTTGACATTTGTTTTTGCATCTGGATAAAAGCAGCTCGCACATGCTGCGCTCTATTGTGGGTGAATCCACTCAGCATTAAAAATATTTAATCATCGATTTCATTTTCTCATTTCACACTGCTTCTCCTCTCTCCTCCTCTTGTAAAAAAAAAGGGAGGACGAGAAGACAGTCATCCTCAAAACGAGGTTAGTTGCTCGTTCTGTATGTAATGGGGTTGTGGATGATTCAGTCGAGACGACTGCAACAAGTCTTCCATCTGTGCTATCGTTTGTATCGTGGTATAAATTTGTTTTCCTGACTGGCTGCTCAGTTTGAAATATTAAACCCAGGGTTGCTGGTGCAGGAAGATTTAGGAAGCGTGCACATAAAGAAATACGCTTTTCTTCTTTAATCCTGTAAAATAATATGGTTTCTTATTATTTTACTGCTTTGGCCTTCTGAAATTTAATCATTTTTCTGCAGGAGAAAAAATTCAAGTCCTCTTATTTTCAACTATTTGTTGAACTTTAACATTCAGCTGCCACATGAACATCATGGTCCACACCTTGATTTCCTCTAGCATCAATATGGCTTCATCCTTATGAATCATTTGGCTCATTTTGAGCACAAATATGATGCATTTGAGGAAGTCAAGGAAAACTTTTCAGGAATGTCTGTCAACCTTCATGCAGCACAGCTGTTGTTTTCTTGGTAGTTTTGTTTTAATGAACTGTGCATGTTCAGAAGCTGAGAATGCAATTTCCTACTAAAGAGACCCTCTCTTAGTAAGCTCAGCGTTCTGTTTATACAGGGTCTAGATTGCTTTTTCACATGATGTGGAGTAAATTTGCATATTTATAGAAAACTCCAGTTAAAGGTAAGCCATTAACGTGTGCTTTTATGCACATATATAGAGTTAGATTAAAAAAGAAATGGAAAAAAATGAGGCTAAATTGTTGTCAAAGAGTCAGTGAAGTCAGTTGGTTTCCTGCGAGGAAATGGATTTCTCAATTCCTGCAGCCTGAACGTTTTTAACTCGGTTGTCTCATTTCATTTTTAGCTTCACAAGAGCACGTTGGGAATTGTTTTGTCAGTTATTGTGGAGTTCTGAGAAAGTCAGAAAATAATAGTAAGCTGTGGCTCTTGCGCAACGTTCAAGGTGAGTTTGCTTTGAAAACGTGAGTCAGTGCTCCTTGTGCAGAAGTTCCAGCAAAGTGAATCAAGGTGAGGAAACTTTTGGCAAAAAGAGGAGCAGCGCTCCATGGTAGTGTTCCAGTCGAAACGTTGTGGGTGCAAGACACTGACCCCCTCATGCAAAAGAAAAACAAGACTCAGAGAAATAAATTACATATCCATAGGCACCTGGAGCAAATGAAGCAACTATCTCAAAAAAATTTTATATTGTGAAATTTCAAACAAAATCAGAGCATTGCTTTAGGTCGAGGAGACATCTCGGCTAACATCTGGTCCAATTTGGCCTAAAACACTTAAATCTAGCCTTTAATATGGGTCTGCATTCAGGCAAGACTGGCAAGAAATGAAAAGAGCCTCTTACTGAACTAACAAACACAACTGTCCTCAGGCACTATTATAATGTGATGGTGGACAAAAGGTCTGCAGGCTAGCAGATTTATATCTCCCCAGGTTGTTCCCTGATTTCATGATATAATCAGACACCCGTGGGTTTGTCTACGGAACACTTTGCAACGTACTTTTCTTAAAGTTAATAGCAAAGTTTAAAAGAAAGATCTCGTTTAGCGATCAGAGGTTGTATTGGAGATGACTCTCAGCTACTTAAACACCAACTTGTAGCTCAGTATCTTTTAAACAGAGCGGGTGCTGTATGCGAGATGCTCAGAGATGACACTTAAATACTAACACACCAGACTTTAGAGTTTTAGCCATTCCTGTTTACTGAGATTGATTAGCTATGGCAGCCTTCTTGAATCGGGTTGACTCTGAAAGTGACTCATTTGTAGATGGACATCCAAAGATTAGTTTCATTACAATCTGTCTCGTGGCTCATGAGATATTTTACCAGTGACCACACACACTCAGGCAAAACCATTATCACCCTTCTTTTGCCTTTCAGCTACAGACGATTCAACACAAACTAACTGAAGAGTGAAATGACATGAGACCCACTCGACCGCGGTCTGAGCCGATACAGTCAGGGACTGTATAGTCTAACACCTAAACACTCTCTGGTTTGTTTGAAGCTTATTTCCTGATGACATATTTGCCTTTGTTGACTGTTTGCTGTACCTTTGTTCTCCCTCTCTCGTAATCCGTTGCTCCTTCTAGCATGCACAGCTGCGTCTAAATGTCTAATAAGCCGTTCTGCCAACTTCTGATCCCCCGGTTTGTTCTCACCTGGGCAAATGCACATGAATAATGGAAGCAGCAAGAAGTGAGGCGAGGGGCATAGTTGCTACAGTGTTGTGCAGAGGCCTGATAAGGCTCTCGGCTGCAGGAGAAGAGCCTCAGAGAGCTGAAGAGACACCTTGTGACAGCATTAACTTTATTACCCACAGGCTGCCAAGCTGTCAACAGGCAGAAGTATTAAGTAGATGGGAAAGAAGAGCGGGTGCGTTCTATTCACCGTCACAAACTGTGAAAATCTTCTTTCATGTATAAATGTATTAAACTAATTAGCGAGTCTGGCTTGGCCTTGCGTTTGACGGTAATTTACTGTTTGTTTTATTTTCATTGTCTTGCATCAGCAAATGCCCTTCACACAATGGAGACTTCATTAGCACTACTGACACTCACCGAAAACACGTCGCTCTCTATTGTCATCTGGATGAATATATCATCAGTTTACAGTGATTTTAACTCCTGTGTTTACTTGATTTCACTAGCAAACCATCCGATTGGGCAGCCCCTCCTTTATTTTTTTCCAGTTACATAAATGTTCTCGCGTACTCACCAGGTAGTTTCTGTGCGTTATGCCGAGAAGAGCACGCCTGCTGAGGTTTGCATAACCTATAATGAGAACACGCACAGCCAGATAACCACACACACTGTTTTAGTAGCATGGTTAGCTGGGCGACTGCTAGCATTTTAGAGCTGCTTGAGAGTTGTTGGCTGACTCTGGTGCATTTAGGAGCTTAAAGTTTCATCATAACTTCTCTGCTCTGTTACCGTACTCCTTGTTGAATGCGCACAGCTAAAATCAGGCCATGTCGACTGGCTGACAGCAGCATCCAGTCAACTGTTGCTGTTCATGTCAGTTCGAGTCACCACACTCATTATTGACTGGTGAAAGTCTAGACCACAAATATAAGACAAACTCATTTTTTCAGATTTGTTTACAAGGAATAAATTCCATCTTATATTTGGACCAATACGGTATGTCAAAACTGCAAATAATTTATAAAAAAAGTGTCATCTTCTGCCCTCTTGTGTCCAGTTCGGGCCTGTGTTCCTCCTCCTGTGTCCTGCACTAATCCCCTCCAGGTGTGTCTCGTCTATTTGATTAGCTCCTTCTCTATATATGCTGTTTAGTTCAGTCACTCCCTGTCGGTTCCTTGTGTTGTATCCCCAGCCTCATGTGTCCTGTGTCTCCTGAGTCCTGCCAGCAATAAGGCTGATTTGTTTTTGACCTCACCTGTTCCTGCCTCCATCTTCCACATTTGGGTCCTGCACTACCTCAATCATGACAAAAAGACTAGAGATATTAATACACGTGTTTACAGGAATGAGGTCAACTCTGTGATCCGTGTAGATAAACTGTCTCCCTACACTGTGATCATCTACATAAACTTGCATAGATTGTTTTTTTAAACTTTATAAAGTCTGCAAGTTTGTTCTGAGAAAAAAGCAACATAATTCAGAATATGTATTTTTTAATGACTCAGATCAGTATCAGGGACCAAAACACGATGGTCAGGAGTCAGGACTTCCTTAATAAATCAAGCCTAATGTGACACAGGACACACTACCTTGAAATAATATTTATTTTTAACATGAGGAGTTTTCAGCATAGCGGTGATTAAAGGGTTAAGCTTGAGTCAGTATTCTCAGCTGCGCTGAAAGGGAAATGGAAACACCAGCTTGCCAGCAAAACTGTTTACCTTCTATGAATAGGAATTGCATGTTGGATGAAACCAGCCTGCTCTGAAATCTGCTGCGAAGAGGAAAGACTGATCTAGTGGAGGGAAAGAAGAGAAAATAGAGGAAGAAGGAAAAATAAAAAAGGAGGAATACACTGAAAATGTAGGAGGTGACTAAAAAACAGCTGCTTTATCCTGTAGAGCAGCTGCAGCGAAGCACAGAGTGATCGTAAAGTTCAGTTTGATCCCATTTATGTATTCAGAGGCATTAGGTGAAGATTTCTTAACTTCTATTTCTGTGAATCACACTCTTTGATGTCCTCCTGAACTCAGTCCAGACACGTCTAATGCGTTTTGGTATTTTTAAACTTGGATGCTTAAATGATTTGCCAAAATGTCAGCAGACTCAAATGTCAGTCATTTAAATCACTAATGGGACAGGATTCCTGTAATTCCAATCCAACAATGTCTTATTTCTTTTAGATTTAAGTTCTGAGCTGAGGTAATTGAGGTTAATGCCTCCGGTAGGGTACTCTGGAGTCATGCTGGCTAACGCTGCCGGGAATGAAAGCCGTGTTTTTAAGGTGTGTACTCATAATTAATACCCGCTCCTCACCGAGGTGTGTGAAACAGACGAGCCACTCTGTCTCTAGACATGCGTGTTGACCACAGTCATGATGTTTGGTTACTTCATAGAGAAATCAATGGAAGCTCCTTGTTTTAGTGAAAATCCACATTAAAAAGCCAAAACAGAAGTCAAAGCACCATCTTGTCCCATGTTTCAGGTTTTCCTAAAACTTCCAAGCCCCATAGTTTACTTCAAAAATAAAATTAATGTAGAAATAACGTTTTTTCCAACCAACGTTGGAACCTGTGCCTGATTGAAGAAGTTGCTGAAATGTGCTCTGAATTCATCTGGTCCATGGCAGATTGAGGTCACAGATTGCAGCTTGTCAGTTGAACAGCGTGTGTCTTTGTTTAGCTTGGAGAATGAGCCTGACAGCAAACAGCCATTGTGCTCCTCTGTAATGGGGTTAAAGTATAAAAGTCAGTGTTTATCGCACGTCAGTCTAAATACCAACAGGGTTCAGGGGAACACCTTGGCAAAATATGTTCAAGTTTCTCTGAAACAAATAAAAAGTTGGATTAAAAAGTTGAGCTTTGCTGAAGTTCATGTCAACGTACGAGTTACAAGGCATGGTACGAGCAGCTAACGCACTGTGGCTCAGGGTTTCTGCAGGAAAACTCTTTTCAAAAGATAAAAAAAAAACTAGATGCATAAAGTTTTGGTTGGGTTTTGTCTTTACTTCTTCTATCATGACATCACGTCTCCTGTCTTCCTTCATTTACATGAAGGAGGATGTGAGTTGAGGGAATAAACACAAAAGTAGCTGCACCAGAAATATTTGATTTCATTATTACAAGATAACATCAAGCAAAGGTGGAGTTTCTTGGCATTTCGGTGTGAGCGTTGGTCTGTCGTCTCCATGTCAACATGCATTTGAGCAATTGGAAGAATATTATTGATGAAGATTTGAACCATCTTTGTCTATAAATAATTATTTAACCTTTAACTGGTCCTATTGTGTCACATGTTTTGTCACAAATCAGCTCCATCATTCTTCATTGTCACTGAGAACGTTTTCCTGTGTTTTTAACAGACGAACATTCATTTGATCATTTTAAGCAATGGAAGCTATTTTATTTTATTGTCAAAAAATGCAAAATTTAGATTTTTTTAATTGATGGGTTTGGCAAAATAATTGTCCAATTTTTGATCGTTCTTTTAACGTTTGAGAAACTTTTGCAAACTCTTCAATTGGATGTGCTCAAATTAACTGTTAGTTTGAGCACTTTTGTGCAATTTGCGATATCTTTGTCACATATCTGGAATAAAAACTAAAGTTACCAAAAGGAAACAAAGAGCTGTGGAAATACATCTGTTCTTCATAGACATTAATGAACCAGAAAGTATTTTACGCTTTGCTCCCAAAAATCTCCACACAAGAAAATCCATCGAGCCCCCTGCTGCTGCTGTTTACTGTCATCTCACTAACTGGAGCCTTTAAACCTCAGTGTGATTTTCTGCTTCTCTTCCTTTACTGTGATAAGCCTGTCGGACAGCATCCAGTATGAAACATTAACACCGCTCTGTACACTTGTAAAGAGTAGTGTGGGTACAGATGGAGGGATTATGTGGTGGGATGGGTGGTGGGGGGGGGTGATGTACTGTATACAGGCAGGCTGACAATAAAAAGGTGTTTAAAAGTTTTTACAGATTGTTACAGTAGTGAAACTTCAGTTCATGTTACTGGTAGAGCTCACTATGCCTCTCACCATGTAGATGGGTGTGGATGTTTATTAAATGAATATCTATTTTAGCAATAAAATATAAAAAATTAATATGTTTATTAGAAATCTAGCCTTAGGTTTATAATCTACTGCATTTAGGTTTTACACGATTAATATAGTGAGTGAGCATCCCTGAGTTAATGATATCCACAAGGATCAGGACGGGAAATAAATGTAGTAGAGCGACACAGGTTCAAATCGTTTAATAAAGACGATCTAATATAATTGGTTGGTTATTTTTCTTTTCGCTTTGCCGTTGGTTGTGTTTAGGTTTTAAAAATGTTTTTACCTGAGGAGCAGTTTATTCCAATTTTGCCCTCTTTGAATTTGTTCTCGTCTGCGTCACTGGAGGGGGGCGGGGCTTGTCGCCCTGGTAACCGAGTCAGTGAAGGAGAAGCTTACTGCTTTTTGTGACACCAGCTAGTGATTTTAGCACATTACTTGGTGAAAACACAGTTTAACAGGTCCTGCTAATTCCACATATTTACACACAGTTTTGACCAGCTTGACGTTTTCATTCCCTTTCATAAAGTGTGATATATAATTCAGTCAATATAAGTGTGAATAATTAAAAAATACACTTGGTAAATGTCAGCAGTTTCATATTATTTGTTATATATGAGATATTTTTGACTGAAAACATCATAAAGAATCATATAAAGAGTTTGCACATTGACATTATGTCTTTATATGCAAATATCACAGCTGCACTGGTAACACAGTCCTATAAATTTGGCCCAGAAGTCAAAGCGTTTGGTTTGTTTCCATATTTACGCTCATCAAGTGTCCATCAGGCCCCCCTTTGGCTCTGCAGCTGTATGATTACTGTTCGCTGGGGAGCAGTTAGGTTTCTACCAGCGGATTGTTTATTCAAGGATAATCATCTTTGTTGCACGAACGCTGCTGCTCCAAACGGCTGCATGCATCAGTGCAGTCGATTCAAACTCTCACAGACACACTCCCATGGGACACTGGCTGTGTGTGCCTTTAGATAAGCAAATGATTTGATTGTATTTTTATTATTTGCAACATTATAAAGTAACAGACATAAATCTTGTCTATTTTGGGGCGTCGCCTAAGGTTATGCTGAACACATCAGATGAATATATAAATACAGCTGCATGAATGTGTCAGACATATGCCGATAAATGTTTAATTGGGGAGTTTGTGCGTGTTTATTTAAACGAAACGGATCTAACTAGCTTCTTTAGATCGACTAATGAATCATCAATCAAGTTCATTTCAGACCCTGATTAAGACCTGACAAGTCCTGCTGCAGTAATCAGTCTGAGGCTGGATCGCATCGAGCTCCTTAGACGATGATGTCGCCGAATGTGTTTGTTTAGATTTGTGTGGCGCTGTGAGGACACGTCTATTTCTGAAAGCACCCAATTAAATTGCTGTCCCTCCAGGTGAGACACCTCATCATAACAGGAATGTCAGAGAAAATAAACGACAAGATGACTGCAAGTTTGTGAGTTTACAGCATTGATTGTGTGTGTTTTTTTAAAGAGTGTGTGTAGCGTGCAGAACAAACGTCGGCACCATGAAGCCAGTGATTCAGCTTCTAAGTGGCTCCCATCACAGCTGATATTGTTCCCCCAGAGTGACATAGCTGAGGCTTAATGGGCCTGCTGATGGCGTGTTAAAGCTGGGTGTTAATTATAACACTATGCTCCATTAGACACAGTCACATTAACATCAGGAGAAGCAGCTCTGTACAGGAGGAAGATGTCAGCATGCTGATTCAGTCGGCCCTAGGATCAGGTCAGACAGTCGTAAAGGGTCTGGTTAATCTGAAGGGCCTGTTAATTTAGGGTTTGCCTTCTGTTTACTTGTTGACAGATTTAAGGTGATCGTTTATTGAACTGCTTTTGTCTGTGAGTAAGAAAAGATTTGTGTAAATTTCATTTTAGTTTTATTTCCATCCATTCTTTCTGTTCCACTTATCCAAGGTTGTGTTGTCAAGGTAACAAGTTTAGGAGGGAAACCCAGACAATTCTATTCAGCTCCTTCTTGGGAATCCTAAGGTATTCCCAGTCCAGAGAGGATGCCTCCAGAGGATCTCTTCTGGGTCTGCCCTGGGATTTCCTCCCAGATGGATGTGCCCAGAAAACCTCCAGAGGAAGACAATCTGGAAACATTCTTAATAGGAATAATTGATCCTTTATTGTCACCTTTGGAGATTTATTTCTCTGCATTTAAGCCATCACTTATGAGCAGTGGGCTGCCATTTGTACAGCACCCAGGGGTGACAACATCTGGCCCTGGGATATTTGAGACATGGCCTGCTAGGACTAAAGCTTGGGATTGAACCATCCTTCTTCCAATCAACCATCCCTCCCTCTTAAGTCACAGCCAGCCCAAGAAGCCTAACACAACCTCACATGACTCCTTTTGATCCTGAGGAGCAGTGGCTCTATTTTGAGCTTCCTCCTCACCTACCTCTAAGGCTGAGCAGAGCCAGCCTATGCAGGAAGCTCATTTCAGAGCCTTGATCATCCGTGATCTAAATCCCGTGATCACAGCTGAGAGTCAGTAAATCAGAGGTTTTGTTTTTTGGTGCTTTTACTTTACCACTACCGACACTCCAGTCCATCTCTTGCTCCATCCCACTATCACTCATGTACAAGATACTTGAACTCATCTCACACTTATAGTCATGGCTTGATGACACCAACAAAGCACACAATTTGCAAAAAGCAACAATGAAACCCTGAGATTCCCAAACCAGACGTCCTCCTCACCATGACAATGCTCTGAGATCCTGTCCCTGAAGACCACCAACAGGATCAGAGGGAAGGGCCAGCCCTGGAGGAATCATCCTGCTCTGGGAAGCTGCTGAGAATGTGGCCACAGCTCTCACTTTCTTTGTACTTGGACCAAACAGCCCTACAAGTGACTCTGCTGTCTCTTATTCTGTCTGCACCTCTCACAGAATTCCTCAGGGTATATGGTCATAAGGCTTGTCCAGATCCACAAAACCCATAAGCTAGAGAACCAAACTCACATGACCCCATCAGCAACTCTGAAAGGGTGAAGCTCAGCTGTATTGTAAAGCATAAAGGCCCATGTTGTGGAGAGTGGTGACATTTTTGAATGTCTTGAACTCTTTTCCTGCTAATGTTTGCTGCTTACCTCTTCACCTGACCCTGTAACACAATGGTCCGTGTCAGCTGGTGTCCAGCAGTGCACTACAGATGTCTTGTTGTTTTGTGAACAAATAAGGCAACACTCTTGTGTTGTAAATGACTTTCAGCTGTTACTGCATGAAATCATAGATTGATATCTGTAAAAAGTGAATCTGTTGTAGATGTGGATCCATTAATCACATTCTGAAAGTTTCATCAAAATGCATCAAGTCATTTAGGAGATACTTTGCAGGTGAACACATTCAGACAGCTGCAGAAACTAAAAAATGGTTTCAAATGCATTAAAGGAAAATTGGTTTTATACGATGTCTCATTTGGACCTTGAGTTAACAAACGGTTAAAGTTAAAGTCAGTTACCTGCACACATAACCTACCTCTCCATAAGGTGTTTAGTTATTTCAGTTTATCTGCTGTGGTGATCAGACCTGATACAGTGCATATAAATTAGACGTGTTGTCATAATGAAGCAGAACCTTATCCTGGCTGTCTCAGTGTAGCACGCTGCTGAACCGTCTCTTTCTATGAAGCTGAGCTCCTTGATAACAATCAGACGAAGCATCTAATAAATGATGGTCAATGTGGATATTGGTGGAGGTTATTGTCTGCATGATGCAGAGCTAAATAAATAGAATATACGCCCTCCTTTAACTCGTAGGTTTATTTATGCCCTGGCACAGCCCTCGTTGCTTTTTATCAGCAGACTATCTGCATGAGTTGCTAAGGGCAGTTATTTATTTTCTTTTCCAGATAATGAATTTTTGTTACAACTCAGTTGCATGCACACTCTCTTCAGATGAATGGCTTTCCCGAGCACTGTAAGTGGCGCACAAATCATGTTCGCTTTGAACACAGCTCCGTGTCGAGGGGTTGTTTCTTGTGTACAGCAGGAGGAGACTTCACTTAGTGCAAATGAGACGCAGCTTTTGAGCTCTGGTTGTGTCTTTGTGCAGCTTTCTGCTGTTCCTTTTGTTGGAAACTCTTACTGTAGTTCCACCAAATACCTGTACTACTTTTTTACCAATGAAACAATGGGGCTACTTCACAGTTAATTTACGGGGCTGTGAATGGAGCCACAGGAGATTCATCACTTCTTGATAGGAAAAAAGAAAACCTGATAAGAAAGACTATGCTGATTGAAAACTAGATTTATTATATCATTACTGGTCAGTCAGGTCAGATAACTGTCACCGTGTCAGCTGATTGATTTATTTACCTTGAACACATCCGATCCATCAATTTAGCTACAACATTAGGCCTGATGGACAAGTAGGAAATGATTGAGTAAAAGTAAAAGGTTGTTTTTATTCCTTTGTTTCTTTTAATAGATCTTACATTGATAATCATCATAAAACAAACTGGCATTGAAATTAATTGTTCAGACTATTTTTCTAAGTTTTTGTGCTAAAAGTAAACATTTTGTAGAATCAGTAAGAATTAGAAAAGAACAAAGAAACGCTTAAAGTGCTTCTACATATGTCCAGAATTTAAATAATAAACATGACGTTACATCATTACTGGATACATTAGTTTATCACACTTCTTTTAACTTTTAAACATTTGTAGATAGCTTCTTGAATGTCCTTAGTGTTAGATTAAAAAAAAAATAGACAAGTTGGAAAAGATAGACCAGAAGGATGAGCTATTAGTTAGTCTGAGTATGTGGACGGTTGCTGTCGCTTAAAAAAAATCCCCAAACTTTTTACAAATAAGGCTAGTTTTAATTAGCTATTAGCATGTCAACTGGGTCAGAGCTAGTCTGTTGTCTTTAAATCTCGGGGCCGTTCAAATAGCTTTTTACTGCAGGTAGGCTGTTAATCACTCTTAGCTTATTCTAGTTTAGAAAGATCTGTGAGGTGGGGATTTACATTCATATCAGTTACTGGCTAGGTCGAACCATTAGCATTACAAGCACTTGTTAGCATTAGGCAGCTAATGCTGTGTGTGTAATTATGCTCTCTTGTGTTAACAAAAGGAATAATGTGGTTGCATTGTTCAATAACTTGCAAAATCATAACGTATTGTTTTTAGAATTTATGTAAATAATTTATTGTGATTGAAGCTTTTTGTGATATCACCCATCTTTAATCTGAATGCAGTGTTTGTAAATCTAATATTGCGTCTCTCGTACGATTTGACCTCATAACATGTTTTTATTGTTGTATTCAGTTAAAACAACTCAAAGCAGCCGATTAGTAAATTCTCCTTAAGGAAGACGAGGACAGTCATTAATCCAGAAATGTCTGGTTTATCGGTGCCGCTTCGTGCTGCCTGCTTGGTTTCTTTTAAAGCAGGGAGGCCCTACAAACTGCTCACCTATGCCCTGGAATCAGCAGGGTGGAATGATAGGGGAAAGGAGTTATTAGTGGTTTCACATGTCAGTGATTTTTAAGGCCACCTTGAGGGGAAGACAGCTTGATATGCAGGCTACGAGGTGCTGAGATTTGTAGCTCTTGGAGAGTGAGAACCAGAAATCAATTTTCTTGTTTAGCTGAGGTCTTATGCTCTCTGCCCTGCTTGAAATTTCTGTTGTAATTATGCTTTGAAAGTTCTGTTCTTTCAAGTGTTTATTGCTCAGTAAGTCACGCTGATGTTTCATTAAAAAATGTATATTTTTGAATCAGGATGCAAGTTTTACATCCCATCTGCTGCTGGAGGTCCGTCTCTCCATTTCTCTGCCATTTTCCTGCGTTTATTGATTTTTGCTTCTTTGCTAACATTCAGCCAACCTTTATCCCTTCCTACCCCGTTGGTTCAGTCATTTCTTTTCATACATCTCTGCAAGAAGAACCATGTGTTAAAGGCTTGAAGAAAGAAGCTTGGCCCACTGTACGACATGCTGAACAGCTCATCTATAATAGGACGAGAAAATCGGTGGTGTTTCTGCTAAATCTGCAGCTCATTTACCTGCAGCCAGCATCCCACAGCTGAGAAATCTGAAATTGCAAAATGATTGTTTAAAGTTCCTGCTGATTTTATAAAACAGCTGAAGACCAAGCTGAGACGTATTTGATTGTTAAGTGTCTGCCTTTTCTTGTTTCCGTGCAGGTAATTGGCCAGCTTCTGTGGGATTTGATGTCACCTTTAGACTGGTTTAACTGAAGATGGAAACACTGGAGTCAGAGCTGACCTGCCCGATCTGCCTGGAGTTGTTTGAAGATCCTCTGCTCTTACCCTGCGCTCACAGCCTGTGTTTTAACTGCGCTCACCGCATCCTGGTGTCCCACTGCTCCACCAGCAAGCCCCTCGAATCCATCTCGGCCTTTCAGTGCCCCACGTGTCGTTACGTCATCACGCTGAATCACCGCGGCCTGGAGGGTCTGAAGCGCAATGTGACGTTGCAAAACATCATTGACCGCTTTCAGAAGGCCTCCATCAGCGGCCCCAACTCCCCCACAGAGAGCCGGCGCCTGCAGACGCAGCGGCCCTACACCGCCACCATTAGCGGCACAATCGGAACGATTGGCGGCGGCGGTGGGACGGGTGGAGGAAGTGCTCGTGGCAGCCCGGCCACTTCCAGCCACTCCCACTCGCACGCCAACCACGCTAATCACACCAACCACAACAACGCAAACCACAGCCCAGCTGTTGTAGCGAAGATGGATCCGCGAATCAGCTGCCAGTTCTGCGAGCAGGATCCGCCGCGCGAGGCCGTCAAGACGTGCGTCACGTGTGAGGTATCGTACTGTGACCGGTGCCTGCGTGCAACGCACCCCAACAAGAAGCCCTTCACCAGCCACCGGCTGGTGGAGCCGGTGCCAGACACTCACATCCGGGGCCTGACCTGTCTGGAGCACGAGAACGAAAAGGTCAACATGTACTGCCTGGTGGACGATCAGCTGATCTGCGCTCTCTGCAAGCTGGTGGGACGCCACAGGGAGCACCAGGTGTCCTCGCTTACCGAGCGCTTTGACAAGCTCAAGGTTAGTCCTTCATTAATATTTTGTTCACAAAGCATGAAATTAGATCATCAGCAGCACTGTCTCTTTTTAATATTTGACTCTCCTGTCAGTGGAGTGTGGTAAGTCGACAAGTTAGTTAGTGAAGTTGTTTTCGTGTAGGTACCATTTCTTCATAAACTGTGTAAAATCTTTTTCTCTTTTGGGAATCTGTATTAGTGTTTGCTGTAAACTTTCAGCATGAAAAAGATTGCAGGATGAATTTAGTCTAAGAATCAAAACATAAAGAATTGAAACGTTTTGACTGGTGAGAAGCAGAGAGAAATGGAGACCAGAAGGCAGGGTTGTCATTATAATAGTCGTTGAGCTGGCATTCCCTGTGGCCACTGAGCTTTCAGAGGCTCTGAGTAAAGACTGTGAATGCTGAATCAGGGTGAAAAACAACAGAGGAAGGCACAAGCTACAGCTAATTCCACCTCTAAAGGCCTGAAGCAGTGAGCTGGCACAGATCAACTTTTTGCTTCACATATTATTTGTGTTGAAGCATCTTTTTAAAATGTTTCACTGTAGTTTAATCAAGATTCCAACCTGAGAGTTCAAACTTTCAAGAAAGTGCTGTAAAAAGTCACAAAACGAGGCACACAGAGCAAGAATGGTTCAGACAATCTGGTGAAATGTTGCACTGAGTGATATTTAGCGCAAATGCAGGGATTAAAGCAGATTAACATATGTTATCCTATATAGACTGAACTGCACAAAGCTTCGGTGCATTTTGTTTTTCTAGAGTGACTTGGTCAGATTTGTGAAACTCTGCCAGTGAATTGATCTGCATTCAGAGTGACCCCCCAACAAAATCTTGTATCAGTTTTAGCACGTTAACAGTTCATTTGCAGCAGAAAGCCATCTTGTTGTGTCTCCAAAGTGAACACAGCAGCTCTATGTTCACAACGACTAAGATCCTTTTCATTTTAGTAAAAAATGCAGTCTCACTTCCTGTATTATTGATGATTTGCGCTGCCAAAACTATGGCTGTCACCTTCCGTTTAGCACCGGCGTGTCAGCAGAAATCCTGCTCAACACCTCTCAGTGGCTGAACCCACGTGGGCGACGGGTTTGTTTCCACTGGTGTTAGCCGCCGTATCCTCCTCAGACCGTGGGAGATGTTCACTGTAAGCTGTTTGCTGTTTCCCTCATTTCCTCCCCCACTTTTCCGGCTGGCTGCGGCGCTTTTGAACATCACCCAATCAAGGCTTTGAACTTCCCTGACTTTGAGTCTGCCCCAAATTTAGGAGAACAACCCAATTCCAAGCTCTAGTTAACTCACCAGTGGCAGTTGTGGCTCATTTAAATCCTCCTCACACACTGCTGTTGTAAGTGTGTGTCCTCCACTTCTGTTTTCTCCTATTTTAACTAAAATTTGCTGAAACATTTAAGACCCTCTGCTGTCCCTTAAGCCCCCATCATTTAGGGAATCAAAATGTGCAACAAAATGCTGCTGCTCAGCGTTTAGCTGACCCTCGTAAACTAACCACATTTCCCCCATTTTAGCTTCACTCCACTGGCTGCCTGCTTGTTTTAGAATACACATTAAAAATCTTTTCTTTGCATTTAAGGCTCAGAATGCACTTTCACCAAGCTATCTGTTCACTCAGGTAGAATGACCAGCTGCTCCTGAGACGGTCAAGACCACCTCTGGTTGTTGCTCTTAAACTATGGAACAAGCTGCAGACAGGCCCCCTCACTGTCAACCTTTAAACTAATACTCTTTAGTGTTTGACACCACATAAAATGTTGATTTTAACTTGTACTGGTCTGAAATGTGTATTTCATCAGAGCTTGGTACTATGCACTGATACTGGTATCAGTCAGATACTAAGGTCATGTACTCATACTCATAAAAGTACACTGATACTATGGAACCAATACTATGTAACGTAGCGTGATGCTCAGCTCTCACTTGAGCTGCAGTGAGAGACAACAGCAGCTAACTGGAGCTAACTCTGGAGCAGACGGAGTCAATTTACTTGTGTTGTAGTAATAATATTAGTAGTAGTAGTTGTTGTTTTATGTAGCAGTAGTATACACACGCGGTTCAATTCCTCACAGTACTGACGTTTGGTTCAGTATAGAATAGAACAGAATAGAATAGAAAAGCCCTTTATTGCCCCTCAGTGGGGAAATTCAGGTGCACCAGCAGCAGGTTACAGGCAAGTAGAGAAAAAACAAGTTCACACAAGAACGAAAGATATATGTAAAATAGAAAACTAAAAGCAAAAAAGTCATGGCACAAAAAGATATGTAATAGTACTAGCATAGATACTAATCATCAAAAGTCATTACTAGATAAAGTCACAGAACTATCAAACTGAATACGGTTACTGTTATAGGGTTGTGCATAAGAAACTGTGCAAATATAGCAGGATGTAAACACTTTGGTCAAGTTCAGATAAAATCACAGAACTATCAAACTGAATGATTCATATGATGAGGGATGTGCAATATTTTGTGCATAAAAAACTGTGCAAATACAGCAGGGATGTAAACACTTAAGCACTTTGTTGGGAGCAGTGATGGTTCTACAGTCTAACAGCTGCTGGGAGGAAGGATCTTCAAAAACGCTCCTTCCTGCGTCTATGCATCATCCGGTTAAGGACCAATCCATTCATAATGCCCGATCAATTCCCAAAGCATTAGCATGTTTAATTTAGCCGCTAACGTTTACGCAGAAGAAACCAGTAGAGCTGATTGAAGACCTACATCAGCCTTTACTTCACATTAAAGCGGCTCTCTGGAGCATTTTTCTCTGTATCAAAGTTTTCTAAATGTTTTAAATGATATTTCAGGTCTAAACTATGATCTATGGGTTGAGTTCCACAACATCTGTCATTCTGATGAAGACCCTCCTTCCTCCTAGAGACCCCTTTCCATTATTTCTTGCCGCCGACATTTTTCAGCCAATGAAATTCAAATTTCTGCATTCTCTCAACATGCACGCGCATCGACCAAACCTGTACCAGTAGGGGGCGCTGTCGTACAGGATGCTCCGTGTGTTTCTCTGCCGTCTCAGCCGTTCACTGAGGACTCACGGCTCATTTCTACTAAAAACCTACCCATTCCCCAGCTAAAGACGGGTTTATTTTTATTTTTAAACCTTTCACCTCACAGAATGGCAAGGCTTGACAGGATTATGCGTTTATTTTGGTCAGAAAGTTCATCCAGGGCCGAGTCAAGTTCAGCTTCAGAGTCCAGCAGCAGCTCTCTGCTAACAGAGCTAATATCAGAAGCAGCAGGGACAGAGAGGGCTCATCAGACCCTCGTAGTATTGTTGGAATAAGATTGTGAACTGTGAGTGATTAAACCCTACACATTGAGCTGTACAGTTCATGTCCGAAGTATATGCGCCGCGTGCACGCGCGCACACGCGACCGGACGCGCGTGTCGAGATGTTTTGAGGAGGAGCCTTTGGACGTTAGATTCAAAAACTGCTCTCCTGATGAAATCCTCCGGAGTGCTGCTTTAATGTGATGTTTTATTTTATAGTGAAGCAACCAGCTGACAGATCCTGTTATTGTAACATGACCTGCTGCTGTGTGTTTAAAAACTATATTTAAAAAGACTAAACTAGTATTTGACTTATTTTTCCCGTTGTACCAAACCATGATTTAGATCAAGAGCATTTATACTTGTATCAGTGCTCAGTATTGGCAAGTATTTATATGTAAGTACTCATACTTAGTTTGAAAAAAATCTGGTATTGGTGCATCTCTACTTGGTACTCACATGGGTACCTCATTGTAAAAATTATGTACACCAGCAAACTTGGCAAGATAAATTGTGTCAGCAGCTATGAACTTCATAAACTATCATAAATGAATTAAAACCAAATGCATTCAGTTACCCCATTTGGTCGTCTTCCTCTCCCTTTTTAACCTTTGACTTACCCATCACCCTTCACTTCACCTCCTCTGGTTGTTGACTTCCATTCAGCAACAGTCACTGTGATGTTAATCACATTAATAGAGAAGGTAAGCATCCCGTAGGCAAAAAGGAACATTTCAGGAGTGAAAATGTCAACAAGTCTTGTTAAAGACAGAATGAGGCTCAGAGTTATTTCCACAGACAGCTGCTGAGCAGAGCCTTTTACTCAAAAACATAGAAATATATTACCTACAATAAAAAAATTCCCCAGTATTTTTATTTCTTTGATACATTTGAAAGACAGCAGCTTAAATGACTTCTACGTTTTTCTCTTTTTGTACGTTTCACATAACCTGACTCACTAAACTCACCCCCATGAAGCCACACTCTGTTGCAGAGGAGAATATCTCATCACCGCTGCTTTACAAGTGTCTGTTGCAGGCTCATTAAAATGTAATTTGGAGAAATTTTGAGGCTGAGCGCACAAAACCGAGAAGCAAGAGTGTGAACTAGTTTCACTCTGCAGGTGAAATATTTACCAGCTCGGACTCAGAGTTGAATATTTAGGCTCATTTTCTGTGATTGCAAATATTATAAATTGGAAAAAGTACATCAGAGTTGAAGACTGGACCATAATTCAGTTCATCCTCCAGCGTCTCACATCCAATCAGATGTATTCATCTGAGTGGATGTTAATCCAGAGATTGGATGGCAAGAAATTAGAAAAAAAATGCCAAGTATGGAAGGAAATGGAGGAATGCTGATAAATGAATCACATGAAAAGCTTAAGTTTTCTTCCTCTGCTCAGCTGAAGTGCTGGCTCTTACTTTACTGGCTCTCAGGCTGTCGAGGGTTTTAAGTGTGTGTACTTTGGCATCAAGTTCTAATGAGCTGACATGGTGGAAAAGCTTCTGACAGAGCTGACATTCAGAACAGCAGATAAACCTAAAGACTCGGGATCCTCGGCCGTCCCCGTGTAGAGCGACGGGACTTTGTGGTGCGAAGGTTTTACAGTCTCTAGTACTTGCATGTTATGTAGATGCACGCAAAGAATGGGGGTAGAAAAAAATTGCAAAACATTTCCAAGTGATTACTGGATTAAGAAAAAGGACGAGTTGCAGCACACTTCCAGCAGCCTCACCCTCTCGTCTCCACCCGTTTGCTCTCAGTCTCATTTCCTTCACTGCCTCCAGCTTTGCTTCTTTTCCTTTACTTCCAATGTTTTCTTCACCCCCTCACCCCACCCCCCACCCCCAGCACACTTTACTTGTATTTTATTCCCTCCCCCAACCTAAGCTCCTTGAGGCACTGTCTAACTTATTTTTTCACTGCGGTGGCTGCTTCATGTCTGCTCGTGCTGCTGACTCCACTCCTGCTGTATTTACGTTCATTCTGCTTTCCTAAATCCTGAGGCGAGCTCATGCACATGAGCAAAGGCACGTGTGCAAACTTATATGCCCTTTATTACATCAGGACCTACAATTTACTTGTATCTCTGGGTTCTACCTAACCTGATATGATCGTACACCAGTCGGCGACAGCGCTGCATCTTAATGGATTCACTCCTTACTTTTTATTTCTCATAAATGCATGATTTTTTTATTACTTCACCATTATATCATATGCAGATTCCTTCAGCATCCATCACAGTCTTCCTACTTTCTGTGGGTTTTTTTGCATACAAGCAGCCAAACATCCTCCTTCCCACCTGCTTTCTGTCACTCCGTTCCTGTCTCTGCCTCATTTGGCTCCCGGCCAGTCTGTCTTGTTTCACCACCACTCCTTTCTGCTCTCAGTCACCCACAAACCCACACACACACACACACACACATCACAACAGCATGTAGCTGGCAAAAAAACAAACCCCTGAGGTGAGTTTTGCACACGAGCTTATGTGATTGTCTCCAAATATGCGTGCCCTGGAGCGGTGGTTACAGGTGTACGAGTGCGCCCGCGAGCACATAGGTGGGTGCATATCGAAGCAGATGATGTAATTTTGAGCATGTGAGGAATGGCTGGGGGCTGAGTGTGTGCTGCCGTTCGAAATCACAGCTTCATCTGGAGAACAGTGTGAGACGGAGCGGACCAGGGATGCAGTGGAAAGCTTTTAGAGGCACCATTCCTCTGCCTACATGCCGTAGCGTGCACTTCAAGAGGTCGGCATCGGCGTGTGTTTAAAGCCTCTGTATGCACACAGGGAGGGTTGATACATCATGCATGCATCAATGAGAGTAAATCACAGCAACTCAACGTAATATTTACAGAGATGAGGGGGGAAGCTAATCCTGTCACTTGATTCAGCTGCAGAATGCTTACTTCTACTTTCTTATACATGCAGAACAATTGCCCAAGTACTACCTGCACCCCACTATAACATTTAATGCTATGTGAACAATCCTATGAATTTTTTTAAAGTAGGCAGCAATAGCATACTCCAAGGAAATTATCAGTTTTATCCACATATTTTATTTTTGCCTTCAAATTACATTATTCTCTGTGTGCAAAATGGGAAAATTACATTTGGTCCAGCAATACAAAAGCTTAACATAAGCTTCAGGTGAGCATTAACAACGCAATAGGCTTCTCATTATGTGTAATAAAGCGTGATGAGTTGACAGCGAGTTTGGGTATGCATAAGACTGCAGTAGCAGTGTTGTGGTGGTTTATTATCATAGTAGTACTGTTTTGAGGTCCTGGGTGGAGCGAGGTGGCATCGTATCCATGAAGTGGGGCCTGTGAACACCAGAGAATAGAGAATTTGAACTGGCCTCATATGCTTTCAGTGTTGTCCCAGCATGGTGTGATCTTCTGGTGCAGGAATGTCCAAGTCCAGTCCTCGAGAGCTACTCTCCTGGAACTTTTAGATGCATCCCTGCTTGAACACACCTGAATCAAATGGCTAAATTCCCTCATCAGCATGCCATGTCTGCAGAGACCTGGTAATGAGTCATTCATTTCACTCAGGTGTGTTGGAGAAGGGGTGCATCTAAGAATTCCAGGATAATAGCTCTCGAGGACTGGACCCCTGTTCTAGTGCCAGAAAAAGGCCCTGGGTATGTTGTGATCTTTGACGTATGAAGAAAGGTCTTTGTACGAGTGTGCTGCAGACCCGAGCGTGGTAAGCGCAGGAAAGTGACTTGGACATTTGGAAAATAGCAGGGAAAAAACCCCATTTGGTGAGCACTAACAGCATAGCAGGTCTGGATTACCTGGATGAGGTTTTCTAAATTTCCTATTATTCAGCCTCGTTCTGTGAGGCCGTGTGGATCATGGAAATTGTAGATGGGTCTTAATCCGGCGTGAAGTGAATCTTCGAAAAAGTAAATCATCATTCAAGACAACTTGTCAATCTTCCCTACGGAGTTTTCTACCATTAGAAAAGTTATACACAAATAGTATTAGAGTGACATTTTGTGCCACTGCTCTTTTTCAGACATACAATTTAAATATCCAGAGTCACTCTCAATAAATATCATGATTCATCTACATATTTACATCTAGATGAACGTGCTATCTATTTCAGCAGTGTCTATTCCTGGATAGTGAGCCTTGATGTTCAGAACTGGACACCACTGATGTAGAATTATCTGAAAAGCTCCTAAAGCATCAAAAATGCATAGAAAAATACATACTATAAACTAAAAAGCATTTATATATATATATATATATATATATATATATATATATATATATATATATATATATATATATATATATATATATATATATATATATATATATATATATATCACACTGTGTGCCTATTAATTAGTAACCAATCAAGAATTCATGTTATGGGAAAAAAGATCAAAAATGTTAATTTAAATACATGATGAGAAACCACAGAACATTAGCAATAAAAATATAATAAAAGGCAGTAAATAGATTATATATACATTAATATATAATTAATATATACATTAATGAACAAGAGTCTGTAATAAAGATCTAATGCAAGATCCTCATTTCAAGTTTTTGCAACCTATATACTCAGGTGAATTTCCTTCTGATACAGTTTCACTTCTCATGGATGAAATATTGTTAAGTATATTTTTTTCAAACCCATTAAATGGGTAAAGAAGCACTAAATGTTAGCACAAATTTGGGTCATACCCTGCTGCTTATTCATCTGTGGGGTTTTTTAAAGATACAAGGCTAAAAATGGGAATCCAGTCTCTGAAGGCTTGTGTGTATTTTGGGGTAAAGCTGTGAGAAGCTGACAGTATAGCAAAGCTTAGCTGAGCCTCTGACACTTTTGACACTCAAAGAAAATCATTTTCACTAAGACGCTGCTAAATGCAACTTTTGGATTTATGTGAGTTTTGCTACAAGAAGATTCGTGTAGGAGTCAGGTTCCAGCGAGTTGGGTCTCTTTTTATTTGTGACTTTATTTTGTTACAGTAGATGTGTGTTTAGATGTTATTTTGTCAAATCGGGGGGAGGAAATGAGATTTATTGTACTGTAGTGTGAGCAAAACTGATCAAAAGAAGAGTTTTTTCTTTATTCAGCTGCAGAAAGTCAGAGCTGATTTGATTCTTTTGGACTTTTCATGATTCTCTGTTGTTGTGATGCGTAAGGCGTTCCTGGTTTTAATATGGAAAGGTTTGTGGCGTACATCACATTTATTGAAGGGAAATCAGGGGATCTGATTGAGGAAACAGATGATGCAAGCTGTTTATGGATGTTATTAAGAAAAAATACGATCTAGAAAATAAATCATATTGTTTCAAGTGGATGTGTGCCTTTCTGAAGGTTTGATGTCGTTTCTGTGTATCCCTCAGTCAAAAGGGCCTCTATCTCTCAGAAGCTGTTTTTGTTTGTGAATCAGAGACAATGAACGGGACAACTCGGAATATTTATACAGATTCTGGAATGTCAGCAGCCACATTCAGAGCCAGGTTTCTCATACTCACCCGGTCACTGAAGTGTGGTATTTTGTCAACATGTGTATACACAGAAAAGGACCTCGTGTTATGTTTTTGTGCGTGCTAAGCTTTGGTGCTTGTGTGCACACTTCCTGCTTGTGTGTTGTGTCTGCATGATGAATTCTGGGTACTGTTGTGAGGCTGCCAGGCAGGAACAGTTTGTCGCCGCTGGGAAGATGCTTAGTTTAAACTAATGACTCCGGTATGAGGCGAGCAGCACGTTTTCACCCGCGTGAGAACAACAGACATCTATTTCATTCCCAAACTTTAAATAGCATATTGATTGGAGTTCCCTGAGGTGCACCAAGTGAACAACGATCACAGTTTCATAACGGGGCTCAGCATTGAAATGACTCCTGTCATCTGATTGTGGAATAGTGGTTTCTTTTTGGAATTGTAATGGATGTTTTGACATTAACTCCTGAGACTCATTTGTACTTTTTCTTTATTGTTTTGTATTTTTCCTCTTGGACGTTCATTCAATGATTTTAGATCATAGTGGGGGGGGGGGGGGGGGGGGG
>SSNR01000019.1:3942819-3980951 GCA_006937965.1 Callopanchax toddi | reverse complement strand
GGGGGGGGGGGGGGGGGGGGGGGGGGTGACACCAGATTTATGTGTGATGACTGTTATTTCACTCACCTAATGGTAAATGGCATGTACTTGTATAGTCCTATTTCTAAGTCCTAGAACTCCCAAAGCGCTTCACACATTAGACACATTCACCCATTCACACACACATTCACACGCTGATGGCAGTTAGCTTCATTTTAGCCATAGCTGTCCTGGGGCAGACTGTCAGAGGCTGGAGTCACCGCAAACAATCTGGCACCTATGGGCCCTCCTCACCACCATCAGCAGGCAAAGTGGGTGAAGTGTCTTGGGACACAACGACAATGTAACCCAGCTGGAGCTGGGGATCGAACCGGCGACCATCCGGTTACCGGAACGGCCACTCTACCAACTGAGCTACACGCCGCCCCTTTCTAATAAAGAAAGTTCTTGTGTTTTTCAAAACGTGTACATTAATGTGCACAATCATGTATTACATGACAACTTGTTTTCCAAAGGGTTTTTGCCATAGAGTCACATTGTCATCCTGCACAAAATTATAGAAATTATTATTATTATTATTATTATTATTATTATTATTATTATTATTATTATTATTATTAAATAAATCATAGAAAATAAAATGATGAAAAATGTTATTTTATTTGCTCTAATAAATGCTGCATATTGCAGTCACAGATTGTTTTTTTAATAGTCCACTTTCTATCCGCTCTGAATCATTTCTTTTACATCTCAATAACATGTCAAAGCTCTGCATTGGTCAAATTAGCCCTTACTTTAAGTGCAGCGGTTGTTCTTCCACTCTCTTATCCGCCCTCCTAAAGATAAACTTTCATTTCAAATGGGCGGGGCAGTTGGGGAGCCAAGCAGCTCTAAGCCACACCCATCTCTCTTCTCCGTGCGCATTCTCAAGACATTGGTGGGTCTTCAGGGTCTCAGATGAAGGGAGTCAAAAAAGACTTTTGTGCTCGTTGATGCAACCATCTATGGAGCATCTGCCATGCTTTGCTCGTAGCTTCTCCATGACCGTATGCTAACGTTTGTGAGGATGCACGCTCCTATGGTTTTCAAAACGTGGGGGTGGGCTCAGGTAGCTAAAGGTGCTCATGATTGGCTCTGTCCTCTAGAGAGGAGTGGTCTTTTCCCTTCTTGACGTCAGCAGGGGAAAGATTTTGAAACCACCCATTTTAGAATTAGCTCAAAACACTTTTCCTAAAAATGAGAATAAAAAGGTGAAAACGGTGGGAATATTTTAACACTTTTGGTTCTCAAACACAGTCTTTGTGACAGATATGACTGTTAAAAGACCTTTAGAAAATGAATTTTTCATAATATGGGATCTTTAAACTTCTTTTCTACGTTGTCATAAATATTGTTATGGGAAATTCTCTTGCAATTTCATGCTATATTATTGTGTCTCTATAGCCAGCCTCTAATTGCAGTGTCTGGGGACTCTATCACAATATATTATACTCATAAATGTCATTATCACAAATTTCATTGAAACATCATGATCTCTTTGGGGGGCACTGATGCTCTATATTTTGGGGCTTTATTATGATTAATGTTTAAAACGGGGTTAAAGTTCATGTTCTGTGTCTAATATTTTAAAGTATTTTTTTAATGAACTCTGTGGATAATTTCCCAACTGAAAAGTGGAGTTTGCCTCTGTTTCTAGATGATAGGAGGAGTGAGCTGTGGTGCATTCGAAGCACTTGGGAGAAACAATACTTCTATTAATTAATTAGATATAGATGGTTGAAACTTTGCTCTGTAATGTGATAGCTGTGATATAGTCATTTAGGATATTGCACATGAGACATATGCAATATATTAATTTGCTTTTATAGTCTTTTATTTTGTCTAAGAAATTTTAATCTGTCCTTTATTACTTTCCTTTCTTTTAACAGTCTTTTATTTTTATCTTGATGCTTTTGGTTCTTTGTCTCTTAATCATGTTTAATTCAGTTTTTTGTGAAGCACTTTGTGATTTATGTCTGTGAAAGGTGCTATACAAATAAACTTTACTTACTTACTTCCTTACTATATCACACACGCCTACTTTGTATTAGAGCTGCACAATAATGAGAAATTGATTGTTCCTTCCTGCTTTATTTTTCTTCTGTCACCACAACCTTTAATACTCGCCACGTTTCACATTTCAGCCAATTTCTTTCAAATCAACTGTGAACAACTGATAGCCAAATATGTTTTTGACAAGCTGTGTTTAATTTACTAATATGCAATACATTTTCTTTATATTTTGCAGCCTTAGATATTAAATTATTTTGTTGTAGGTTAACTGTTTTATTCTGCCCTTTGCCTTTAATGTAGGTGCTAACCTGGCAGTTAGGATTAAAGCTGATCGTTTGTATAAAATAAGTCTACTCCACATGGTTCTGTGATCTTATAAAGACTCGACGTCTCTTCTGATTGTACATTCAGTGGCTTTCCTTTTTGGATGTTGGTCCTGTTGAGGTCTGGCTGCAAGGCTTCTGGTTTCCTTTTCAGCTGCATCTGTTTGAAAAGTAAAACACATCGCGTCTCTTTGATCAGAGCCCAACAGTTCAATGTCTCTGGCTGTTTGCAGCAGCGAATAAAACAGACTGGATGTGGGCCACGGAACGCGCAGCTGCTTATGTTAATGAAAGACCAATCTCGCTTGTCTGCTTTACACACACACACTGAATTTAACATCATCACATGTTTTTATTCCTTTGCTTTTAAGTCCCTGAAGGAGCTTTTCTTCGCTGTCTACCACAAGGCTACGAGTAGCTGCAGACTTTAGGAAATCTGATGTGAATGACAGAACGATGAGCTCACTATGAAGGCCAGACCATGGGATATCAGTTGGTTTGAAATAAAATAGGGAGTTCTAGGTGAAAGAACTAGTAAAATAATTCCATAAAAAGTTGATAAATTGACAGGTTTTTACTTTTTTAAAGCAATTTTTATTTGGAACTTTTGTTTATTATCTTGTTGTGCTGTAACAGTAGATTTCTTACTTGTTTGTTTTTTATATTATAAGTAGTTTCTCACTTAAGCTTCTTTATCAGAAAAAATCTGACTTCTGTCTTCAAGATCCAGTCATCAGTGATGTAAAGGTGGATGGACACGATCATTTTCCCTCATTTTTCAGGGGGGAAGAAGCTGTAGCAGAACCTGGCTGTTCTGGTTCTGATGCTTCTGGACCTCTTTCCAGAGGACAGCTGGGAGCGTAGTGCCTGATGGGGGTGGGATCTTTTAAAATGATGCTCGCTCTGGTTAGTAGCATTTATGCGATGTGTCCTAGATGGATAGAAGCAGGTTTGTGGTGATCCTCTCTGCTGTCCTCATGGCTCTCTGAAGGGATCCACCTGACCACACAGAGGTGCAGGTGGATAGCATGCAAAACAGTCTCATGCAAAATTGTAGAGGTTTAGAAACAGGTAATTTAGCATTCTAACATGTCAAGATGATTTTTTGAGGAAGAGCTGTTTCAAATACCTGAAAATTAGCTGCTAATTTGTCACCGTTCAGTTGCAGTGTCTCTCCTGATCTGACTGGCTCCAGATTGGACTGGTCAGTCTTTATAAAAAGACTGGATAAGTCAGATCAGTCACTGATCTGACTCCAGTCAGAGGACAACTTCCTGTTCCAAGAGACTCTGCCTGCTTTGAGTGATGTCAATGGTGGGTAAAGAAAATAGTGAATAAAATGTATTCCAAATCTGACTTTCCCAACTTCAGTTATCACTGCGCTTGTTCATTTCACGTGACGGAGAGATTGGGAGCACAAGTTACCGGTTCTGTGGCCCTGATGTCTCGCTCCTGAAGCCGATGAGAAAGGAGGGCGCTGATGCATGCCTAATAGCATGGAAGGATTCCTTTATGGCTTCTAAAACGGGACACATCACCTATCCTTTCTGTCCACTGGTGGTGACAGCAGCAGCTAGCACCCTGTCCTTTGAAGCTCCTCAGAGGAACAGTCATACGCAGTGTGTCTGAGGTCATGCTGTGCAAATACAGACACACCATCCTTTTATCCACACAAAACGTGTAATATGAGGATTAGGCTCTCATGTTACATACATGAAATGATCTCATTCAAAGAACATTTACTAGCATGTTTTCCTTTTGAAAAACCTGCCAAATAATTCAGCTGATTCAATCATTAACGAGAAGCTTGTTGAGAATTTGACAAATTATACATCTAGTTTGTGGATTTATATCTTGAACTTGTATTTGATTTGAAGTTTCTGTTTTAGTTAGGGGCTGTTTATCCCCTAGAAGAGTCACACAGAGAGGAATTTCTCCCAGATAGGAACATGAAGCCAATCCCACAGTAGGAACGCAGGGAACATATTTGATCGTTTTGCAGCTTTCTTAACAAAAGCAAGTAATAAATCTGCTCATATTGCACCATGTCATTATTACAAAACTAATCCAAAATGCAGAATTGATCAGCTCTTGCTGATCTTCAGCAGCAATAACTTGGAGGAATCATCTTGTGTGCAGCCAGTCCGTCGCTCACATTCTTGTTTCTTTTAATTAAATGAAGTTTCTGAATATTTGTTTGTTTGTCTAAGTTCCCACCACAGGATTTTTATTGAGTTGAGGTCTGGACATTACTTAGCCATGAAAACAGAACAACTCTTGAGGGGTTTTTTTTTTTTTTTTTTAGTTTCACTGAACTCTTGGTGAACTTAGATCATCAGCTCTATATGTTTTCCACTTGTGACTGATCTATCTCACAGGTTTTTAAAACAGCCTTTTTAACCCTCTTAAGATTGATGGGCAGCTTCTCAAATATGATTCCTAATGCTTTTTATTTATTTATTTTTTTGTCATTCTGTTAACTCAGACCAGATTCCTGCAACGAAACAAATGACAAAAAGAAAAAATTGTACTCACGTTTGCTGATGATCATTAAGTAAATTTGATCTTCAATAATTGGCTGCTTTGTACTTTCCTAAATACTGTATTTGCCCGAATATAGGACGACCCTGATTATAAGACGACCCCCATTTTTCAAGACTGATCTTCAGAAAAAAGAATAAATTCCCTTTTTAAAGAAACTATTTTTAATTAAATTTTGAGAAAATTATTTATATGATACCTTAATTACAAACTGCTTTAATATTTGCTTATTAATCAGGAATTAAAGTTCTCTGTGACAACAGATTTCAGTCAAATGGAAAAAAAGAGAGGGGAAAAAAAGCTCTGGTCAATTTCCCCTCTCTTCCTCACTCTGGCTGGGTGGGCTCACCTCCCTCCTCCCTCTCTTTTTCTCTCTCTCTCACTGAGACTGTGTGTGTGTGAGTGTGTGTTTGTGTGTGTGTGTCAAGCCAGTACCGTAATTACACGTCAGACACGCAGCTCCAGAAACGGATCCTGTCTGTGGACGCCAGGCAGTGCTGGATTCTCCGGTGTTTTTCAGGCTTGAGGAAGAATGCGTGTGTGAATCGAGCGACGCACTCACCTGTACAGAGCTCACGCTGAAAACACTGCAGCGGGTCCAGTAATCCCAAATCACCGAGGTCCGACAGAAGGTGTCGGCTCCGTACCCACACTAGTCTGAAAACGCCAGAAGTAGACTTGGCTGGAGCTGAACTTTGCCATCAGGTGTTTTAATCCTCAGTGGACCTGCAACTTTGAGCTGGAGCGGACGTCTGAAACCACTCGCGGACTAAGAGCTGCTTCCTGCTGCTGCCACTTCTGCCGTTTGAACATAAAGCATGCGCCCCCTGCTGGGGCGCAATAGTAAGACGACCCCCCTCTTCTTAAAATTATTTTTCATGAAAAAAACCTTGTCTTATATGCAGGCAAATACGGTACTACAAAAGGAGTGAGGAGTATATTATAATTTAATTTTTGCTTTTGCTGTTTTACTCAATAATTCTACATTTTTAGGGACAATATGACTGACTTTATAATTTAACAGCAGCAAAACCATGCTAAATACACTATTGCATAGCCTGATGTTTGATCACGTGCAGCAAAAAAATAAAAGCAAAAGATTTTTATTCAGGTGTTTAAAAAAATGAGTACACTGAGGCTGTTCCAGAACATGTTTGACCTGTAACTATTTAATAAGCTTTAATCAAGGTGAGTCAACTTAAGAAAAACACACATACAAATTATAAATGTTATAAAAGAACCTCGCCACTGTAACTAGATGTTTCAAAACTAAACCCACAAGGAGATACAGTATCAACATTTTTACATTCTCAGCCAGTCAGTACCTCAAGATAAAAATATCTCAGCTGGTATTTTGGTGACCAGGGTTATGGCAGAAGAAATCTTCTATTCAGGCGGTCCTTGACCCTGTCTTGGAAAATGAGCAAGCAGACATTGATTTGGAGGAGAAGCTGTCAAAGCAGGAAGACAACATGAAGAAACACTCTGACATATTTCATATCATCATTCAGCCATGTGGAGCAGGCTGAGACCTACCTGTAGGCAAGAAAAAACAGAGATGGAGTCTTTTTTATTCTTAATATTCTGAGGCATGTAAATCTTATGGATGCTGGTCAAAGCAGAGCAGCGCCTTTAACACAGGCAGACAAATGTGTAGCTCAGCTTTATGTTTTTAATAGTTTGCCGTTGGAGTTGTTGCAGTAGTTTTGGAGTTTATGCTGCAGACGGAGTAATGACATGCAAAAAGGTGGGAGAGTGGATGAATACGTAGCATTGAATATGAAGCTGCCAAGAAGGAGGAAAAGAGGAAGACCAGGGAGAAGGTTGAATGATGACGTGATGATGGGGAATATGGTCTGATGGAGGGGGTGATACTTCTAGATTAAAAAACCATAAGAAGAATCAAAAATTACAGTAATGGTTGCAGCTGTATGAAAAAGGATACAATAAATCTATACATTTTCAAACTGGTGTGTCCAAGATTCTCAATAAAGTTGTTCATTGTTCATGTTTTTTATGTAAAAGAATTGTGGTTGGGCAATATGTGCATGGCTAAATTCAAAACAAAAGTCTTATTTTTGCAGCTGTCATATCTTTTCATGCCAGTGTAGCATCCATGTTGGATTTTGAGGTCAGGGCTTGTCAGGAATCTACAAATTTATGAGTCAGAATTCCAACTCTGGGAGAGTTTCATCTGATTTTTCTCCTACGAATACAAAAAATACAAATAGAATGTACCATATGTCTCAAATTGATCTGAGGTGGCTTTATTCACCAATACATTCAGTGCTACAGCAGAAACCATGAAGCTTCTTGTTGAGCATTACAAATAATTCTCAGGTATTTATTCCCCTAAGTCCAGAACTCAGAGAAACTCAGAATTGCAGAGCTTTAGAGGCAATGGCATAAAGGAGTATATGGATTGAGTTAAACCCTGTCAAAACAGGCAATATTACAAGAAAAAAACTGTCCAAGTAAAAAGTTATAATGTAGCTACAAATCACAAAATCTATACCTCTGAGCCTTCTGTGCCTTTGTTTTTCTCACCAGTCATGACTCAGAAGAAGCAGCGTCATTTAGCATTGAGGTGCCCTTCAGCACGCTAGATTTCAGCCTGCACCCTGACCTGGGATCCTTTGTTCATTTTTACCCGCCCGCTGAGAACAACGGGTTTGTTTGCTCTCAGCAAATGAGACGCTCGCTGCCTCTAAAACCCTCTCAGCAGAGAGAATTAAACTAACAGAGCAGGTCATATCTGCATCACGCTCCAACAAAACCAATCCACACTTTCTGTAGCCAGTGAGCACAGATTCTTCAGGGGTTTGACTGGAAGGGAACAAATGTAAATCTTTTAGCACAGAAAACGTCAATCACACCGGATTATTGTGACTGTTGTGAGGATTGGGCTTTAGAAACATGACATGTACAACACCATTAGGCTCACAGATGACAAAAGTCCAGGGAGAGAGCGAATTAATATGTAGACATTAAATAATTAAAGGTCAAATAAGAGATGTCACTTTAAATTGGTCTGCTTTGATATTCTCAGTCGTAGCTGAAACTTTTTTGTCGTGTATCTTTGGGTAAGTGTCATAATAAAACTAGCTAAACTCAAATAAAGAAGCAGGGTTAACACTAAAAATTAGAGACAGGGCTTTTATTGTAACAGCTATACAGTTAATAAAAAGGAATAAAGGGCAAGAAGATGAATGTCAGGGTCAGGGAGGGCGCGAGAAGAAGGTAAAAACAACAGAGAGGGAGTTGTAGAATGAGAGCAGAGGTGGCAGAGAATGAAAAAACTAAATAGTGGGGGCAGGAAATGAAACGATAAGGGATTCTGAAGTGTCAACATTCATGGTGCTTCACTCATCATCGCTCAAGATTTAATAGACAAGTCCTCGCTTATACCTTTCAAACCTCCAACAAACCCACAGGTCTAACTTCAGCTGTCAGCTCAGCTCATTTATCACTTCGCTTAGGTTTTTTTTAGTTTTTTCATTTCAGAAGACTCGCCCTACTTAAGGAGGGTAATTGTTTATGTCCTAGATTTTAAGCAATCACTTGACATGCTTGTTTTCCAGAATAGCAATGAGGCATTTGAAGCAAAAGGAAAAATCTTTTCATTGTGTACAAAGGAAGTGAAACTATTCAGTTAGGAGGAAATTATGTAAAATATTACCTACAAAAAAATATACATATATCAGGCCTAAAATGGCCTCAGGCTCTTCCATTTAGAAGTGTTTTCTTTTTTATCCGTTTTGGGGAATATTCTCTTTACTCTTTGGCTTTGAGTCAAATAGAAGTTTATACTGATAAATATAGGTTCAGATGTTTTCTGTGGAGATTATTATCCTATGTGCTGTGAATACCTCTGTGGATATTCTCAGTTTGGAGAAACACATCAGTTCTGGTCAGGTTTACGAGCTAACGTTTACTCACGGCGCGGTCAGGTTGGCAGTGGATCTAAAAACAACTTAAGTCTCAAATATTCCCAGTGAATGCTCTTTTATACACCTTTACACAACCCTAACTTTCACATTATTTGATTACTTATAGGGAATTCTGTGGCAAATGGATATTAGCTAGCTAGCTGTAGCATGTCCAGTGCTGCTTAAGGCCACTTCTGGCTGGAAATTGTTCATTTTTCTGCCATAATTTAATATTAATTTCATGGTATTGTTAAGGTTTATAAAATAGCATTTGATAGAACTGCTATGAATCTCAAAACTGAGTTTATTCAAGCAGGTGTGATGTCAGACATCCTGTTTTAGCAAAACCCTGGACCCAATAAGATGGACCTCACTGTTAGAGATTGATTTAGTTAGTTATAAACATCAAAACTTATATTAAGAGTGTATCTATGTTTAAACAAGTCCCTCTTAAACTACAAACTATGGTAGGAGATGGGACTGAATAGACCTGAAGCACGTGACAGTCAAAGCGTTCATTTTTATGCCCTTCATGACCGATTGCAAAGATGATGATAATGGCAGTGAGACCAATCTTAGAGAAATCACTGTTGCCTCCAGCCTGAATCCTTCACCACTGCCAGTCTCAGATGGGGAAAATGGATTTGAGTTGCCTACCAGCCAACCAGAAAGCCCTGTATAACCCAGTGTTTGTGAAGTGCACATAAATTTTCCAGAAGCATAAATGCGCTCCAGTCCATGTGTCGTAAGTGAGACTATCTGGTGCGTCACTTTGCCCCGAGCGATGTGGTAAAACACCGCCAAGGACTCTCAAAGCCGCGATGAAAAACTCTCAGCTGTCATGTCAGTTACTCACTGCGTTTTCACAGGAAAAGTGTACAAAGCTTTCAATCTCAGGATCTCTGGGGAGTTAAACAAATAACTGTTGTTCTTTCTCTGTGTTTCCCAGAAGCTTTTGATAATGATGTTTCCCTCAGAGATCAAATCTAGAAAGAGCAGAACGTGAAGGTGATCAAACAGGGAGGACCGAGCAAGGTGCTAACCGAGGGTGACAGAAAATTACAAATATATTTACATGTATCTTTACAGCCCTTCTTTATTTAGTTTTGAAATTCACTGGCAAATATCATTTAAAATATTCTCAATATCTATTAACTTAAATGGGGTAATATTTAAATCTATTAGAATTGCATTGTTGGTGCCTCCAAACCTTTAAATGCTTTAAAATATGAAGAAACCTCCCATTTGGGATTCGGGTGAGCAGGACGAACACGGTTGTTTGGCTGTCGGCGGTAACTGGAATATTTTGAAGGGGTTGATGTTCTTCTGTTTTGTTTTTGTTGTTTCCAGCACCCCTGAGGCATTGCCACCAAACAAAGAGCTGAGAAACATGCTGAACGGTTTTTACTTTGCTCCTTGCTGAGTGAGAATACCAATCATCGAAAGCACTGTAGTTAAAACCCATGTAATGTAGAGGGTTGACTCCAGAATACTGAGCTGTGTTGAATGGGGCAGTCAGATTTCTCAGGTGTGTGATTTTTTACTTTTTCAGATCAGTTTTATCCTTTAACATTACATTACTGAAAATAGTCACGGTGTTGCTTCCTTAAAACTAAACAGTAAATTTTATGATGCAAAAATAAGTTTAATTTAGTTCTTTTGATCTTCCTGCAAACTCTTCTTCTGCTGCCACTGCTGAAGCTGTATTATGTTCTCTAGCAATTCCTACTGTTTGGAACGGGTACTGCAGGATGCATGCTGGTTATGTTCTTTTCCTTAGCTACATGCGACCCATTTTTTGAAATAATCAGATATGAAATGACTTGAATTCTTGTTAATGAAGTCATCTCTGCTTTTATCAGTGTCACAACCGTTAGTTCAGTGGCAGTCAGAAGCTGAGGAGAAGGAACTGGAACCTGAAAAAGTAAACTGGTCTGTCTGTTACTGTTGTGGTCAAAATGATGGAACAAACCTTATAAGAACAAGCGAAACTTCGCCCAACTGGATGTTTTTGAGAGCTTTTCATGGTCCATGAAGGTGATAACATCTACATCCCCATCTACAAGCTCACCTTTGGATCAGGTTTGAAAAAGCTCATATCTGGTCAGCAGAAAAAAATACCTTAGGAGCAATATGTTGATTTATTAATAATAATAGTTAGTTTGCTGCAATGTTAATCTAAAATATTAAGGTAACAAATATTTTTAAACCCTTTAAAATGTTCTAAAATACAAGCAGTAATTGGATGACATCACAAGGGTTTCTAGGCTGATGGTAATACCGTAAATCACGGTATAATTTTAGGAAGGCTTTAACGGGATTAGAAAACCAATGCTGCTCTACCCCACTTCCCATTGACCTTTAAGTCAAGCCAATCGCCCAAAGTGACACACAAACGCAGCTTATGTCCGACTGAAACTGGAGCGTAACAGGTTGGCAAATTTGATATCAGGCAGCAACAGCTTCCGAACTTGACAAGTTCCAAGTCCGCATTTGTCAACCCCATTTAAATATAGCTTCTTAGACGTCTCCACACCCCTCTACTCCCCACTTTGGTTGGATGCTTTGCTGCTTAGAGGCTTAAGAGGAGATTTAGTGAGAACAACACCTGGGTTTTAGCACAGCATTCTTTTGGATCAGCTAACCAGGCAGTGCTGACGGCCATGGCTACCTCGCTTCTGTGGCATATTTTTGCTCTGTCCTCGAGCTCAAATGGGATTAAAGCGCTTAATCAGAAGCATGCTCCGTTTGTGTTTACCAAAGCAAAAAATAAAAGGAAGAGAATTTGGTACGAGATTTGTAAAGTGCTACTGAAATTAAAGAGTGGAGGAAACGTAAAACCTTCTGTTTTCTCTCAGCTAACCAATCAGGTTGGCTCTATTTTGGGCTGTAAACACTAATACTACCCTTGCTGGGGGAATTTTGAACATATTTCAGGTTGTTTACAATTTGTAAAAATCTCGAGCATTTTTCTTAATTTCTGTGACTCAGCTCCAAACACTAGTGTGAAAGAAACTCTTAACAATGGAGTGAGTCAGAGCCAGAGCCAACACGTTGCTCACAAATGGTGGATTCTCAAAAACAGGAAAAAAACAAACGAATAACCGTGTCATATGAATTAAACATATGATGCTGTTTAGGGTGTTTTTCCTTCCTGGTATTCTCATTGTCTGTGTTTCACCTTGTCTGGTTTCTCAGGTTTTAGTTGTTTTTTGGCATTATGTCTTTATTAATATATAAACATTAAATCCATTTGCACATTTCAGTACAATTAAATATGCTTAATTTGTATTAGTTAATAAATATGTGGGAAAGTTAGAAAATAGAAGCACAGATTTAAAAATATGAAAGAAATAACATAGCTTGGACAACAATAGAACTATATGAAAAGGTAGTGTCAGAACTCACACTATAATAATAGTCTGTGATTTATTTAAAGCCTTTGGATGACTGATGTTGCGATATTGATAGATTTTTTGACATATTGTGCAACCCTATAGAATCCTGTTTATTATATTCGGATGAACCAATCAGGTGGATTTTCCACATCGTAAAGGAAAATATCTATATCAGTTTATTGTTTTTGTGCTGAATAGACATAACGGACTTGTTAATCTTATCTTAATGCATGAGCAAACTCAGATCAGCTATGATTCTGGTTGACTTTTATTATTTTTTATTTATCCTTCTTTGGGTTGTAAATCATATTTGCTCATCTCCACCAGAACATGAGTGATTTATTATGACTTCAGCTAATATCAGAAGCAGTGATGTTAGAATATAGATGCAGGTTTGGTAGGAATATGTTGTTTTTACTTCAGCGCCGGCCTTATTTAGATGGTTATCTTTAGGTCAAGTGTACATGGCAAACAGATGCAGACACTGACATCTGTTATAGGATGACAGACTTATTTATAACCGCAGCTATCTGCACAGAGCTGTATTATAGTCAGGATTATCAGTGTTGAACTAAAAACAATTCCTGATGGTTTACTCAGAGCCCTCTTGTTAATATAAAGTCTTTTCTACACACTTTTATCTCCATGAACCATCCAAGTCGAGGATAATAAGGTCTTTAGTCAGGACTCGCTGCAGCTCCAGTCTGGAGAACATCAATATTTTACGTGTATCCCAGATTTAGTCCCACTAATCTAATGTTATCATCTAGTGTGAACTAGTCTGGATGTAGATAACAAAGATTTGCAGCATCCAACTCGACTGACGAATCAGTTTTAAAGATTTCCTCCTCCCTGCTCATTTATAATATAACACAGCATTGGGTGGCTTTGAAATAATAGAGCTCACAAATAATAGAAAAGATACGACACAGTGAGCTCAATGAGAGACACTCTCTGAGCCACATTTCAGCCTGTATTTCTCTTAAGAATCTGTTATTTAAGTAGCAATCACCTCTTTTTATGAGGTGTTTTTTTCTTTATGAGAAGAATGAGTTCACCCCTTCTGAGGAAAACACAGGATAAGCAATCAAAACAACAGATATTAGGTATGATATCTATTATGAGTATAACAGCTGAATGAGCAGAAAAAAAATGCTTAGAAGTTTATTTTCATGATGTTGTCTCAAGGTGAGTTATCTCATTATCTCGAGATAACACATCTTGTTTTCATGAGAAAAGTTACAATTTGTATGTATGTTGATTTTTAAAAGCTGACTTTTCAAGTAAGAATTAGAAATTACTTAAAAATAAAAGAATCAAAAGAGGTACTTCATCAGAAATCAGGACACTTACTGATCCGGCCTGGAAATGTCACATTAATCACTGATCAAAGCATTTTTGCTGTAAATGGTTTCTCAGCATAATAACTGTAAACGTAAGTGAAATGTGGTTTATATCAATGTGATTATCGAAATATAATGACATAATTTGCTTGAGATCTTGATAAAAAACACATTTTTATAATGCTAATGTATCATATTTGATTCAAGTATTTTTAAGTTTTTAAAAGAACTCTACCTCTGTAACAGGTTTAGTACGTTCCTATAAAAAATACAAAAAACATCAGCAGCTGTATCACATTTTAAGCATGTCCCTCTAGTGGAGGACCTCAGTACTGCATGTAGCAAGTGATTTTTTTTTTGTATTATTATTTAATTACATAATAAAATAAATATTTATATAATCATTTTATTAACATTACCCAATACACTCTTCAGCTCTTAAAAAATAGATTCTGAGGGATATTTCATGTATCAGGCATTAAAGGGTTAAATTAAAGAATAGCAGGTATGGTTGTTCTTGGCTTCTATATATAAGAACCAAATAATAAAAGAGAATTTAAAACAAAGAGTCCATGTGTTATATTAACTGAAAAACCCTTGCATCCATTTATCCATTAGCTATACTGACTTTATCCCATAGAGAATGACTGGTAGTGTGATCCTATCCTAGTAGAACAGGCTTACAGAGACAACCCTACATGCTCATACTAACCCCACACACATCAAAACCATCACACACAACATCGTTGCACTGTAGAAGAAAAAGACAGGAAAAAAGGATAAAACCGCACTAAGGAGTGAAGCAGAGTCCAAACAGACAGCTAACCCAGAACTTTCAGAGTGCTTACTGCATCACCGAGAAGAAAATACATGCTGGTATTCTCGAAAGGGTTCACAATAACAAATGCAAACAGTCTCCATTCTCATTATTTGCTGAAATTTATGAGAATTTTTATCAATAATAAACCTCTTACTCCTGAGAGCATGTGAAGGGGGAATTATCCTTCAGCAGAAAGGCAGTCGCTTTCATGCATTTCTGTCAGAAAGCAATCTTTTCCCTAATAGATTCCGATGGGTTTAGAGCCATTCCTGAGCTCCTTATGCACTCTGCTTTCCACCATTTATCCACCTGGTGTGTCACTCAGAGATTACAGCGCCGTGAAGGCAAAGAGAAAGTTTACAAATGCTCTTGAAGTTTTGCCTGTTGTTCGATTCGTTTGTTATTTACCAGTGTGTTTTTTTGCTCATGCAATCAGCTGAATGACACCTAATTATGTATTTGCATAGAAGCAGGAAAACAACCACATTATGGGAATATTGAAGCAAAGCCTCCAAGTTCCAGAGCTCAACCTTATTTGCATATATACATTAAAGACTATATACTGTAGTAATAATTTTGAGCTAAATAAATTGATGATTTCATCATTTTTCTACTTTTTAATTACCAGTTTTTCTCAAATCAAGCATGCAACACCTTTAGCGTATCTCTTCTAAGGGTCATACACCAGCTGCCTTCTCTCTTTAGTGAAGATATTGATCATTTTGCACTCCAAACCAGCCACTCATGTGTGTTATTTTTCTCTCCTGGTCTTAATCTGAGAAACTGAATTGCACCGTTCCTCCTGGAGTCCCGTGTAGGTCGATTATAATGAAACAGAGTGATCCTTTTAAGTGCATTCAGCCATATCACTTTTTTCTCCTAAGTCCAATTTATCTCAGCCTAGACACCCCTAATCCAGTGCATTACATTCCCATTCTCTTATATTTCAGTATCTCACATTCACTGCCTTGTAATCCGAATGGAGGCGGTCCAACAAAAGGACAGGAGCTCAGTAAACGGTCAGGGATGGCTTTTATTCATGTAGTGTCTATTTGACTTATCTCATCCTGATTTTCTCTGTTTTTCACTTGTTCTCAGGAGTTTTGAGTCATTCCATTCGTGACCCAAACAAATAACCGAGCAGCCTAATGCTCGCGCAGCCCCATGCATATCAAAGAGTCTGATAAATAAATTCAAATGCCAGCGTGTGCCAGGCCGCCTCGCTCCTGCTCAGCACTCATGACGATTCATTATTCCCTTTTAAAGCCAGAGAGAAATTTCTTGATCCTAATCCTCTCATGAGGCTAAAAACTTGAATTATTATTGGATTTGTCTCCATTTAAGACAGTGTTCTCCTATGATAAGTCTTTAGGGGAAGAAGCAACTGGGATTCATGTACTAAAGGCCTGTAAGACTTTGACTCTCCTCCTCGATGCTTCCCTCTTCCTGTTTAAGGCTTTTTTGAAAATGATGTAAGTCTTCTATTTATCACCACACCTCTGCTATATTAAGAGTTTTCTGCTCTTAGCTGACAGGAGACACACCTGGTGTGGTCTGCTGTCGTCCTTCTGCTTGTTTTCTGTTCAGAGCTGGTGTTCTGTTGACCTTGGTTATTTGAGCCACTGTTGCCTTTCTGTCATCTAGAACCAGTCTGCCATTCTCTGACATCAACAAGACACTTTCATCCACACAGCAGCTGCTCACTGGATATTTGATATTTTTTAGACCATTCATTCAAGATGCAAGCAAATGTGAATTGAACCATTTTAAACTTCCCTGTTGGTCTCATTAATTGACCCACATGTCTGCAGGTTGTCTGAGAAGCACAACTCTTCATTTGAAGTACTCAGAGACACAATTCGTTGGTCCCAGGGATTTAGTTTTATTTTTTTAAGAAGAAGAAGAAATCCTCAGACAAAACCACTTGTTTCCCAAGAGGCTTAGGTTACTGACAGATCCAGATTCTTGTTAACAGCAGCTGTAAAGTGAGCTTGTTCAGTTCCTTTTCAAGTTAAGGCTCTCCGTCTTTCATTTCCCTTAGTCTGTGTGTTGTGTTTCTCTTACACACTGAGGACGATATCGATGTATTTAAAGGGAAAGACTTTGAAAACACATGCGTGGCTCTGGGGCTTTCTGTTCTGGGTTTTTGTTGTGGTGTTGGTTGCCTCTCTCCTGTCACATTTTTGTCTCAGACGCTCGACTGCTGGACAGCATCGTCTTATTAAACAAGAGATTGAGTTCAGCATAAATTGTTTCCCTAAGGACACGGCTTTGGAATAAAACCTCATTCTGTGTGGATTTCTACATCTTCTGCCTCTTTCTTACTTTTACTTTGAGATCAAATTCCTCTAATGTTCCCAGTAATCAGATTAGTGCCAATTTGTCATAGTTACTGCTACGCAGCAAAAAGAACAACAGAATCTGATGAGACGTCATAGACTCACCATGATGTAATCGTGTTAATCTTATAGTTTAACTATTTGATTAAACTAAAGTTGCAAACTCCATGAACCGTGGTGATTATAGATTAAACTGTGGCAGTAATTGACTTAAAATGTGTTCTGCAGTCTATTCGTCATACGCAACGCTCTTGTAAGAGGGGTCCATAATTACTGCCACAGTCACTCACATTTTTGTAATATAAATAGGAATTTATCATGAACAAAATGGATTTTATGTAAAGATATGAAGCGATGGAGACCTTCATGCAAAGGAGGCTGATCTAAGGCGACGGGCTGTCAGCAGTGGCTTCTCTGCTGGAGAGATCGAATAAGGACTGAAATAAGGAGACAGAGTTAAAACTCTAGGAGACATACTTTAAAATGAAGAGAAAGCCAGTGAATGGCACAGAGATGAATAATGATGGAAAAGATGAGAGCAGCAGAGACTGAATGAAGACTGAGTTGGAGGGCCGGCCAGGCTGGGTCTACTCAGCCAAGCTGCCCCTCTCAGCGTGGGACTCAGGCCTATTTCCATCTCATCAACCCCCTCCATCTCTGCAGCTTTTTCTGAGCTCACTGTCATGAGATGCCATGTCCAAAGCTGAATCTGTGAATGAGTGAAATTACCCCATGCCTAAAGCTATCCATCTAACACTTGGATGCAACCGTCTCCATTACTCATTCTATCAATATTTCCTTTTTTTTTTTTTTTATTCAAGTGTTTTTTCTGCTCCACCTCACCATCTCTAGTTGGTGTTAGCTGTCTGGGAGGCCTGATGTGTTTTATAATGATTTTCTTGTTGAGGGTTGTTCCTACTCCCTCACCTTTTCCTCTGTACATCTTTCCCACTAGGAAGAAGCCACAGGAGTTATGGTTGATTATATAGAAACAGGTCAAAGAAAGTTGGATTTCTGAGGGACATTTCAACCATTTTGAAGTGTGTTTCTGTGTAAAAGTAATAAATATCTACTTGTATTGGTTGTAGATAGCTTCCTGAAGGGCCTTTGTTTGGAGAAATAAAGTTTATATGTGACAGGACTGATGGGCTAAAGGCATGTTTATAGTTTCTCTTCCACATGTACATTTTATCAAAGCATTCATGTTTTTTCCCACTAAAATCTCCCTCAACTTCTCATTTACTCCCATTATATTTGAGCTCTGAAGTTTTACTGGAATTGAAGGATGTTTTTAACCTGCTGTATCTCCACTTAAGAAAAATAAAAATGTGTGTGAGTGACCATCAGGCTCTTCTGCCACTGATGGCTCAAGAATGGATTTGATTTGACCCTCTACTAAAAAGTAGTGCTGTATTTCCCTCCTCCCCCTAAAAAAGGATGTGAATCACCATAGCAACCAGTCAGCAGCTTGCTCCCATGATTTGTTCTGTATGTTTTTTGACACAGTTTTGTAGTTGTAGCTGCTCCAGAGTCAAGAGAAATCCCCCCTAAAAGTCTAAACTGGCATTTCAGAAATTTTAACCTTCATCCATTTTTTTAACAAACATCATTTCATTACATGAAACACGTGAAAACACCCGATAATGCTTTATTATCTGCTTCTGCCCTTACCCTTCATCATGAACATCAGGGTTTTTTTAATTATCAGACAGCTGTTTAGGGGAACTCAGGGCTGCTGATTGTTGTTTGATAACCTTTTCTTCACCATGACTGTAAACAATCCATAGCTCCAACGTTCTCATTAATGTCTGAAAATGTGGTCAGATTTGCCTGCAAACTCACATTTTTATTGTTTAAATATAATTAAACAAAGAAATTGATTAAAATTGGCGATCTACTTTCCTCTACATGAGGCTTTACTTTAATTTTGACCTTTTTTATATATATTGAGACATAGACACATCTGGGGTGATGTATATGAACCACAGGTACGTTCATGATGACAGAGGAGTTTATCTTTCTGCCGTCTCGAGGGGGGCAGCTGTGTTCTGATGTATTAATCATCTTGGTCTCTAGCTTGCTAATTAATGACCCATCTGTCCCCACTCACTGATGCTCCACTTCAACCTCTATCTCACTCGCACACAAAATCAAGCGCTCGCTCCCATGATGCAACCTTTCAGAAGACAAACAGTCTAACGGCACTCTTTGTTTTTCATAGTTTTTGCAACTTTCTCAGAGACTTCTCTGGAGCTCCCCTCTCCTGTTGCTTTGCATTAACTGGCCGGCGTTGTGCGATCGGGGTTGTCTGTGTGTGTGTGTGTGTGTGTGTCTTATGTGTGCACTTATGTAGGTGTATGTGTGTGTTGTAGGCTTATCAGGTGAGCCCGGGCAGAGTGTCAGATGCGGTAATGGAGGCTTCAAAGACAAGCGCTGCGGTGAGTTCCCTGGCTGCCTTTTACCAAAACCCCAAGACCCGCTCCCTCACCCTCCCTCACCCCTTATTCCCACTTTTGGGATACAGAGTGACAGGAAGGCAACCCAGGTAGACGGATAAGGAAAGGATGCAGAAAGGAAGATAAGCAAGCGGATAAGGAACTAAGTGGGTGCAAAGCCAGACAGACAGCAGATAGACAGAGTAAATCAGACTGAGCGACAGGCTGAGGAGGTTTTAGAAAACGCAGAGGATGCCTGATAGAAGGGGGGGGGGGGGACAGAGAGAGAGGATCAGTCAGGCAGTCAACCCTGTGGCCAGGTGCTCATCCAGCCCACCTCCCTTTCACTTGCATGAGCAGAGCTACTTCAAACACCTGCCGCTTGTCTGCTGCTTTGTTCTGCTGCTCTCTTTGCAGCTGCAAATGTTTTGATGCCACCATCATTGATTTGCTTCCTTTTGAATGGCAGTCCTTTCTTTCTGGCTTCTCATTTGCTTATTTCTGTTTTTGTGTCTTTTGTACCGTTTGAGTGAGTTTATTTATGCAAGAGTCTTCTTTTCTTTTGCGGTCAAGGAGGGGAGCCGTCTGAGTGTTTGATCATTAGCGGAGGTTGATTGGTTTTACTTTCCAGAGATCACAGTGTTGTTAATGCAGCTTTAGCGTAAAGAATAATAAGGTTCAACAGTTAAACTGTCATTTCACAGGAAAACGTTTCACAGGAAGCCTTTGAAGCTCTTAAAAACAATAAGGTTCGTTATTTTCCTCACCAAACAATAAAAATCTGAGATTATGATGTAAAAAAGTCTTAACTGTTCAGAAATTGGAATCGAATAAAATAATCAATCCAAATAAAATCAGGTTGTGCTTCGATTTAGGAGCATTAATTTGACTTTTTATTATTATTACTGAATTAATGAAACATATATAAAACGTAAAATAAACGGAAATTATCGGCCAGTTTTTAGTTGTAGGACTTACACATGTTATGATACTTTTATAACAAGGTTAGGATGTTTAGCATTTGATCTCAACGGGTTTTAGTGACTGTTTGTCAAACAACCCAGTAATAAATGTTACATTTTATTTTACATATGTTTTCTGTTTTAAATCAATCATTAGGTCTTGATCAGATGGAGAGCATCGAACAGAGCAAAGAAGTTCAGTTCAGTTCAAGTTTATTTGCGAAGGGACAGTGCATATTAATGAACATATATATGTTTGTACATATGTAAATATGCAAGATTATAGCCAGGGCTAATTTCCATCCTTTGTCCCTCAGCAGGTTAATGCCTGCCATACATAAATAAATACAATAGAAAACGAAAACAATGTATGGAGTTCTAAAAATTGCAGCATAATGTAAAAAAGCAGCAAGTTGGAAAATTACATTCTACATGATAGTTTTTATGATAGCAGCTTACTAGAATGTATTACGCATTCCCCTATAGTAATGAAAATGACGGCTCAAAGTAAGATTATACATTGCACAAAGAATATGCACTTGAAAAATAAAAGTTTGAATAACAGTACACCAGTTAGCGGCAAGAGAGTTCTTTTTCCCTCTATACAGTACATGTCTAATATCTGGCTCCTACATTCAGTCTCATCATAAGAACCTCTCTTCAGTAACAACACACACATACTATTTACACTATTTGCACTCGTACCCACATCCTATAGTTTATGTCCTATAGCTGACCACCCAAATAGGCATAACACTCAGTGGTAACGTGGACAAAGAACTTCAGCTCATAAATGGGATTCCTGTTTAAAGTAGTATATGTACCAGCAGTAGTAGAGCATTAGAGAAAATATCACCTGTCCCAAACACAGGCTGTTTAGCTGTGGTTTGCTGTGTGAAACTACACAAATAGGAATTCAGACATTAACAGATGCATCATAAACGAATGACTTTATGCAGTATATTTAATGCAAACCTCTCAAATTTAAAAAAAATTTTAATTTTAATGCACAAATGTTAATATTTACATGTCTGTACACATACCTGCCATTTCAGTGCACCATCTACCAGATAAATATAACTAACCACGTTCTCTTGTTCCTCGTTTCCCTCCTCCTCCCTCTGCTCTCCTCCTCCTCCTCCAAACAGCAAACTCTGGAGAACAACCTGACCAACCTGGTGAAGAGGAACAGTGAACTGGAGAACCAAATGGCCAAGCTCATCCAGATCTGTCAGCAGGTGGAGGTATGTCATCATACTATCTATCCATCGTCCATTTACTTTACCTGCTTGATCTTAGCTAAATGTAGAGGTCAGATTTGGAGCTGCGACAGATTCTGACGTAAATAAACTTCAGATGGAAATATGCAACAACATAATCCCTCAGAATTGCTTTCTTTTACCAGGTCACTGAGGCTTAATCTAGATTTTAGGTCAAACCTTTGCTGACTCATGTCCATGTTGAGCTGACATCAAATAAAAGCTCAATTCTTTCCACCAAATTAATTCTTTGAAACAGGTTACTGTTGTTTCTAGTCAATCTCGGGCAAATATTAAAAGTAACAAACAACAGTGAATATAATGCTGCTGTAGATTCGTCTGCATTCATGTGGCTGTCATTTCTGACATCTGCAACACTGTACAGGCACTAATTAGATGAACAGTAGGACTTTATTGCAGCCTAAACATCACAAAAGCTGCTCATGAAAAGAAGACATCGACCCAGAATCCAATCTGATTGAGCTTCTGTCAATAGTCTGATTACAGAGGTCACATTTAGCTACTGGCTGGATGTTTAGATAGTGTGATGGAAATTATACAGTGTGGTTTTAAGGCTGCGGCTTATTGCTGCAGAATAGATTCATCAAATCACTAATGACTTAAATGTATCGACATGTTTATGAAGATCTAAATGTTAGGACTTCACTGACCTCTCCAGACAGTCAGTAGTCCACATTAAATGTACCTGAAACAGGAGTTATTCTAATGTTTTCTACACAATTAGATTAAACTCTAAACTGTTTAACCGAATGACATTTATCCTGGGCGCATATTCTGACCTTTACGGTAAAATCATCATCATTCTACCTCAAATAACCTGCTACAGATGTATATTCTTACTTTAACTTTGGTTTTCAGTTCATTTCTATTTTTTTTTTTAACTTTTTAAAGATGAATTTGTTTTGCAAGACTTGGCAGTTTAATTTCTACCTGCTGAAGAAAAATCCGCTCCCTCTCAGTGAAATCAAATAAGATTACATGTCAAATGGCATGCATCTTCAAAGCGGATGCTTTATGTGACTCATCATGAGCGACCAAAGTAGAAATGTGTGACCTGGTTCGGTTTCGAGGCGTGTTCACAGCTCCCGGTTTGAACCTGCATCCATCTGCTGCTGTTTGTCGGTCAGTCTCGTCACTGCTGACCTCTTCTGTTTGGGCTCAAGCTGTGATTTAATGGACGTACACCAGGGACTGTTAATGTGCAGCCATCGACTGTTAGTTAAGAACTACTAATGCATGCGGGCACACACACACACACACACACACGTTCTGTCTCTGCACGCTCGCTATTAATAAATGCTGTAATTTCTCTGGAAGATTTGACATTAATGGCTGCAGAGGACAAATGCTGCCATCTCTCTGCACGTAGTACATTTCTTATTAGCGGGGCATGACTCCCATTTTCTCCGAGTCACTCCGAGGTCCCTGAGCAGGAACCCAGGCAGCCGAGCACCCAATCAAAATTAAATGATCGCTGCGTGATTCATTAAGTACAGACAAACTGTTCATCAGCAGCTCACTGGAAGGGGAAAAATGGCTGCCTGGATTTGGGGGGTGTTTTTTTTTCTCATCTGTAACAGAACCACAACGATTTCAGAATCTCATCAGTTGGTCACCAAGAAAGTAATGAGGAGCTTAAATAAGAGTGAAGATCTGTGATTTTCTGTGTTTATGCTCCTATAATGTGATCTTCATGGCAGAAGGTCACCTGTATTCATTATTTACAGACAGGATAAGTGTGGGTTCACATTATTGTATAGTAGCTTGTAACGGGTGATATTTAGAGAGGAGGAAGAAGAAGGAAGGACTAATGAGGAGAAGAAAAAGAGGAATCCAAAGACAGAAGAGGAGGAGGAAGCGCTGCAAGGGGACAGAGATGATAAAAGAAAACCAAAGATCTGGGGTTGAGAGGGCAAACCACAGAAAGGGGATGAAAAGGACATACTATAAATGTTGGCGTGACTACCGATGATTGTTTTCCTTCTGTGTTTTTTGGCCGAAACGGGCACAGGTGCCACGCGGAAGAAAAGGCTCAGTAATAATGCAACACAACACAAAAAGGGAATAAGGAAGTGAGAGTTTTAGTGGAGTGAGACGAGTGTGTGCGAAATGAGAAATCTCTGAAGGGCTTTGAGCGTGACCTGGTTTTCCTCTCCTCTCCGTTCGCAACATACTGTATCGGCGCCAAAGATATGATCAAACATAGTGTGGATTCTCTTCTAGCGTGTCAGCACACACACAGCAGCGAGGCGGTCTCATCGGGGGAATTATCTTTTCTTCAGTCTTAGAGAAGATGTGCTGACTTGACGATGAGTAGGCTGCTTCTTTCCACGGAGAAACTCTGTCTCTATCACAATATTTAGCGTCAGACTTTTGTGCTTAATGGCACTCAGAGCAGGGTTCAGGTTGTGATTATTGAAAGGTTGGTTGAGCTAATGCAGGTTGGTGTGATTCAATGGGTGGTTATTAATTGTGAGCAGAAAGGAGAGTCTCGGTGAGGCTGTTTGATGAAGAGAATTTCCCTAAAAACCACTTTGAAGTTGAAAAGACTGCTGAATAAAGCAGCTGTAGTGAAAACTGGAATTGTACTATAATCATGCTAATACCTGCACTTTGTTGGCCTCCTTCATATTCCAGGCTCTTTTGATGAGGGTAATTGGTTGATTATTTAGTGCAGCATTTGGTGTTTGATATTTAAGAGCTCAGAAACTCTGTTCTGCAGAGTGAAGGTCAGACCATGGCTGCATGATTTTTTATTACAAGTTTTTGGGATGAGTTGTTTTTTCCCCCTTAACATTTTGCAACTTTTTATTACTTTCACATTAAATAATGCCATTCTGACATGTTTTTATGTAAGTCATAAATAGTTTTGTGGATAACTTCCTGAATAGTTTAGAGAAATAGTTTAGTCCTTGAGATCTGAGTGGAGCCAAGAGCAAAGTGTAGTACTGCCTTCATAAATCAGCTGCAGTCTCCCAGATTTTATAGTAGTTTATGTAAAAGTTATTTTATTTAAAAAAAAAACAAGTCGGTAAGTTTGCATTATGCAGTTTTTTCATCAGAATTATTAATAAAATCCTGACAGGCCTGAGCCCTGGATGCACCAGAACTTCTTTATTTTACTGCTGCTGATGATACATCAGCAGATATGGGGCGAAATTAGCTCAGTTGGTAGAGTGGCCGGTCTGGCAACCGGAGGGTCGCCGGTTCGATCCCCAGCTCTGGCTGGGTTAGATTGTCGTTGTGTCCTTGGGCAAGACACTTCACAAAACTTGCCTACTAGTGGTGGTCAGAGGGACTTGGAAGGGCGCCGGTGCATGGCATCCCCGCCTCTGTCAGAGTGTCTGAGGGCAGCTGTGACCATGACATAGTTTATCACCACCAGTGTGTGAATGTGAGTGTGAATGGGTGAATGACTGATTGTGTTGTACAGCGCCTTGGGGAGTGTTCAGCGCTCTATAAAATACAAGCCATTTGCCATACATTAAACCACTTCTAAAGAACCACAGAGCTGCCCGGGTGTCTGTACCAAGTCAAACTCCTGAATGGTGGGACGCTGCCTTTCTGGTCAATAAAGCTGATTATGATTCTGAGCTACACGTAATATGATGTAAAGTTTTATAGTATAACATTTACATCAACCATTTACCATTTCTAGAGATTTTTTATTTTTATTTTCATTATGATTTAAATTTACAAAAATGAACCTGTTGTTCAAAAATTTCTTATAAACTAACAAATTTTATTGCATTTCAGTCAAATCTGCTATCTGAATTGTATCAGGTGAGTACTTCTCTTTGCATATTTTAATACATTTATATGGATGATATATTTTTGCCAAACTTTTTTTTTTTTTTTACATAAATAAGTTTTTGTTAAAATTTAAATTACTGGTTTAATAAAACATGAAACTTTTGGAATATTCTAATCTAATAGACTTAAAGACCATTTATTAACACCCCCTCCCCCCCACACACACACACACACACACACACACACACACACACACACACACACACACACACACGCACACACACACACCACACCACCTTCCCCATGCAGATTTTCTTATTTCAATTTCCAAAAATGAAGGCATCAAACTTCATAACCATTTTTAGCAACAATAAAGTTTTGATCTTAATTCCTAAGGGGACAAAAACAATCCATGTTCAGCAGCAGAGCAACTGGATTGGAGAGTGGAGAAGGTTGAATATCCATTAACAGATTTCCTCCCAAAGGGCTGCTGCACTGATGCATTATGGACTTTGTAGTTTTGTCACAGCATGACATTTTTAGACAGAACTACAACACAAACAAATGTTACCAGAGCATTTCTCAGAAAAAAAGCACAAATCACTAAATAATGAATTCATGTCAAAATTTAAGAAATTAAATTTAAGACCCAATATGGAAAATCTGGACATATTTAAGACTTTATGACTTTTAAAGACCCAGCAGGAAACCTGCATTCTTTAGTCTCAGCTGTATTCAGACTAACCTCATCCATCCTGTCAGATGTAAACTTTATTTCTTCAAACTGAGGCTGCTCAGGAAGCTCTCTACAACATAAACATTTCAAAATGGCTGAACTATCCCTTTAACCCTTTAAACCCTACAGCTTCCTGTTTAAATTCCTTCCAAAGACTGGCATAATGTTTATTAATATATTCATGATGCATATCCTCTGAGCGGGAAGAATCTCTTCTAAACATTGAAAACAACATTTTCTACCTCAACATGATTAAATTCCAATAATAAGCAATTAAACAGAAAAACCGTAAAAAGACGCTAAATTAGCACACCAAGAAAAATACACAAAAGTAACAATTCAACATAATCCTATCCACACAAACCACTGTTTAAATTAAAGCCCATCTGGTCTTTCCAACAATATGTGTATCATCACCCTACATGCAAAATTCACTGAGAGAGCTGGCAAAAAATATGGAAATTGAGGCGGATTTCCTCAAGTCACAAATATAAACGTGGTCCTACCTCTTTTTTCTTGAATGGGTAAATAGCCATTTTGTTGATTTTCCTAAAAATCCTCAAAAACAATTTTTTTAGATGGAACTACTATCTATGGTGAAATATAAGTGGGAAAAATAAGAAAAAAAAATGAGAAATTTGTAATGGCCCACAGGTGCCTAAATGTGCCAAAATGGCTAAATTACAAGGTCCGCCTGGATTTTTATCAACTAATACCTCTCTAAATCATCTGTTTTGTACTTTTTTGGCATTAATTTTGGCTCAGCAAAGGGTAAGATGTTGTTCTTTGGATTGCTAGATGTTTTGGATTGCAACTGAATACTTTCAAGGGAATAATAACATTGCAAAGTGATTTTTTTAAGGCGGAAATTAAATTTTTTTTATTTTCTGGTGTGTGTCAATATTATTTAATTTCAGTCAGAAAGACAAGTGTTGATTTTTAGACATTTGGAGTATTCTCTGGAGTTTTACCTTTATTCTGGTACCAAAACCATTCAAATAAACCTTGTAGTTCTTGAGATGTATTCAATTCATTTTGGGCATGTCATTTTTGATCAAATCTCTAAAAAAAAAAAAAAAAAAAGGCCTAGGGTTTAGTGATATACTGTTGAAACTTGGAATTTTAAAAGTTTTGTGGAGTTTTTATTTTTTCTATCCTGCATGATAGTTGATCAACTTCTGGAACTTCCTGCCCCATTTTTATCCTTTATTCTGTACTTTATTTTATCCTTTATTCTGTACAATCGTTCAGAAACTCTTCATGAAACAGAATTTATGCTTTCACATGTCGCATTCAAAGCAGCTTTATAAAGCCTACATTGCTTAGAAGCATCATCCACACACAGCTAATGTAGAATAATCCTTTTGTCAGTTCCAGCAGCAGCCTTTCTGACCTTCATGATCACTGCTAAAGCTGCACAGATGTATTAGGACTGATAGGAAAAGGCAACAATCACGTCAGATAAAAGCTTAGTGGGTTGAAATACTCAGACATATGTGTGTGTTTATTAAGCAGGGTGGTGTCGTTAAGACCTGTCTAGGTGTGTGTACACTGAAACTGATCCCTCTGTGTGCAGAATATGAATCAGCTGCATGGTGAGAGCTGCAGCGCTGCCAAATCCTTTGTATCAGCTCCCACATGGCCTCTTTTGACCTTTTCTGCTGGAGCATTACGCAGATGTGACAGTCTACAGGCATTGTGTCATTAAAAGTTCCAGTCTGAGCCAAAAATAAGAAGGATATTAAAATAGGATAATGCTTCACAGTAAAACGTTTGATTTGTTGAGTCATTACTGTCTTTGACCAGAAGCTCATATAATATTTTATGCTTCTGTGTATTTATTAGCCGTGATAAAAAGTTATTGTTATTATGTATTCATCTGTCAAACCAATACTTCATATTTACAGCGTTTAGGCTGAAAAGTGGATGATCTGGGACGTGTCTGGGCTTTTAGAGGCTTTAAGTTTACGCTCATAGTTTAACAGATTTATATTCAAACCATCATTCAAACATTTTATTATGTAACTGGTCATAAAAAATGAGTTAATTTATGAAAGTCAGAGGATCAGTAGAACTGTTGAAATTCTGAGATGAAGTTTCAAACTAAACTGAGAGTCATAGGAGAGAGTCTGGACCTGATTAAAAAAATGTCAGCTTCCTCGTGGCAGTTTAAAAAATAATAAAGGCCTTGAATTCCTTGAAGGGATGCATTTCATCCACATCCTTTCATAACAGTTTTAAACTAAGATGTTGAGACATCATGGATGGGTGTTGTGAATGAATCTCGTTTACTCTCATATCATATTTTAGCATTATTTCTGTAAAATTAACTGTTGATTCCAACAGTTAATCCGATGTAGATGTCTGTGTGATGGTTACTTTGATTAAAATCCATCCAGTGGTTCATCAGATATTTTGATAACAGACTAACGGGTTGACTCGTTTGTTGGGGGGGTGACTCTTATCTACCACAACACCAAATTTTAGCTCAAATTCTGTCAAGTTGACTGAGTTATTGCTATTTCTTTACATCTACTAAGGTCATTTAGCAGTGGTGGCCATCTTGGCTTGGGTTGACTTTAAAAGTTAATCAATTGTAGATTAAATTTTCAATAAAATGTTAAGTGGATCATGAGATCTTTTGCAAACATTACAGTCAAAGGAACAGACACACACACACCTACACAAACACACACACACACACACACACAAATGCACACTTTTCTTTTTGGCTGTAGGCATTAAAACAATAGGAATATTGGTCATTGTCAACATTGTGCAGATTTTATAACAACTTGCAAACATTTTAATGTTCCAGTTTTTAAAATAATGTATCAGCAGCAAAGGATATGATTAAATCTGTGAGTCAGCACTGTTGTGAGATTAAACAAAAAACAAGCGTGTTGCCAAAGGAGGTCAAACTTGGAAGAGGCTGACGAAACCATGGCAACCTAACCATCTAATGATGACTCAGAGGAGGTGTGAGGGAGGGAGGGACCACCCAGGATCAGATCTGTTTATATTCTATGTGAGTCCTGCATATATGACTTCTTCTGACACCTTTGTATAATATTTGGGATCACCGACACCAGATCTTTTTAAACCAAGCACAAGTGAGTACTTACATTTGAGTACTTGCCGATACGAATCCCTTGCTGAATATAATTTGCAGTCTGCTTCACTTTTGTCTACCTGGAATCACCTCCTCACTCCTGACATCACTCCTCCTTTACCACCCAGCTGCTTAGTCATGCTGTCGTTAAGTGTTTTGTTCAGCTCGCTACTGAACGTCGTATCTGCTTCTTCTTTTTATGCATCTTGCTTTCACTTTAAAGTGCATATCAATAGTGTATATACTATTCGTTCTGAAAGGAGAAAATCTGTCTGAAATTTCATTTAAAATGAAATCATTTCAAATGCATCTGGTCCTCATTTGCAATCAACACACATATCACTGCGATCGTCGTTATAATAGATTATTAACCTTTGACCTCTAAAGGAATGTTTCATAGTTTTTACCTCATTTTCAGATGGAAAGTCATAACACTTAAAATGCTTTCAGTCCTGCAATAGTTTCAGTTCTCACCAATAAAGTGGTCTCCCTCATACACCAGGCTGGAGCTTTGATTTTATTGCACCTGTAAAGGAGCCAAATGAGAAGGAAAATCAGCAGAAGGTGACGGTGTTTGTGTTGCAGGAGGTAGATAATAACGTCAGGCGCAGGTAGAGGTTTTCAGCACCGTGAATCAGGAAGGACGACAGAGGAGAAGATTGTTTCTGAAAATGCCAAGCAGCTCATTGTGAAGCCGGACGGTTGCATTTACTCTGTTTGATCACCAACCTGCAGTCTGAACGCCGCTGTTTGCCAGACTAATTGTGTTGTTTCTGTGTGTATGCATGTGAAGGTGGGAGCTTTGTCTTTGTGAGGAGGACACACTGCAGTTTCTGACCTTTTAAATAGTCATATCTGTGATGGTGGACTTTGTTTTAAGATTTTAGCATTAAGTTGTTTTGGTCACGTTTTGGCTGAGATTAAAGGATGAATCGTTTCAGTAAATGTCCTCATAAAGATAGTAACACTGAGTGTGTGTGTGTGTGTGTGTGTGTGTGTGTGTGTGTGTGTGTGTGTGTGTGTGTGTGTGTGTGTGTGTGTGTGTGTGTGTGTGTGTGTGTGTGTGTGTGTGTGTGTGTGTGTGTGTGTGAACAAAGAGGCTTAAGTGGATTGTCGTGTAATAATGAGCTTTGTGGAGTGATGAGTGGAACTTAGTTGTTACAGTAAGTAGTTTCTTAAGCTCCTTTCAGCCTCATCTGAATGTCAGTGTCATGTCTCAATAAACACCCTTTACATCTGACATTTATGTATCGCTGTCATTACAACATAGGTCTGAACTGCAGACAGACACATTAACAGTCTTAATTTTACATAGGATCTACTTGAACAGGAAGTCTAACAGACTTTATTGTTACAGTGGTATAAAACCTGTTTGTTGATGTAATCCAGAGCAAACATGGCTGTTCTGTTCTCCCATGAGCACCGCTTTCTTATTGTTGGTAGCGTTCAGTGATGATATCATGTGCACGTGCAACTACCCAGTCTTCATTTGATGCAAACATTGGTCAATCAAAGTGAACCAGACGAAACTTTTCCAAAATTTTCTCTGGAGTTTTTGTTGTTGTTTGGTTTGTTTGTGCAGAAATGTTCATTCCTTAGTGTATTTAATGTCTTTCTGTTTTGATAACAACTAAACTCACACTTATAAGTGCAGATACATCAAAACAAAAATGTAGAAATGCAGAAGCTAATGACGTTTGATTGTTTATGTGTTAGGGATGTTGGCGTCTCTCTTACTTTTTCTCAGGTCTTATTTGAAATACAGATTCTGCACTTTTCTAATTCTCTCTCTGTTGCCGACATATTTATATCTAAACGAAGCTGTGAGGAGCTGCTACATAAATGTGATGGATGACCAGTCACTGCCTCTGAAGTCATTAATGTTTCCCCTCTCATTTAAGCAATACAGACACCCTTTAATATTTAATGATGCAACGCAAACCTGAAGTAAAAATATACAAGATGCAACCGTCCACATTAGAGCTATATCTTTTATGAAGGTTCACTTTTATGTCAAATTATATAAACTATCTTTTTAGTTGCAATCACACTGAATCATTACTTTGGACACTTTTTTTGTTAAGTTTTGTATTCTATTTAATTACAAAGTATCTTAATGTAATCTGTTTTCTGACACATTGACAACCCAACCAGACATGTCTCAGATGCCCACAGTGACTCTGTGAAAAGAAATTTGTTATACAAATCTTTAAACACTAGAAGGAATCCTGTGAAAGGTTCAAATCATTTGGGAACACACTCATTAATGCCGATTAGTATTAAACAGTCACAGCACAGTGAGATAGTGGCTTTAGGAGAAAAGGTATGAACAGTTATTCTCAGCCCATGTAGGTAACCGTTAACCTTAGTTTGGAAAAAACAAAGAGCCTGGCTAGTCATAGTGGGGCCACAAACTGTTTCTACTGTCACAAAACAACTCCAATCTAAGTAAATCATAGCAAATTCTAAAAATGTTATTTTATAATCTGTTTCACCCCCATAAATTTCACTTTAGTGGATTATTTACTCAGAATTTTTGGATTATTTGCACAGAGATGAGCTTCAGAGCTAGTTGCTGTTGTAGTTGTTGCTGGAATTTCAGTTAAATGTAAAATGTATCGCTGTGTAAAGGTCATAAAAAAGCATTTGCATAAACTGCTTTGATTTTTATTATTTATATACTTCACTTCAAAGGGTCTGTACTGTCGCTTTAAGACTCCTCCAGTTTGCTCTGATTGTTTTGCTTGAGGGTAAAAAGTGATGTTTTGTGACACGAGTGCTGATGCTATATGTTTAGAAATGAGCCCGACTAGACGTTTGTGCAGAAATATCACATGATGCTGGTTTATAACAGGGATTTTGTGGAACCCAGGAGCAGCTGTTTTGTTGTTTTTCCTGTGGGAGAAAAGCGTCTTCAGTGTGAGTTTTAGGCTTTGTAGCAGTGCAGAGGTTTCTAAATAACACACTGAACCAAAAGCAAAAAGTCCTACAAACATCACGATTCCTCTTTAGAACAAACTCTTTAATCAAATACTGTCTCAATATTTTGCACACAATTTTGCATAATCTGCTTTCTTTTACTGTAGTTGTGAGGACATCAAGTGGTTCAGTCCAACTTAAAGATCAAATCTCTTCTGATCTGATCTTTGATTCCAGTAGATTGTGTGCACAGCATCCACAACGTGAGGATTCTAGGGTCGTTGCACCGCAGAACAGCCTCCTGCACGGCTTATTTTGACAACAAATACTACAGAGTCCAGTCAGGCAGCTACTGTAAGGCAACAACGCGGTTTGTGAATTTTTGTGGATCGTCTCTGATGGCTGGCGTCTAGAAGTGAAATCTCACACCACTTGTGTGCGTTTTTTGGACAGCTCTGTTTGCTCGCTGCACAGAGTTGTTTTGTTTCTGAGGATTTTGCTCTGAAAATGTCTCTGATGGTCTGAGTTGGCTCCCACAAACAAAATGCAGAACTCCTGTCATGATGATACACTGGAGCTGCACAGCAACCCTGTGTCCAGTTTGAATTTACAACATGAAAAGAACTAGCTAGGATTCCCTTTCTTCAGAGTGCACTATCAGTTTTAGTGAAGTTTCTTCATTCAGACGGAAGGATGTGGTCTTTAACTCATACACTTACTGTTGAGTCAGATCCAGCTGGGTGGTAAACTATCCATGTTTGACAGAATCCTAATTGCAGTGGGTCAGGCTGCACAAAGATTTAGCCACTTTGCAGTTTGGCTCCTCGTTGCCTCAGCAGCGATGTTGGATCGTAGAAGGTTTATGTTTTCATTTAAAAAATTTTAATTCATCTGAACTCCCGCCGCAAGTGTTTCTGATGCTTTCGGTCTAATTATATTATGCAGCTGGCAGACCTTTTGCTGGAGGCTCATTGTTGCAACTCAGCAAAAACACTTTTAAAGTTGGCAGTTTAAATAGTGTTGGACGGAAACAGTGAGGTGATGCTGAGTCGCCTTGGCAACTTTGGTTCCGATTTAATCACAGAATAGATTAAATTGGCATGATGTAAGCATATTCTGCCAATAAATTACAAGCAACTTACTGTATCTGTGGGACTTTTCTATGAGGATTGCAGCATTCCAACTATATATATTTTGTTGCATGGAGTAAATATCAATAAATTCAATGCAGAATTTTGTAGCAGCACAGTCCAACGGCAATGCGCCCATTTTTATGAGCCGTGTTGGACTTCTGCAATGACAAAAGCATTCCTACAGCTGAACAACAAAATCCAGTCTGCAGAGTTGTTTTTCTACCCACCACCAACCATTCAACCAGCTGTTTGTGTTTAAGGTCTCTTCTCCCTCTGGACACTCTGTGGGCTCAGCACTGTAATGATTTATAGTCCTTAAAGTGAAACAATTAATAAGTTTGATCCCTTATCTCCGCTGCATTCATCACAAGCATTTCTATTCCAGGTGTGCATGTTGCTGCAGGCAGCTGTCTGCAGGTGTGAAGTATGCATAATAAAAACATTTGAAAAAATATACGTGAACATTTCTGCAGGATGAATCATCCGCAAAAACACAAAATAAAAAATTAGAGATGTGTAAAATGCTTCTCCTTTCGTCATATTTGATTATTTCTCTGTTAAGGTAAACACAGCCATGCATGAAGCCAAGCTGGTGGAGGAGTGTGATGAGCTGGTGGAGATCATCCGTCAGAGAAAGCAGATCATCGCTGTCAAAATCAAGGAGTCAAAGGTACGGATTCATTTGAATATGGATGAAATCAAGAGGATTTTCTGCAAATTGAAGGAGCACAGACCAGACTCTGGTTTTACATGCAAATACATTAATTCATTTTGCTAATAATTAGATTATTCTTAAAGACAGAGCTACATTTTTGCATAGAGATCTCTGCAAACTCAGTCCTCTGCATCAACCTTCTGGTTTGGCTGCTAATCCAGGTTCATCATTTTAAAGAACTTAGTGATTATCAGAAAAAACATTTTGTTGCACAGTATGATGGTCTGGGGAGAGGAGATTTAAACAGCAAGGAATGAAGGCTGTCACAATATTTCACAACCCCATGCCCCATACTGATAATGACCCAAAACACACCTGCAGAATGAGTCAGCAGTATTTAAAGAATGATCAGTCAACCACAGTCCTGACTAATGAAGCAGTCTCTGGATCTGAACCAACCCTGTTGAGCTGTTCTGGGATCAGGTTGACCTCATGGAGCATCAAGACAGTTCATCTTATGGGAGAGACTCCAGAAAGCGTGAGAGGAAATCTCATCAGAAGATCTCTAAACATTTACAAATCGAACCCCTGAGGTCTGTTAGTCTTTAATTACTGCAGTTTGAGGAAAACATTCAACGTTTCCATTAAAGTCCTGATCTAACTCTGACTATATTAGCATGTCCTGTTCATTTTCTACATTTCCTGTTTAGACTCATTTCATGTGTGTTTACATGGAAAACAATAAAATTGCCAAGTTAAACTTTTGAGCTCTCTGGATATGAACTGAAGCTGTTTTCCACAAACACAAAGTTTATTTATAAATCTGAACTGAATTGAACTAAATGTAAATGAAATATTTAGTTCACTTCTAAGAAAATGAAGTCATCAGGATCTACTTTATCGTGTAAATCAGTCTAAAAGTCGTTGGTCTTTTTATCTTTGTACCATCAAGCAAAAACAAATGAGTGAGACGTTTCCACATATTGATAACTCTTTGTGATCAATTAAATATAATTCTCATTGTTAATGCATTTAGCTTTCAGGACAGGGAGCGAGTGTTTCTCAGGTAAAACTGCTGCGTGTCTCTTGTCATTTAACGCTGCGAGGTTGTGTGATTTACATAGCCGACGCTGGTTTTGTATAAGTGAGTGAATATTAAAGCAGCTCTGCTTCAGACTGAATATATTTGTTACACTTTTTTTAGTAACCTGCCTGTTTGAAATGCAGGCAGCTGACCTAAATGTAGGAAGCTGTTCTGGACTTCATGTTGGAGTGTTAGGATGGTTGTGTGTGCACGTGCGTGTGTGTGTGTGTGTGTGTGTGTGTGCGTGTGTGTGTGAACATTGGTTGATTTCCTACCAAAATCCTGTTTTCACCCCACAGACTCTCCATGAGGGGATTTTTCTTTGAGGTAACAGGAAAGTTTTGTTGGGAGATAAAATAATCCTGAGCACTGATTACACAGGCTGAGCTACTCACTTGTGTGTGTGTGCGTGCGTGTGTGTGCGTGTGTGTGTGTGTGTGTGTGTGTGTGTGTGTAAGAGAGAGGGGAATGTGTCAGTGTATTCAGAGTGATCACAGATGAGGAGTCAGGCTTGTTCTCCTGAGACTAGAGGCTGTCTAGCAGAAGGCAGTCCTGGGAAATTCAGGAGATGACGTTCAAACAATAAATAAATAAAGCAAATGTGCAAAAGGGTCACTTGTAAGGTCATGGAAGATAATTCAGAGGCACAATATTTTAATTTCAAGCTGCCACACTGTCAGGAAGATAAAACAATATATTTCCAGTGAAGACAGTCTTGTGAAATGTTCGGTCCTCTGGATCTCACGAGGAAAGCTCAGCAGTCAGAGTCCTCCTGTCAAAATAAAGCACACGTTACTACACCCAGGTGTGTGAGGGAAGGTGTAGGTGTGTGTGAGTGCTTTTTTTATTATCACGGTTCTCTCCCCGGGATCATTTCCTTCTGATTTATTCTCATTCTGAAAACTGGTTTTACTTTACTTCTTTTCATCATCTCAGTGCATAAAAATCATGTTTTTCACATGTTTAATACTCATTCATAACACTAATAATAGTTTTAGCTTTTTAAAACTAAATGTATTTATCAATAATGGTTGGATTGGATGAGAGAGGAAAAGGAGAGCTACAACATCAGACTTCCTGTTTTCACCACGTTTAACTAAAAGCAAAGAGTTCATCTAAATCCAAACTCTGTCTTTAATTTCAGAGAACAACGTTTCTAGTGAGTTTTGTTGGAGCATGATCAACATGATTTGCAAGAAAATGTGTGTCGACAAACTATAAAGTGAGAAAGAGAGCTAGCGTTAGCCTCAACTTGAGCTAACTTCCACATGAAATCACATCAACAGAAGAGTTTGTTAAAGTCTTTTCGCCAAATTAAATGTTACCACAAAATAACACTCCAGCTATGTTTGTGTTGCTGCTTAACCTTCAGAAGTCACTTTAGTTTACCACCTCTTCACAAAAACGTCCACTTCCAAATAAACTGCCATAAAAACATTTCTGGTTCTTTTTTTTTGGGGGGGGGGGTTGAACATTTGACCAACTTCCTTCCTGATTAAAACAATAAAATATGAATTATGATCACGATTTTAACCCTTGAAATGTCGTACTCTTGGAGCTCAGTCCTGCTTGGGATTCTTAACCAAACATCTGCAATAAAAACCCAGCAGAACCTCAGTACAGAGGCAAAAACATCATATAGAGGTATTCATCCTGTGAGAAGGAGTTTGCAGCTTTACTTTGCATGTGTTCACTCTTTATTACAGGCAACGTTTTTTCTTTTTTTTTTAATTGCAACTCACACTGTGACTGTTCTCTGATATGCATTTGAAATATTCTATATTTATGTGCAACTCATGTTCTCTTATATAATCTAAATGTTGTCCTATTTATTATAAGGTCATTTGTCAGAATCCCACTGTGCCGTTTTCCACTCATACATTTTTCTATTACACAAATTCTTCTGCTTAAATAGACTAGGCGTCCAAACACAAACGCACACACTGAGCCATATTGCCTATTATTCCTGCGTAGAGGAGTAATCATCTCAAAAATTGTTGTTTGCAGCATATGTTGCCAAATAACATCCCATCGTTAAAGCCATCTTGCCTGTTTCCAGTCACCAACCAGCTCTAATGGACTAAATGAAAGAATCGTGGCCAAGATTGGAGTTTAAATCAACATTAAGATTTGAGGCACTTCACATGCAGCTGCTTCCCCATCAACACAAAGCAGGTAGATTGTAGGTTCTGATTTTCAGGTTTGTGTGTTTAAATAAAATGCACAGTGCTGAATTTAAGTCACATTTGTAAGTTTTGATTAGTTGCTTTACTTTTGAAACTACTTCAAAGTCCAATAAATGTAATTAGTGTTCATTATTCTGTAGGAATTTGGCCAGTGGTTGCATGAGTTTATCTCATGATTTGTGCAGTAAAACCAGACCATAATGATGCTACTGTATGTTGCTCTGCAGCTCACCCTTCGGTGACACCTACAAAAATCTCTAGCAGCTCCAGTACTTCACCACAAAGAGTCAGGATGTAAACCACAGCGAAGATAAACAGATTAATTTTAAATGAACGTTGAATGGTTTCTTTATGCTCAGTCGGAGACAAGTTTACTGCAAACAAATTACAGTTATGTGAGCCAACGTCACAAAAACATGTTTGTTTTCCTGTGTCTGAACCCGGATGTGGCTCTTGGTTCAAATAAAGTTCAAATTTAATCCTTTTTTCCTGTTTTGCTTTGATTCTCACTAAATGAATGGACATCTAAATATTATTTTAGGATTATCCATCCCTCATTTTCCACTTNATCTAAAATAATAGGGCCAGGAGGGAAGCCCCCCGAGATATAATCCCTCCAGCAAATTCTGGGTCTGACCCTGGATCTTCTCCTACTGGGATGAGCCCAGAAACCCTCCAGAGGAAGGCAACTAGAAGGTCTCTTAGTCAAATGCCATCTCCCCAGATGATGTAGCTCCTCACCTTTTCTCTAAAACTGAGTTACTGAAGAAGTTCATATTGGCTTTTTGTATCTTGGATTTTTCAGTCATGATCCAAAACATATGACCGTAGGTGAGGGTCAGAACATAGACATTCAAAAACTAAAACTCCTTTACTTGTGTAGCGTAATATAACCTGTTTTTATTGTTATAATACGGACACACTTCTGCAAGGTTATTAGCTTAGTTTTGTGGGTTTTATGCCCGCAATGCAAGCTACCTTCACTAACCTAATTGTTATGCAGGATATCTAGATTCTTTGGATTCAAAGGGAAGACCTACGTACGTTATATTTGGAAGTTATAACCCAGAAGCAGACTTAGACTACAGTTATTTTATTAAAGAAACAGATTGAACGAACAGACAGATATGAGGTAGATGGTGCATCTTAAGAG
>SSNR01000019.1:3926026-3942809 GCA_006937965.1 Callopanchax toddi | reverse complement strand
TTAAGAGCTTCTTCTGATGTTATTAAGCTGAGAGTTAATGACGAGAGCCCGTGAGATATTAAATATCTCTAGGGAGTCTGAGCTAGTTATGAGGGGAGCGGAGACTAAGACTACGTTCACACTGCAGGTCTTAATGCTCAATTCTGATTTTTTAATCAAATCCGATTTTTTAGTCTGGCTGTTCACACTTCAACTGAAATGCGACAGCAAACAGTCTCCAGTGTGAACGAATCACGGCCCCAAAGCGGCCCGCATGCGCAGACGATGACAAGACGTCACACGTAACGTGCTCTGCTTACGGAAGTAAAATGGCTTTGGCAATAGACTTGAACATGGCTCAATTATGGTAAGATCTCTTTAAGGGTGAAATACACCGAAGACATCAGCGCTGCGCCATGTCGCGCTTGCGCCGTTATTTTGTTTAAAAACCATTTTAGTCCGTCAGATCACTCATCACACGGGACCGCCACAGCACGTCCCAGAGACACGAGTCCACGCCACGGCGCTAAGTTCACTTGAACAGAATCGTCACGTAATATATTACTAATCAAGTCCAAAACCTCACTGTCTGTCCACCGACTGCCTCCGTCTCCAGAATCAGCTCTACGTGTTGGAGCGTTTCCCTCCGTCGGCGCAGATTAGTGGTCTGTCTCCTGTCGGTCACGTACGAGGCGGATTCAATGCGACATGTCCGTTCAGACTGGAGTCGCTTTCAAAAACATCAGATACGTATCCGATTCAGTACCACATATGAAAGTGACCTGGGTCGGATTTGAAAAAATCGGATCTGTGCCATTCAGACTGTCTTAAAAAAATCAGATTTGGGTCGCATGAGGGAAAAAAATCGGATTTGAAGCGCATTTGGCTGCAGTGTGAACGTAGCCTAAGTTGACAGGAGTGTTATTTATCAAGAGCCTCAGTTTACCAGATCGGAGTTGGTACCTTGCTGAAACCGCTCCAAGATCGCCTCGGCGTGAGAGGTGGAGGCTCTTCGGTGAGATCGTTGGTCTGACGAGCCTCGGATTATCCCCGGGGCCGGGAGGCCGTTCCAAGGCACGGAAGCGTCTCAATGAGTCGGTCAGCGGCTCCATGGTCGGCTGGTGGGAGAGGCTAGCATGTTCTTCCCCATGGCAGGTGAACAGAAGCAGACGGATGGTGTCTGGCTTCTTAGCCGGAGAAACCTCGACTGTTTGGGGCTAATACCCAAGACGGGCAGTCGGCATCTGAGCGTACCGTGTAGCTGAGGGACGGTCGCTGTCTTCTCGTTGCTGGATGAACGAGAACTGCTGAACTCGGTAGCTTCCAGGCAGGAAGTCTGACCGTGGAAAGTTTTGGACGCGTGGCCCAATGGGAAGGAGTTACCAAGTCACGTGGTTCTCGTCATTAAGAAACCCAGGAAACTTAGATGGATTATTAATATGCTTTAACCTTTAGCAAAAGTAGGAACATAAAATAATACTGATGCAACATCAACATTCATTAATACTGGAAGGAAATGAATTAATCATATTAAGACATTTCTGGACAGTGGATTAAAGGTAGTGTCTTTTTAGAATGAGACATCAAAGAGTCCTTAAGTTTAATTATTAATTAAAGGAAATCTTCTGAGTCTTCCGACACGACCGAGTCCTGGAAGGAATGTTGATTCAGGTTACAACATAATAAAAGAGTCATTTTAATCCAAGTTATTGGGACAAAGATGAGTTATTGTATTGATGACCCAGAGGTCAGAATCAGAGATAGTAACGCCTTTGCCGGCGCTACACTTGAGGCAGAGACCCACCCCCAACCTGGAGGGTTCCATCTTTTCTCCGATCAAGAACCGTGTCTTCAGATTTGGACACTAGCAACTGCTTCACACTCAGCTCTGACCCACCTCGGTGCACGCTTAAGGTCATGGCTTGAAGATTAAATTAGAACCACGTCATCTGCCAAAAGCAAACCTAAGACTCCGATATTCCCAAACCGGACACCCTCCTCTCCATGACTGAGCCTTGAGATCCTGATCAGCAGCACCACAAACAAGAGGGACACGTTCTGGTGGAGTCCAACCCCCAGGATTATGCTTTAAAAAACAATAAAACATTGGGTTTACTTCATCTCAAAGTCTTAGATCTGGACTTTCACTTCTTCACTTCCAGAATTCGTGTTTCTGAGTAAAGATCACTGTTTGTGGCTTTGAACCTTTATGGATTAGAAGGGGAATCTGCAAACATTTGTGAGAAGATTTTCTTCTTCCCATTAGCTGCATGTATAAACTGCATTGTCTGCTGGTGATTGCTCAATATAAAGTTCTTTAGTGTTTGTTAATATCTTTTATTGTAATAAAACTTCAGGCACTCATACCGTCTTCATTTTGGCTACTTTGTTCTCTCACTTGGAACACTTCCCTCCTTTCCTGATGCCAAATTGATGTTTTACAGGATTTGGCTGCAAAGCACGACTCTATTTTCTTAAGTATGTATACATTATTGACTTTATCAGCAATAAACACCAACATAATTTAACATAACCTAATGAATTTGGCGAGAACTTTTTTTTTTAGCTTTGGAAAGAATGAATGGTGTTTTTTACCTCTGAAACTTTTCCTAGGTGAGGTAATACAAAGCCGGTATTGTTGTCTGTGTTTTCGCCCCTAAAGAGAAGAATTGAACAGTCTTGTTATCACAACAGCAGTGTGTGCTGTCAGGACTCGGGGTGTGTGAGTGAATATAAATCATATATCGCAACATCTCCCATGTGTGTGCTCGTTCCAGGTGATGAAACTGCGCAAGTTGGCTCAGCAGATTGCAAACTGTCGCCAGTGTTTGGAGCGCTCCAGTGCCCTCATCACGCAGGCCGAGCAGAGCCTGAAGGAGAACGATCACGCGCGCTTCCTCCAGTCTGCTAGGAACGTGGCAGAAAGGTGGGTGATGCAATGTGTTGACATCTAAACATCTAAACAAACATAAGGTAGAGAGGGGATTCCATTCACTTCCAGTAATAACGTAGGAGTGAAAATGTCTGATTTGTACACTGATTTGGAGCTGCACTCATGCACTCTTCTCTCCTTCTGGTTTTTCCTGTTATTTTATCACATCCTTTAGTCACAAGAAGGTGGCTGCACTTAATCGGTTCATATGAGGGAAAAGCCTTAGATGAATCGAGTCTCATTCTCTGTAATACGTCTCATTTTGCCGCACAAGAAAACTCCTCTTTAATACATCTGACAATATGACTTTGTTTGACTTCTGAAATCAAATCTTCTAGCTTAGAAAGACTTCTCTTTTATTTGATTTTGTACCTCTGAAATCCATTTGAGGAGCTGCCAGTAAAATCAGAGTTGTATCAGACTTATCCTGCTCTCGCAGTCAATGTCAGGCTTTGGTTCAAACTCGTCTATCATTTAAGAGCCAGCTCTGCAGTTTTTTTTCTTTCCGCCGCCTTTCTTACCCTCCCTCCCTCTCTTCTAGTCTGGAAGTTATTTTGCTCAGTTTCTCTTGCAGAGAAAGGTCTTTTTGAGGAAAGTCTGCAGCCAGCAGAGCATCTTTTATTGTGCTCAGCCTTTTTTCTCAGCACCTGACTGAGGCCTCTATTGACCGACTGACTGCAGAGCAGGAATCTGAAGGGCCGGTGCTGCACTGTGCCTCACTGTGTGCTCTGCTGTGCATCACGCTGGCTCCTGCCACAGGCTGCTTACTTATGCTGAAAGCTGCAGTGGGCACAAGTTTGACAGCTGAGTGAGTGATTCGGCGTGTGTTCGGATATTCTTTCTGTTCTAGCACAATGATGGATCTACAGTACATAGAACAAGGTGCAGAGGTCTCATCTGTGATCTCAAATATTTATTTCACGCGTGTTCTTGTGCCTCTAAAGATGCCTGCCACCCCTCGTCTCTTATCACCTTCCTTCACTTCCTCTCGTCACCTTTCCTTCTTTTCTTTTGCCTCGTCACCTCGTCTGAAATCCCCTTTGTCCCTTTTGTTAAATTCCTCACCTCCTCTCTTCTGCTGACTTCTTTCTATTTTTCAATCTCCTCACAGGGTTGCCATGGCAACAGCCTCCTCCCAGGTACTCATCCCTGACGTGAACTTGAACGAGGCGTTTGATAACTTCGCTCTCGACTTCTCCAGAGAGAAGAAGATACTTGAGGGGCTAGATTACCTCACAGGTGGGTCGTCCACTCCCAGACCTCCATATTTACATAGAGTACGCCTGTTAGTCATTATCACAAATATACATTTATTTTTCCACTTCAGGTGAAAACTCACTTTTAGTTTGGCCTTTCAGAATAAGATCATCAACTGGCGCCTTGAGCACTTCATTGTTTATTACGATCTGGGCTCATTTTAATTCATTCTTAGTTAGTTGTATATTTTGAATGAATACATTTAGAAATATATATTGTTATCGCCAATAGGGTTTGTTATGAAAGCAGACAGTTTTTATAGCAGAAGTTTTCTGATTATTTAAAGAGTTCACATTTTAAGGGAACTGCAGACGTAGATTTATATCAGTTGAGCCGTTTAGTCGTGATTAAAACTTCAACGTAAATTCATTTTAGCCGCACTAGAATCAAACATTTTTGTAATGTTCAGCCATTCATTTTAAACATATGGACAATAAATGAATTAAACCAGGTTTTCTATTTGATTGATCTGTCTCGTGAAGAAAACATTCACAGACAGAGAAAAGCCGGATGTACTGACAACAATAAACATTTTTTAGTAACATGGATCATTTATAATAGAGCTGTATGGAGAAATGTAGCTGCTCCTCAGTGTGTGGAGGTCACAGTCGGCATGTTTTGCCCTTGTTCTGCCATCTTTACCTGCACTGACCTTTAAAACCAAACACAAGACCCCAGTGAGTTTAGCCTTCTGAAGGGACAAAAGCATTGAGAGCAAAGCGGTGTTTGTTAAAATGATAAAATACATTGTTTCTGTGATTGTTCAGAGCTGACATCTAGATGAAGCTCTAGACAAGCTTCTTGCAAAGTGAAAACTTTAGCCAGAACTTCGCCTGGTTTAGAAATGTGCTGATGTTTCCGCTGACATCACGTACAGTTTAAGTGTTCAGGTGTTTCCTCTCTGCTTCGATTAGAGCCTTCATACATCAAACCAGCAGTCAGCTGTCCCTGTCGGTGGACGTCTGTAGTCGCTGTCTCTTCAGTGTGTAACACACTGCTTCCCCCTGACAGACCCTGTCAATGTTTTTTTTTTCAGCCATGTCACCATGTTGAATCCGTGTCAGGTCACTGAGTGAGAAAGATCCCTCTGATTGGCTGTTCAGCATCACAAAAGAGTTTACAGGAGGTTGAAAAAGTACTTGATGTATATTAAAATGGTACTTTTTCTAAAGATTTAATCCCTATTAGGTTAAAATAATTAATTATGACATTTAATAACTTTTTTTAATGTATTTTTTCTTGACACGTAGCTCCCAACCCTCCATCCATCCGAGAAGAGCTGTGCACCGCCTCCCACGACACCATCACCGTTCACTGGACATCAGAGGATGAGTTCAGCGTCACCTCCTATGAGCTGCAGTACACGATCTACACTGGCCAGACAAACTTCATCAGTGAGTGCACATACACGTTAGGGCTGCACGATATGAGAAAAATCTAATATCCTGATATTTTTTTGGCGATATCGCGATACGATACATATATCACGATATTTTAAATAAGCTCCGAAAACAAATGTTATTTTGAGCTATGTGCATTAAATAAAACAAAGTTCTGTGGTTCAGCTGATCATTGGGTGTTTAAGGTATTAAAAGTATTTATGATATATTTTTAAAGAACAATATATTATGTCCAAACCAAATAATCTAGTGTATCTCACTTTTTAAAAAGTATTTTTGTAAAATAAATTTCTTTAGAATTAAACTCAGCATAAAAATGTCTCATAAAGAAACATAAAAGCTGCCTAAAGATAAAACTTGAGACAGCTGCCTGTTAAACAGACCTCTGTTCATTTAGACTTCTCCATCCATCACAGAGCAGAGACACACAGCGTTCTGACTATCAGCTCATTACAGGGATTCTTCATCGTCTGCTGACTAAACTTAGAGAAAAGATGTTCTCCAGATTCATAAAAGTCTTCTAAGTATTGTTCTGTCCTGAGCTTTGAACTAAACTTAGAGAAAATTTGCGTTTCAGTGAGAATTTTCTCCGAAGCGGTCTGGTTATTTCTCCTTCGGTTTTCTCTGAGGGGAGCTCAGCTGAACCGCTGCGTCACCAGATGACGTGAGGTGTGGTGGCTGCAGCGGACACAATAACTCAGAAAATAGTTTATTCCCTTTTACTGAACTCAGTTTTGTTTGGTAATTCCCGCGATTCCGTCTAATTTCCGTCTTTTTCCTCATCGAGGAAATCCTAAGTCGCTGCAGCAGGTAGACAGTTTTCAGGTTGGGAGGGGCGAGTAGTGATGCATTCACAGCGTGTGGGAGAAACAAAACTTACAGTGAATTACAAGCAGACAGCTTCAATTTGCCGTCACAGCTTATACTCGAGTGTTGACGATATAGCCATTTTATACATGGAAAATTCCGCGATACAGCGAATATACTCGTTATATCCCCCAGCCCTAATACACGTTTAGATGCTACTCTAATAAATGTCTTGCAAAAAGACAACCCTAATGTTTTAATACTGATCAACAGAAACATTTTCAGTGTGTGGAAAACATCCTTACTGCAGCCATAGAAACCTAAAAGTTTAAATGCTGATTTGGAGCACTAAGTTGTGAAATAAACTTGGAAAATCTATTCTTAATGCCCACCTGCTGGGGAGAGGCTATTTCCTAACAATCTGCAGCCTTCGGGCAAGTTCATCTCAAAGCCAAACTGCCAAAAAAGAAAAAGGTTAAATGTCAGACCCTACAGGCCTTGCTGTGGTAAATGTTAAAGTTTGACAAATGAATCAAAGAGTTTCTGCACAAGTGACTGATGAGTTATATTAAAAAGAGGCAGGTTGTTACTCTTAAAGGTTTTGTTGTATGAAAAAGGTTCATAACTGCATAAAAACCCTGCAAAAAAACAAAAATAGTATTGCAACGTTACAACTGACCGTTTTTCCAAACAGGGCTTTTAAAAGAATTTTATATTTGGTGGGGTTTTTTTTTTTATCATTTTCTTTTATGTGAGCAAATGAAAGCCTGTAAAGATCTGAGTGAATACTAAATGTTTAATTTAGAGCTCTCCTTGTTATTTTGGGTTTACCACATGGAGCAGGACTTTTCAAAAGCAAATAGTTTCACTTTCAGACCATATTTTAGTTTCAGGATCCATTTCATGCAGCCCTCCAGATACCGAGAGCAGAAAGCTCAAAGGAAAAGGTATTCCTGCTTTAAACCTCTCGTTTAAAGTCAAACTAACCAAAGGGATTGAAAACGGTTCCAACTTTACAGATTCTTGCAGCTCTTCAAATAAAAATAAATGGCTTTTGAATAATTTCATTTCCTTTTGTATCTCATAAATAAACACGTTTCTGTTAACTTTGTGTGATTGAACCATGCTCCTGATGTTCCTCAATCAGCCACTAACCGTTAGGTAATCATGTCAAATTATAAACAAACAGAAAACAAGTGAGGAGGAAACAAATCAAAGAACAGGTGAAACTCAGACTGAGTATTGACCGTATAGAGCCGGTGAAAACCACCACTTACTGACACAAGGAGGATGTAATTAATGTATATAATTGTGCAGTCAACCACACACACACACCTGTGCCTCTCTGCTCTTTTCATCGCCTCCTCTCCTCTCCTCTGTGCAGCCTGACATTTCTCCTTCTAACCAAGCGACTCGAGTGCCCTCGCCGTTCGAAACATCAGGATACATTTCAGCTGCGATAGTCGGAGTGACTCAGTTATTCAGCTGCGTGCTGCCACAGAGTCCTCAGAGATTCATGGGAGAAACTGAGAAAGAGAGAAACCCATTAAGTCTGCAATGCCACTTGAGTTCGTAGCATAGTGTTTTTCTCAAACTTTTTCAAGTGGCTAAATGCTCCCAGTCGAGGGCCATCCCGGCTCCTGCTCTCATTTTATATATACGACCACATCCTGAGGCTGGGCCATCTCATGGGAAGTAGAGGCGGAGTCCTGGGAACTGTGCCTTTGCAGGATCATCCAGGCGTAGCAGTGGGAAATAAGAGTTGGAAACGAAGGCCAAACACCGCTAGAAGAGTGTAAGCGGTGTCAAAACACAAAAAACGACTTTAGGTTTTCATGTACTCACTCTGTAGCTGCTAACTCCCACAGAAGCATTGTTGGCCTTTTTGTAAGGAATCAGGGCTGAAAGGAGGGCAGAGCTGATGCACCACTGAGTCAGCAGTGGAGGTAGTGATGTTCTCAAGACATCCTGCTGAAAACACACTCGCTCAAAAGACTGATGCTGTTGTCACTCAGCTGATAACACCAGCATGCTGCTTGAAAGAACACAAGAGATATACAGAGCAAGAGCTATGGAAGATATGGGCTTATGTTCTGCAGACGCATGCTGTTTATCTGAGGATTATCAAAGCATAATAAAACAATTTGTATTAATTCACAAATGTCCATGATATGATTGGTAAAATGTAACGATCAGAGAAAATGTCTGGAGGCAGGTTGCTTTCTTCAGGTATCCACATTTAAATTATAGCGGAAAAGTTTAACAAGCTATGAACAAATGAATATTTCAAACACAGCCTATATCTACTGAAGATACTCCGTTTAAAGTCAAACTCTTCTTCTGTTGCCATTCCATCTGTTTAGTGGGATTTTCTGTTATTAGTGGCATCTGCTTTTTAGAAGACCTGCAGGAGCGTTGATACAAACTGTCAAATGTATTATCTCTTCCTTGTTTCTGCTTCATGTTATAAAAACTTGGGTGCATTTTCTTCTAAATAGCATAATACCTCATTTGAATAGGCAAGCTGCAACAACACTGTTTAGATGGCGGTGCAGAATGAAGCGCTAATTTACTTTTGCAGGGACTTTGGGAATCAGACAGAGATGCAAAAACTTAAAGTGCACCTTGAATTATTCCACAATCCTTTGGTGAATTTGGGCATGAAAGTGTTCTTCGCCCATATTCCAGAAGAAAAGAAACAGGTTTACTTGTATTTTAGTATTTATAATATTAAAAATGTGTATTGTGCTGCTCTCTGCTGAGTTTTTTTAAAGTGTTATGCACATCTTCTGTCTGTCGCATTTGTTTTTATTTTTTACTAGGCCTCATCTTTATTTATTCATTTTTTTTGTTTTTGTAATTGTGAAGCAGGTTTTATGAAAGGGTGAATACTAATTGCATAATCATATTTTTGTTGCATTTTTCTAAATTGAATCTATCAACCCTATGTTAGTTTGTATGCAATGTTTGTTTTTCATTCAATCTGATCCTTGGCAGGATATTTAGATCAGATCAGCCACAGAGCAGAGATGCACACCATACCATCATCAGCATATATGCTGATGATGATCTGCTCTTTAGATTATCTCCTAACCAGAAGAAAGAAGCAGATATTCATGCTTATCTTCAGGGATGACTCTACAGGAAGTCTGGCTCCCATTTTTCACTCATCACTAACATTTGTTGAAATATTAATATAATTATCAGCTGAGAAAATCAGCATCCCAGAGGACGTGAAGGTAAAGATTGGTAAAACATCATCATCTTGACAGGCCAGAACTCAGTGAGTGTACTACAGCTATAACACACATAAACATAAGAAACAGAAGGAGTGACACTAGACTCAGTCACACCAACAGCATCAGGCTGCCACTATTAACTCCATATTGCATCATCAAATACAAACCCACTTCCATTCCCAGGATGCTCAGCGTTGCAGTTATTTTCTTACAGTTACACACACATACTGTAAACACTCTCAAATACTCCATGTCTGGATGCTCGTTGCTCTTTCTTATTTCTTTCTGCAAAGGCACATTCCTAGTTGTTTGCATACTACTTTCGAGTTATTATTTTTCCCGAAAACAAAGGCTGCAAACGTAGCAGCAGCATGTTGCTATCCTCTGACTAAATGGGTCAAAAATGTAAAGATATATTATTTTACATTAGGATGTTCTTCTGATGAAACCATGTGTCCTGAAAAAGAAAAAAGTGTCGCTTTTACTCCAACTCTTAAAAGTCCCCCTCCTCATTCATTCTTAAAGTCGCCTCACTTTTAAAGGCCTTATTTGCGTCCCGTGAAGTATTTATATTTACAAGCAGACTCTCTCTGCCATTACTTATGCATGCGGTTTCTATCTCGCTCAATAATTTACAATGCATCCTCACCAGAGGGGATGGAGTAAGCACGGCCCGGAGAGCTCTACGCTTCTAAGAGTTTTCATTTCTCTGTAATTGTGCAGGGAGAAGGAGCAACGAGACAATGAAAATATTGTTCCTTTAACGTGTTAAAATGAGTTCTGTTGCTCCACAAACAAGATGCTTTTGTTTGTTTGGGTGAGTCATTTGTTTACCTTTTTTTTTTTTTTTTTTTTTTTTTTTTTTTTGCTTGTGCAGGGTTTCTTTACTGAAAATTAAGATTTTTATTCTAACTCATAATGTCAGTGCAGACTACAGTGTAGCTCGTCTATTTAGCCATCAGTGTAACAGCAACGTATTATAATTAATCTATGTTTTTAGAATAAACTGTCACTTTTGTTTTGTTTTTTTTAACCCCGTGTCCTGTCCGGCTGTGGAGCAAACAGAATAATGTCTGAGTGCCAAAACAAGCCCAACAGTGTTGCTGTTTCAGGTGAGAGGTTACAGCCACTGCTATAAAACTCCTCCTGATTTTTGTTTAAATATAACCCCCAAAATCTTTATTAGAATATTGTTATGGTTGATTGGACACGGAGCCTGAAAGTGAAGGGAAGGGTACAGAAAGAGGGATGGGGGAGAAAGTAAACAGAAAAAGAAGAGAACAAGAGACGTGAAGAGTCCACTTCTAGACCTGTAAATAAAGCACAAACAAACAAGCAAACAAAACAGGAGAAAAGATACAACAGCAACAAACAGCATATGAATACACAACAGTTGTGATATTCTTCAAATGTATACGTATACACCAGTTCAAGAGAGTTCAGTGTCAACCACAGCCCCAGTCAATGTGTCTGAAAACACCTGAGTCCGTCTTTATGTGAACACCTTGTGATCACCTGTGTGTATATATGCGCGCTTGTTTATGTAAGGTTTCTCTATTGAAATATTCAATAATAAGTTCGAGGAGCCACAGACCCGCCCCCAAGGCCCCACGGAGGAGGTCCAGGCCCCAGACGTCCAGAGGCCACCCAGGGCACGGACACCCCAGGGAGATCGCCGTCAGGCCAGCCACTAAACTCTCCCCCAGAGGGCGCAGAGGCTCACCCCACGTGGGCCCCCCGGCAGTCGCCGCGCTAGAGCCCCTGGGGGGTCGCGGCTAGGAGCTCACAGGCACCGCCTGCAGCCGGCCATCCAGGGTAGATCTAGCCGGAACCAGAGACCCGAGGCCCAGGAGCGAACCGGCCCCAGCAGAGGCCCGACCACCCCCGGGGGCCCAGATCCCACCAGGCAGCCACAGGAAGAAGAGCAGGCAGACGCCCCCAGCACCCAGACCCCCGAGACACCCCAGCACGCCACTGGAGAAAGGCACCACCAATGCCGAGGCGCAGCCAGGGAGGATAGTCTCTGCCGAGGAGGGTCTAGCATGTCACAGAAAAGGGGGGGGGGGGGCACGAAACCTGACAGAAAAACAGTCACACACAGACACAATCACTCTCCCTCCCTCATGCGTGCACACACACATTCCTGCAAACATACTAAGACACACAATAGACGCTGTACACCCACTCTCGCTCCCCATGCACTCTCTATGTTCAGGACCAGGGATCAGCGCCCTAAGGGTGAAGCTGGCCCTGAGATCCAGATGATGGTCCCTCCCTTACTGAAGTGGGGATAAGCAGACCACCGCGCACCCCGCCGCAGCCGAGCAGCCCCCCACCGCAGACCCCGACCAGACGGCCCGCTCCACTCCAGACCCCAGGCAGCAAGCAGAGAACAGGGGTGTGTGAAGACCCCAAGTCTCCCCCCACCTGCTCCAATGTGGTGTTGATGCGTGTTGTAGTAAGATGCTTTTAAAAAGAGTGGGGGGCGGTCCGCCATCCCCCGCCCTGGATCCTAAGTGTCTAAATGCGTGGAGATGGGTAATGACACCGGAGGAGAGGTTAGCCGGCTAGACCTCCCTCCCCCCCGGGTATTACTGGGTGTAATTTCTCCAAAGACCCTAGATGCATAATGTAAGAATGTCTGTGGTGGAAGTGTTTAAATTGTGCAATAAAATTGGGCCACAGGACTGCAGAGATGGTGTTCCACACCATGACGTACCCATGACCCAAAGCCCTGTGTGTGTGGTGACGTGACGGAGCAGAGGGAGGGAAAAATCCGGGGATGGGGAGGCAAGACTGGGGGGACAAGCCCTCCCAGGGGGCCAGCTCCCCCGCTGGCCCCAGTAAGCACCCCCGTTCCCCAAGACCACCCAGGGCAGGGAGATCACCGGCCCACCCATCCAGGCTCCCGGCAGGAGCCCCACACNTTGTGCAGGGTTTCTTTACTGAAAATTAAGATTTTTATTCTAACTCATAATGTCAGTGCAGACTACAATGTAGCTCGTCTATTTAGCCATCAGTGTAACAGCAACGTATTATAATTAATCTATGTTTTTAGAATAAACTGTCATATTTTAATGGGTGGAGGTGCTCTGTAGTTTACAGCGACTGAAAGTTAATCAGTGCTCCTCTAAGCCTGATTTGTGTCGTGATGGTGCTGTTCTGCAAGAAAGTAAGGATGCTGATACAGTGAAAACTTGTAGTAAAGCTTTTAAAGTGGTGTTTTCTGGAATAGTTATGACAAATTGTTTAAATTGTTGCAGATAGTTCATTGAAGTCCCTCAATTTGGAGAAAGACGGGTTAATTCTTGGGGAAATGTAAGCTAACAGCTCTGAGCACTGCTAGTCCTAAAGTGGATTTCTGTCGACTTTAAATAACTCATGTTTCAAATGTTTTATGGTTCTTTCAAAATGCAGTTTTGTATGTCTTTGCCCCACAAATAAATTCACATTGTATGATAGTTTACATGAAGTTATGTCTTTATCTGCAAGCACAAAAAGCAGCAGCTAGCACTAGCTAGTATTTAGCTATAGCAGTTTCAGTGCAGCCTGGAGCATTTCCAGCAGGAATATTATAATATACCTGCTGACTTGACCATATATAAAACTCATAGTATTGTAAAAGTTTACAAGATAGTGTTTGCATAAATAAAATTCTGAATATTAGACTTGTTTTAAGACAGCATTGAAAGCGGGTCTTACCTGAACTAGCTGTTAGCTCAACTCAGTCACAAATAAACTCTCCAGCTTTAGGCTGTTTAAAAGGCTATCTACAACAGATAGAAGCATTATTATTCACACAATTTTTTACAAAAACCCACTTTTAAAGGTTTCAACTTTCCATTTCAAATGTGTGTGATGTCAATTTTTAAATTATTCTCCATGATGTCTCACAAAAGAGGAAACCAAAGAAGTAACTTATTCGCTCTAAGCAGAGATTTCCTTTTCACCCTTCAAAAAGAGCTACATCTCATAAGCTTAAAAGACTGTTTAGAAACAGGTGACCGTGGAGCTAACCCAGCATCACTAAATCACTGCTTTGAGTCAAAGCACCCAGCAGCTACGGTCATGTTGGTATTATCTACTTTTCCATATATTTGATCTTTAAAGGGTATCTTACTCTGTTGCCTTGAGGCGATTACTTACGGTACGTGTGATACGGTGAGCATCTCGCTCCTAGTGGCTCATGGTTTCAGCTTAGTGAACACACAGCGTTGCCTCAGGGTGCTTGTCATGATAAACCTGATGGAGCAGGAATAGAATGGACCTGTAGGTACACATAAATGTTGCATAACATCGAGAGCAGCCTGGTCTCCAAACCTCTTCGTGTATAATGGCTATAGGGTTGAAAGGGGGGGAAATAACACTCTGCTCCAATTAGATTTGGGAGAAAAATAGTTTAAACTCTTGTGAACATGAACGAAGGATGAACTTAGTGTCTGTGTGCATCCTGAAATCATCGAGGCCTTGATATTTAAAGATCTCTGTGTGTGTCTCTTCCAGGTTTGTACAACTCTGCAGACAGCTGGATGATTGTACCGAACATCAAGCAGAACCACTACACGGTGCACGGCCTGCAGAGTGGCACCCGTTATATCTTTTTCGTCAAGGCCATCAACCAGGCAGGAAGCCGCAACAGCGAGCCGGCACGCCTCAAGACCAACAGTAAGCGTGTGACACTTTTCCATGAATATTTACAGGCCTTGTTAATTTTGCGTTTGATTGGGAACACAATTGGAAGCTTTTGTGTGTGTGTCTGCGTGTCATTTGTGCATAATCTGCTGATGCTTACGAGCATTTTTGTAGTGTTTGATTTATTAATGAGTGGCAGATATGCTGTTTATTTAATCTAAATTACCTTTTGGATCAGAGGAATAACAGTTGTTGTCTGTTTATTACATTATATTTTAATCGGCTGCTCATGAAAGGAGAAATACATTGCTGCACCTGCAGTGCTTCACATGTTCCGTGCTTCCTGTGTTTAAATGTGCAAAACTTAAAAAAAAACATTTTATTGGTTCAGATTGTTCAAACAAATTGCCTTTTTTTTACTTGTTTACTTGACATCACAGAAAGTCTCCTGTGGGAGGTGCATGTGGCGTTTGTGATGTCTGACCTGCTTCTACAGGCCATTAAAACTGTGTACAACATCACCAAGAGTTTGGTTTGCATCACCAGCAGTACTTCTCCCGTTGAACTCCCCTCAGGGCTGCCTGCCCGTTTTTAACAACTCATGGTTGAAATTTTAGGAGGCAGAGTTTCTGTTTGTAGCTCAGAAATTTAAAAAAAAATGTCCAGTTCTGTTCTTTTATTTATTTATTTTTTGTTCTTTTTGTTGCAGATTAGTCTAGTGTTGTTCATTTCTAACACTTGTAACCTGAACACTGTAGTGGTAATAAGTGGTCGTTTTGCCACATATAGGGTATATAAACGCTATGTTTATTACTCACCTTCTGCTAATTCACGTACGGCCACCGAGGAATTAAACGGGAGTCTGTGTGCTCCGGAAACCTGGGTTTGAACGCTGTTTGTGATAAAAGCAGGTAATCCTAGGTTCTATTAATCGCAGTGAGTAATTATGTACCTGTTAGTTGACGAATGGAAGCTGAGTCAGGAATAAATATATTCAATATTTATTATAAAAGCTGACGAACATTTGTAAACAGATTAGCATTTGAGGTAGCAAGTTGATAGCATTCACTAAGGGATAGATGTTATTAAATTGATCTTCTGAGTTTAGAACTTGAGTCTCGTGTGATATTAAGACTAAGGAGTTAGCTTAAGGGTTTAGTTATCAGGGATAAGGTGAAGAGGTTACTTGGATGAGCGACCTAGTGTTATAGGGTTAGCTTTATCAAGTAGCCTGCTTTACCAGTTCATGGAGGATTACTGGACCTTGTTCCTGGATCGTTTCCGGCAGATGGAGGTCGACGAGAAAGCGGAGATCCCTCTCGGTCGATCTGGGCCTGACAGGTGTGTTGGGACCCGCCTGGGCCAAGCGGAGGCGTCCGTGGATACAAGTCAGTGGAACCCATGACTCGTGAGCTGGTTGCTGGCTGCCTTACCCATTCTGGTTGGATTAGAGAGGCAGGCTGATGGTTCCTGCTCTCAGGGGTAAGCAGCTTCTTCGACTGCGACGGGGCTGGACCCGTTACCGGTTGCAGTCGGCATCGATAACCCACCGTGTAGCGAGTTGACGGTGGGACGTGTTGTCTCCTCTGAGGCGAGAGAAGAACTCCCGTTCTTCTCTGAGAGGCAGACAGCTGAGAGCTGTCAGTGTACGTGGACCAATCAGGGGACTCTAACAAGACACGTGACTCAGGCTCTAAAGGCAGACGTCACCTCCTGTGTGAGGTGGAAACAGACTACTTATTTATCTTTAGCAAAGTAGAAATAAGTAGTAATACTGATTTAACCTTTTAGCAAAGTATCAATAATACTGAAGCTGGATCAAACATTCACAATGCTGTAAGAGAAAGTGCATTAATCATTTAAGACATTTCTGTAACAGATTAAAGTGTCATTTTTAGGAGGAGACACCTAAAGTCTTTATTATTATTATTATTAAAGTCCGGTGGCTTCTTCCGATACGACCGTGACCTTGGAGGAATGCTGATTCAGGTTAAAACATAATAAAAGAGTCATTATAATCCGTGTTATTGGGAAGAAGATGGATTATTATTTTAGATGATCACGTAGGTCAGAGGTCAGAGGTCAAGAGCGTATATTGATCACGCTACAACACTGTATAATCAGGTTGAAGTGTGGCTGAAGCTGTCTACTTGTAATTTTGTAATCAAGCTTCTGTTTGTTGAGTATTTTTGTGTTTTACTTCCTCGCTCTATTGAGCACATTTCCTAGTGACAGAAGCATCAGACATGTAACAGTTATTTACTCTGCTCGCCTTGAACTAAAACTTATATATTTTTAAACTCAGCCTCGTCTGCTCACCAAAGTCAAACAGTATATGAATGTTTGTTGTAGTTTAGCGGTGAGGCTCTGCAGGACCTGCAGCTCAAACATGACTTCCCCTGAGCTTGTGGTTGTAGGTTAGGCTTGTTGAAACGGTGACAGTCACTTTTAAAAGGTTGCATTTTAGCTGTTTATCTGAAAACTCAAGGATGACAATTCAAGTTTTTTTTCCTTGTGTTCAAAAAGGAAGATTTGTG
>SSNR01000019.1:3892738-3917048 GCA_006937965.1 Callopanchax toddi | reverse complement strand
CGGGCCAAATCTGGCCTGTCAGAACTATTTATGTAGCCCTCCAGAGAGTAAAAGTAATAATTGTCAAAGAAAAGCTGCTCTAACATGCAGTAGCCTGAACTGCACTTCCTACTGTGCGCAATGACCGCACCCTGCCAGCAGAGGGTAGTGTTATCATATTGATGTTTAAGTAAAGTCATTTTTTAGCAAGAGATGAAGTTGAGAAATATACACGTTTTCCCAAAATGCACAAGAAAAGAAAAATAGATGTTGAAGGTAGAAATTCTAACAAATGGTGGGAAGCCGAATACCTGCCTGTGCTTCAAGAAGAAAAACCACTTTGTCCTCTGTGCTACGAGGCTGTGTAGCCGGCAGTTCAACGCGAAACACTGAGCTAAGCATGCTACTGTTAGCCTCGAGGAAAAACGTCAGCCTGTCAAAGAATTAAAAGAGTGCAATCCCAGCAGAATGTGTTTACAAAAGCCTCAGCCAGACACGACGCAGTGGTGAAAGCCACTTATACTGTGGCTGAAGACATCGCTCCAGCTACTAAGTGTTTTCAGAGAGTACATTTTTGAAACAGAAGATGTGTGAGCAGGTATGCCCTGACCAAACGCAGACATTTAGCAGCATCAGTTTGTAAAGAAACACCATCGCAGAGTGAGTACGGTGCCCAAAAAGCTATTTATGAATACTTGAACAGTTTGTTATCTGGTAGTTTTATCAATACATTCTGCTACAACCAGCCCTTTGAGTACATCCATGTTGATGTGGCCTGAAATGAACATGAGTTTGACAACAATTAGCATTTTGACTATAACACAAATAGTAACCATCACAATGTTGGCTGTCTCAGCTTATATGATGGCAGTTTGCATAAACTCCAGATAGTCGCTCTTAGCCATGAAAATCAACTTAATCTAGAAAAAACATACTTGTCCACTTGAAGACTTCAGGACACTCAGAAGGTCCAGCCGTATCAGAACCATCTCTTAAAGATGGTCCAGCTGTGAGATCAGGGCAGCACCAGTCCAGAGCTCACTCAGGAATGGCAGCAGGAACATGTGAGTGAGTGTATCTCACAGTGAGGAGAGGACTTTTTAGCATGGTCTGATGTCAAGAAGGGCAGCAAAGGTACCACTAATCAACATCAGGGACTGGCAGATTTCAGACTGGATGCTGAGGACTGGAGTCAGGTCTGTCTCTCTGATGGTCTGGTTACCACTAACCTTATGACTCTATATAAAGTTTCTGTAATAGTCCTTAAAGTGATAATATGCACCTTTTTCATATTTTTAAATATTTTCCTTGAGCCAGTATTACAGAGTTAATGAAAAGTCACTTAGCCCCATCTGGTGATTAGATCTGGAATACCACGATTGCAAGATCTCCGTCGCCGTCCCGGTACCCAGGAAGTCACGTGTCTCACGAGGGTTAGGCTAACCCAAAGTGGCTAGCTGTTATGCTAGCGCTGGAGTGTTTTTAGCTCATGATTCCTGATTTTTTTCCATCTCTCCGTGCTTGAACACAGCTGATTTCTTTGAAGGAGTAAATAACCGCTCCTGTAGAAAGCTATGAAGGCTGAGGAGACATTTCAACAGGTAGATTTAGCTGTTTCTAAGCAAGAACTATGGGCTATTTTATTTAATGCAGTAATTTAAAACGGACACCAGAGGGAGCCCAAAACAAGCAAAACTGCATATTATCACTTTAAAAACTATTGAGACTTATGAAGTGCTTCATCATACCACAGAAACAAAATGTTTTGAAAACCAGTACCTGTGTGTGTCCACCTAAGATCGAGAGCAAATGCAATTTTATTAAATTCACTTTTTACTTAATTGTCAAACTGTTAAGAACTTAACATAGTGTTGCTTTAAAAATGACAGCAAAGTAACGAGCCTTACATCTTTCTCTTTTTCTTTGTCATAATTTTTGATACTTTTTTAAAATACACACTTATAATTTATAGTAAATAGTTGTCTTTTCTTTGCTTTTCAGTGTACAACTCATCACCTGTAGCCATAATATATCCACTTTTGTCTTATTTCTTTATTAATGTCTGAAGTTATACTTTTTATTTGTTTTAAATGCTAAACAAATCCATAGATTATCAAAGTGTTTTCTGCCTATCTGATATCAAAATGTGCCAAAGAAGCAAACTCATCAGAACCTGCATTTTTTAAAAACACCATCTACAGTTTCTGTCATTTGTGTTTTGGAGTTTGACAAAAACAAATTGTGTTTTTGCTCTTGAAGCACTACCCTGCTCTCGCTCAGCAGGGAGGATGTCAGCAGACGGAGAGGGGAAGCAGTGAGATTCAGTGTGTTAACGTGTCAGTCAGGCGGGAATTACTTTTCCTCCCCAGTCAGACAGCAAACAGAATGTGAATTCTGAAAACATGAATCCTAGAAAAGATATAGAAAGCTCAATATCAATCAGCAAGGCTTTCAAGTCCAGTGGTTTCTAACACACACACACACACACACACACACACACACACGTTTTTCAGAAAGTAGCCACGTTTTTATGAGTAATACAAACCAGTCATAACAGAAAATAACTTTCAAAAAATGTTTTAAACACTTATATCAAGCAAGGTTAAATAATAAATTGAAGTCTCAAAGACAAAAGCAAACAAAAAATAATTGTTAATGAATGGCTTTAAGATGTCAAAGTCACACAATAAACTAATCATTAGTTCAAAAGGAATACACAGATTATTGTACCTATTAACTTCGTCGTACTTGTAATAATATCAGAGCAGAATAAATATAACATCATCGTAAAATAACATGAGCGTATTACATACATTAACATAATAGAATATTATCATCACAGCTCCTCACTCTGTATCCCTTGTATAATTTTTTTGAATTGCAATATATTTTTTTTTAATTCTTTTATTAATTCTGTTCCATTAAAAAGCTCCACAGATTGAAATACTTTGAAGTTTGGTTTGTGCTGAACGATGTTTCATTTCTTCTCAGATTACATCGCCCTGTCTTCCTGTCAACACTGAATATTATCAGGCAGTGTTTTATATTAATTCTATACATGAATAATGCTGTCTTAATTCTGTTTAAACTTGAATGTTTTATGAACAAGCTATTTGTATGTTGACTAATCATCTAGTGAACAGAATGAATGTAGGGTGGTTTTATAGGCGTTTCCCCACACAGTAAGTTAGATATGGTATCAGTGAACTTTCCCAGAATTGCCTCCCTCGTTGAAATTAATTTTTAATAAGACCCAAACGCAATTCTGAAGTTATCTTATAGAACTTGTCTCTGGAGATACCACTGAAGTTCATTACAGGGTGAAGCTGAGGATCAAGGACCTCTATCTGGTTGCTGCTCAACGTTTCTGGTTTTTGTGGAAGTTAAGTCAAAAAGAGGCAAGAAAAGAAACCCAATTTCCCAGGAAATGATGGTTGTTGCTGAATTAGATTATTAGAAACCATCTTTTTAATGACATAATTGGTTTGTGACTTCAGCAGGAACCTGTGTGCGGCCTCTGGCGTTCTAAGAAACGGCTCTACATCGCTAACGGCGCTGTTTTCCTGCAGTAATTGTTTAGTTATGCATTAAAATAGATGTTTTTTCATCTTTGTCTTGTTAGAAACAGCTCAATCCATCCCCTTGTAGAAATACAAGGCAGGAAATTGACTCAACTGAAATATCTGATTACTAAGATGATGTCCCACTGCAAAGTTTCCTACAAAAGTTGGAATGAAATGATATTTTAAACATATTGTGCCTGCTGTGGCCTCATTTTAATTCCTTATCTCTTCTTTTCTGTTTTGTGTTTAACAAGTTTCTATTTAAGATTTCCAAGTCTCTAACAATGCACAGCTCGGAGGCAGTCTGCTGCTAGAGAGCTGTTATCTTCTCAGACAGAGATACTTCTAATTGCTGCTCCGCTACTGCAGAGTGGAAACAGTCAGAATGACTGAAAGGAAATTCACGCTGTAGGATTTACTGTCCCAAACCTCATCTTCTGTGTTTTCATGATAAAATCAGACCAAATGTAACATGTCTGATGGAGCAGAGCAGCATTCTGTTTTACAGTATGTGTGTTGTTTACTAAAGAGAATGTTTTTTTTTAAGTTTGGATTCATTTTTTGAACATGCACTTTCATTTTGGATTGGTCTTTTTCCTTCTATTGCATAACTCCACACATCCCTTCTTATGCCTCCAGGCTAGTGATGTAGCACACCAGAAGAAATCAAATTTGGCATGTTCGCAGACCGCTGCTAGCAAATACCATCACACTCACTGTGACTTTAGGTCTGTTCATTTCATGGCAACTCTGCAACATGAAGGAGCCCCAGTGTCAGATGAAGGACTCAGATCTTTAATGAAGCAGAGATGGCACAAAGAACACTCGATTACAGATGTCTTCGATTTAGTTTGAAGCACAGAATTGGCAGCAATAATCTTGATCAATCTCATGGAATCTAAATATTGGATATTTCTCTAATAAAGGAGTCAGCTATAGGTTGATCCGGTCATCTGATTAGAATGCCTCCTGGTCACTTCCCTTTAGATGAATTCTGGGTGCATCCTACTGGGAGGAGACCAAAAACTCACTGCAGAAATGAATCTTCCTCTCTGGCCTGAATGGGGCCCCTGGGATCCCCCAGGAGGAGACGCATGTCTGAGCTCCCCTCCTTCCTGTTACCTCCACAACCCTAAATAAAAGGAAGGAAGTGATTCAAACTAAATAAACAATCCATCTCAGGTGTGGCCAGTGCCCTTGACATGAAAATAATATTTTAACAACCCACAAATCTCCAGTTCCAGCAGTCCACATGTCAAAGTATTCTTGGGCAAAATACTGAACCCCAAGTTTCCCCCTGGTGCTTTTCAAAAATGGAAAACAGTGCTCCTCAAAAGAGAATGGATCAAATTCACAATTTCCCTAAGGGGATAAATAAAGGATACATTAATATTATAAAACTGTTTCTTGTATAATTATTTATATGACCGAGGCGTTTGGATGGTAGGATTATAAATACCACAAATGATGAGGTGTTTTTAAGTTTTAAAAAAATAAGTTAGGAATCTTTTCGGATGGATGGATGGATGGATGGATGGATGGATGGATGGATGGATGGATGGATGGATGGATGGATGGATGGATGGATGGATGGATGGATGGATGGATGGATGATGGATGGATGGATGGATGGATGGATCTACACAAATCAGAAATTCCAACAAGAAGAGACAAGAGATCTCGATGCTACACCATGAGGTGGGAGGAAAATAGAAAAATACCAGGGAAGCACGTCTAAAGATCCCCTCAGAACCACCGTAGCTTCTTCTTCATTTTTGGTGTAACTCCAGCACAGGGGGGTCAAATAGGAGGCAGATCACAGGACAGTCGTTTCAGAATTTGTATCAGGTTGTATGAATATTTTAAACAGTTCAATTTAACAATCTCTAACAAAAACTAAAACAAATTTACTTGATGCAACAGTTCCTTTTAATGCTGCGTCTGCCATCTGTCTCATTTGCAGTACAAGCTCATCCTGTTTGACTCTCTTTGCTGTGAAGGATCTGACACTCGTTCAGAACGTGTCCTCTTGGCAGTTTGCTGTACTTTGTGTGTTTGTGTAAGTTGACGCAGTGTGCGTATGCGCCTGCTTGTCCTCCAATGTCACGTGCGCCTCCTCTTCCCCAACCTCAGGCCTAGCCAGGGCTCTCAGGAGTCATCCCCTGGAAAGGCATGACAGAGCCCCAGTGTTTGGAAATGGCTGCGCTGGCAGCGATAAGCAGTTCAAAGAAGGGAGCGCATTAATGTAATTGGCTGCCAGCAGCACACTGGCCTCATCGTCTCATATGCACACGCAGTAACACACACTCACCATGCAGATTACTGGAGAGGAGTGTCTGAGAGTGGTGAGAGGATAGAGGGGATGAGAATGAAAGAATGGAGGGGGGGGAGATGAAGAGAAGGGCAGATAGTGAGAGGAGAGGAGGAGTCTGGGTCCTCATTGTGTTGCTCATTAAGCTATAGGAGACTCTGAGAGGCTGAGAGATGAAATGAGAGGTGTCAGAGTTAAATGTCAGGTCTGGATGTGACTGGCTTTCAAGACACACACTCACACACTCTCACATGGACATCGAGACGTAGCTTAGAAGGGATCCTCGGTCGATTCTACAGTCTCGTATTATCCCCTCTCTTTCCTCGCTTTCTCTCTGCCACTCACCTAGTTTTTGCCCCCTCAATTTTCCACCCATTACACCCAAATTACTGGTGTCACTGCAAACTGAATTGTTGCAGCCGGATAGAAGCATTTCCACTGAATAGCTTCAACCCCTGCCGACTACAGTGGAAGTGAAGGCCACTTTCCTTCAGCTAATTTCCAAGTCTGTGTGATTGGAGGAACAGAGGGAAAATGCCGGGTGACTTCCTTCACTGTTATGAAATGTTTTTACCAAAGGCAGCGCGGCGCTTTGAAGTCTGGAGCCTCGTCCTTGTAATTCCAACAGTCTCCTCGTCTGTGCCTCCCCCTGAGTTCTCTGCAAGCACTTCTCACCCCACTTTTTGTTTATCCCTTCTTTCTTTTCTTTTTTCTTTTGCCGTCGCTCTAACTTCACACATTCCTTTCATTTTTGTTCTTTTTTCACAGCTCTTTCTCCTTTTGACCGTGTCGTATCTCATGTGTTTTTTGTTGTTTTTTTTCCTCGTGATAATCCGGAGTGATATTGAGCCTAAAACAGTAGATAGACACACATAAAGCAACGGGCTGGTGAATGGAGGGAAGCCACCGCTATGAGAGGCGGCTTGAATATTTCCTCAGGAGAGGATGGAGACCTCAGCAAAGTTAAAAGTGTCAAGGAACTTCACATGAATGCTAATGTTACTCCGAACCTGCAGGAGGAAAAGCAGGAACATTATTCAAAAACATCAAAAGTCAATGTAACCAATACATACTTGCAACATTTCAGCATAATCAGATATTTATGAAAAGTAAAGCAAATGTTCTGTTGGAAAACAATCAAAATTGAGCCTCTTGTCTTCAGTTAGATATACTTTATAATATATATATAATAGATATACTTTAACAACTGTCTCATGCATGTGTTTTTTGAGCTTTTCCGATAGAGATGCTGTTGAGGATTCAGTTCTCTTAAATCTGGTGGATGTCATTGTGGGGTCTTAAAACCCACAGGTTCTTCCAGGGGTCCTGAAAACAGTCTGGACAGTTTCATCACTGTAGGACGTAAAGCTATCTCTATCACCAAAACAACCTGTAACACAATGTGGTGAATTTTCTGCAAATTCAGGAAATAGTTTATGTAATCAGTACATAAAAAGTACTAGTTCACAATTACTCATTTGTATGTGATTATATTTAGGGGGGTTTCACCTAAACATACTTTTTATTATGAGTTTACATCCCGTTCTGCACATACAGCATGGCCATCAGAAAAAAAAACAACTTGTTGAAAAGTTGTTTTTCCGATTCCTGAACATTTTTTGCAAATTGCACTTGTAAATGTTGTTGTCAGTGTTAAATGTGTAATTTACCTGCAGCAGACCTCTTTGCCTCAGCTCACTGCAGCGTATCTTCTCACACACTGTCTGAGAGCCCGTTCTGTTCACTTTTATTTTCTGTCTGCAGTCCTCTTTAAAGTGATAATTTGCAACTTTTTCATATTTTTAAATCTTTTCCTTGAGCCAGTCTGTGCTAATATGACCCTTTACAGAGTTAATGAAAAGTCACTTAGCCCCATCTGGTGATTAGATCCGGAATACCACGATTGCAAAATCTCCGTCGTCGTCACGGTACCCAGGAAGTCACGTGTCTCACGAGGGTTAGGCTAACCCAAAGTGGCTAGCTGTTATGCTAGCGCTGGAGTGTTTTTAGCTCATGATTCCTGATTTTTTTCAATCTCTCCCTGCTTGAACACAGCTGATTTCTTTGAAGGAGTAAATAACCGCTCCTGTAGAAAGCTATGAAGGCTGAGGAGACATTTCAATAGTTAGATTTAGGCGTTTAGAAGCTGAAACAATATGCTAACTTGTGTAATGCAGTGATTTAAAATGGACACCAGAGGGAGCCCAAAACAAGCAAAACTGCATATTATCACTTTAAGGCTGAACATGCATATTTCTATCTGGTCTTTTTTATTTAACCTTTTTATTACTGATTTGTACGGATGAGTTTTTGCGTTTTGTGTCATTATACAGGGAGAATTTTGGGTTTTGTTGCCGACCTTAGTGCCTCGTGTGGAAAAATTCTGAAATCCCGAGAGAAACTCTGGTGTGTTCACTGTCCCTCCTGTTGAGGGCAGCAGCTCTGTGGGTGGGAAAGTGTCTCTGTGGTGACCAGAAAAATGGAGGAGAAACATCTCTCTGTGTGTTTTACTCCAAATGATTCTCGTAGGTCTTGAGTGACAGAAATGGCCACAACAAAGTCTTGTTGTGGGACCTGGTGCTGAATGATGCTCATAAATGTTCTATCATAGAATTAGTTGGGTGTGTTTTTTTTTAATATATTAGATTTAAGTATGTTTTTACAAATCTTTATACTAATTAAGGGAAAATGCCATTTTAATTGAAGTGAAATTGAGTTTAAGAAAAACTCATTTGCTTCTTAGAGCTGTTCTAAGATAAAAGTGCGCCTTCACTGAAACTGTATACTTCTTGCTTCAGGTCAGCCGTTCAAGTTGGACCCAAAGACGGCCCACAAGAAGCTCCGTCTGTCCAACGACTGTCTGACCATGGAGAAGGACGAGAGCTCGCTGAAGAAGAGCCACACGCCGGAGCGCTTCAGCGGCACCGGCTCGTACGGAGCAGCCGGTAATGTCTTCATCGACAGCGGGTGCCACTACTGGGAGGTGCTGCTGGGAGCCTCCACGTGGTGAGAAGCACACCCGCACACTAGTGCATTATATAAGAGTTGGAAAACCAAAATATCTTTCTTTGGGGAGTTTAAATCTAGGCTGTTATGCAAACTACACACACACTCATGCATCAGCGTACACTCTGGTTGTAAATATCTTCTTCTAATTAACTGGCTCTAAAATAAACCTCTCAGAACTAATAAGACCAAAACAGTTTCTGCTGTTTCCTCAGCGTTGGTTAACTGGACTGTCCATGTGAAGATTTTAAAGGTGACACTTGTTTTAAATCATTAATGTCTCCTCCCTAGGTATGCTATCGGCGTGGCTTACAAATCAGCCCCCAAAAATGAATGGAGCGGCAAGAACTCGTCCTCGTGGGTGTTCTCACGCTGCAATAACAATTTTCTGGTGCGGCACGATGGTAAGGAGATGCTGGTGGAGGCGAGCCTGCAGCTGCGGCGACTGGGTGTCCTGCTGGACTACGACAACAATTCCCTGTCCTTTTACGATGCCATGAATTCCCATCACATTCACACTTTTGAAATCTCCTTCCTCCTGCCTGTTGTACCCACTTTTATGATCTGGAACAAGTCTGTTATGATTCTCTCGGGGCTACCTGTCCCAGATTTTGTTGATGGGGTAGCCTCAGATCTCCAAGAGCAACAGCAGCAGCAAATGGGCCTGTGCCGACAAGAGTCGCCGTACTTGACGGGAATGAAGACCTGCCACTGACTGGATCTTTGACTGAGAGGTGGATCAGGAGTCGACAGGCACAGACTGAGGCTGAGCTCTGCTCTGGTCCGCATGAGAGGAAGGGTTATTGTCTTAGGAAGTGTTGGAAATATGCACACTGATCTGAAAACATGTCAGTCCTGTTAGTTTGTAGCCATTCTCTGTTTTTGCAGATCTATTAGTTAATGGGAACAAGGTTTTCTGACTGAAAACATCAGAGCATGTGATATTTATGATACCCAGAGTCACTGAGGAGGTTTCCTGGTTTCCAGAACCCTTACAGAGGTTTTGTTTTGTTTTTTTCACGTATTTGTTTCTTGACTTGACCTCTAGGCAGAAGACCAAGGTGAGAATCCTCATGTCCTAAATCTAATGCTTGAAGTTACAACAAATGAACAGAGACTGAAACAGTTTTAGACTTGAAAATGTTCTTTTTTTATTATTATTATTATTATTATTTTATTCAAAAGGAACAAAATTAAAACAAACAGAACACACATTTTAATACACAAAATATTACAGAGAAGAAAATATAACTTTAATATAAATTCAAAAATACATAAAATGAAGAGACTACTACAGATGGCTGATAGTTATTGCTCTAAAAGTTCACTCCTTGTTTTTTTTTTTTACAGTTTTTGAGGAGTAAAGGAAAATGTAAAAAACCAAAATCAAGAAGTTAAACATAAAGATGCTATTACTTGAGTGAGTAGAGCAAAAAAAACGAAGCTACCTGGGTTATTTTGTTTTTGTTGGGTTTCTTTTTTTAATAAATTATTTTTTTAAAGCCAAACTGACTTTAATTTGTTTTTGTTTAAACAATTACAAACTGGTAACTGGTGCTAGTTAACTGCTAGCTAGCTCACTAGCAAACTAGCGAGCTAACTAATTTGAATTCAAACAGACCACACTTCTAAAAAAAAAAGAGGAAAGAGAGCTTCTCACTGGCTGTACTAGGAGACAGATGGACGCCGTTTTTTGCTCTTTCTGGCAGGTTTAAGGTGAGAACTCAACGTTGCAACATGATAGATAAGTCAGAAAACACGGAAAACCATGTCATGGGACCTTTAACATTTACGACTGAAATAATTTGATGTTTATTTTCTCAGTAGAGTTCTTTTAAAGTGGGGTTCTGTACAAAGAAGATAAACAACTAATATTGTACCTGGTGTAGATAAATACTGTAGGTATTTGAGGAATCTGGTGTAATTAGTTTAGACCAGATTGACATGTTATTGGCTAATATGAAAGGGGTGCAAAATGTGGTTTTGGTGTCTTAAAATAAATCTAATTATTAAACATTAATTGTGGTTCATGCAAATGTTGTTTTTTTAAGAAATGCTGCAGACAGTTTTGCAGAACATAGAATTCTGTTTTTTCACAAATGGCACTAGCAGCAGCTAGCTGTAGCAGCAGCTAGCTGTAGCATCCACAGCGCAGGATGGGGCGCTCCCAGGAAGAATATTCTGATATATCAGCAGGAAAAATCCTGTAAAGTAAAACTGACAAGAAAGGAAATTATTTTAAAACCATATTACACAAACTGTTATGACATTTTTGACAGTACGGTTGTTTTAAGGCAGCAGTGATCCTTGTCCCTTTCAGATTAGCCATTAGCTCATCAGTCCAGTCAGAATAATGTTTATGTCTTCAAACTGAAGCTGTTCAAAGTGTATCAATGCAACTCAAAAATTCAAGTATTTATTATAGGTAACCTGAAGAGGGGTAGTTCTCTCCTTGATCTTCTTCCTAGTTCTAACCCATCAGCTGTGTTTGTTTTGGTGGGTCACACAGCTTCCATTTTCCAGGAAGTGTTAACGACATCACAGAGGGCAGATCTGCATCATGTGACTACTCGACTTGTATTATAAGAGATTTATTGAATACAAGAGATAAAAGTAGTATTTATGGCAAAAAGGTTCACTTTTATTATTAATTTCAAAGTATTCATGATGCACTTTTTGGACCCTTTTTGCCCTCTGTGTGTAGTGAAGAAAAGTGAGGATGAAACACTGGTTGTGTTAACTTGTTGTGTTTTGCTGGTCATATTCACAGAATAACTAATCTGATATGTTTACTGCAATAAGCATTGTAAAAATAAAGTGCAGCAAAATACTCTTTGCAGGACTCTAATGTGATCTCAAAGTAAATGCAATAGAAACGTTGATGCTTTAATGAGACAAAACCTTTTATACTGTGTTCTGAACGCTGAAACATATAGTTCCTTGCCATTGCACTTTCAGAAAAGTACCATAAAGCTTTTGTCTTTAGCAAAGGGATATAAAAATGATGATGTTCGGGAGATTTCTGGTTATGATGATGATAAATTTACAGTTGTTTTTAAAAAGTTGTCAACTTTTCAGGGACAAAGAGGGTTAACACTCGCTGTTTGTTGCGGTTTTATGGCATGATTGTGTTTTCCTGTGTGACTTATTAACACACATGCACACACCGACACCTCCTGTTCTGTTCAGGTTCTGATAAATGCATGACGTGAGTTTAGGTTCTCCTTCCAACTCAACACGACCTCCAGCTCTTCGTGTCCCGCGTTGCTCTTCACCTGCAGCTACAGCTGGAGTGTGTTTGTTTTGGACGTCAAGGCCTTGTATGTGTGACAGTTTCTCTGGGTTGACCTTCAGGTAGCAGTGCTAATTCAGACAATCAAATGTGTAAAATACTGTGGTTCAGGCGGATTTAGGAGGTCGACACTGGAAGGTGATTTAAATTCATGAAAAGTGATTTTTAGAACAATCCTCTTTACTTGCAACCATGATCTAAAGCTGACTGTCATGATCAGTTATGGTCTGACAGATTTGGAAAAAGCAGAGATACAACAGCCTCCAAACACACACTGATTTGAATCAACTGATGAACTGCAAGAATCCAGCAGTTTAAACCTCGCATCTGTGGGTGGGCTGTGAAAATGCTTCAGTGTGTTTTCCACCGGTTGAGCTGTTTTAACGTAACAGTCAAGGGTTTTTCTTAATTGAAGGTTAGAAAGAACCTCTTTCTCTGTCGAGGAAATGACCAAACGTCGCCTGACTTCCAGATATCCTCTCATCTTGAGTAATGTCGGGCACAGACTCGACCGTGTGCTGATTTATGATGCGATCCGACAAGCTCAACTCATCTGTGCGAGTGTGCTTTGCAGGGTCGCTGCATGATAACGCGACCTTGCTCCAGGTTCATAACTCCTCCCTTATCTTTATGATAGGGTTTCTTATCAAGCCGAACGTTTTATCTCAATTTATTTTTCTTACATAAAAAAAGAGAAAACTTAATTGTCATTGCCATGCATATCAGATTGTTTGCAGTGCTCTTTTTTTGTGTCACAAGTCAATACAGTAATATATTTACAGTGAATGACTTTCAATAGATACCCACTCCTTGTAGTGCAGTGTTAATACCCTAGAGACAATGCAATAGATTCTTCTCCTTTTTTTCTTTCTTTTTTTGCTTTTATGTTTGTGTAATTTGGGGATTTGTGTTTTTTTACAACTGAAGAGAAAAGCTCTCCTCTCCTTTTTGGCACTGGGACCTTGATAAACAGCACAAGAGCAGTTTTGCCTTCATGCAAAGCTTCCTGTTTCCATAGATGTATGAGATACTTTTAGTCAGAGAGGAATGTAAATCAGAGGAGGAAATATATATTATATAAAGTTGTATCATATACAAAATATATATGAACCAATGTTATTTATGTGAATTTAAGTCCAATTAAAAGTCTGATCCCAAAACACGTCTGTTTCTGTCTGAGTTTGGAAAAAAACTTGTCAAAAATAAACTGATCTTTTAACACTTCCGAACATAAAAACTGTGATAAAATCCACACAAATCTATATTATTCTCAATAATTTAACGCCCTCAGAGGGTTTTCCATTACACATAAATTAAAAATAACCCAAAACTTTTATAAATCTGGGTTTGAAGGCTGAAAAGGCGTTGCCAGATTCTGGTGGGTCATCTAGAGCTAAAGGTTGGGTTAGAGGGGTCGATACCCACGCCGCCGTCATCTGTCATCATGGCACCAGATCCTCATTACTGTACAGAACTGTCCTGCCTGAATCCCATTGCTGCCTGCAAACATGGCACATGCTCACGCTGGCCCAGACGATAGAAACAGAATGCTCACTTTGGTTTGCTGCTGATTCCCGTTCAGGAGGCAGAACTGTTCAGAGGAATCTCAGTCGTGTAAAAACATTTGGGAATTTTGTCAGAATTTCTTTAGATGATTTTTAGAAATGGAGATTTTTGTATTATTTATTGTGTAAATACACATTTCCATACACGCAGGTGAAAACCTACTTTTTCATGGACTTGTTCTTTAATGATTTTACTCTTTCTGTGCCAATGCCAAAGGACCTATGGTCTGGTATGAACTCTTGGCCCAATGATGCCCTTGCTTCAAACTTAAACATTTTTTGCAAAACACTTTTCATGGCTCTCATTTAATCCTAATACATGCTTTTTGAAAAGCTTAAGCATGTTTAATGACTCTCAGCTGTAAACACAAACTATCAAGGCATGAAACAATTCACTACAACCTTCAGATAAAAATTCAAAAGGACCAAAAAGTTATACTTAATAGAGAAAATGGTTTCAGTTAGGTTAGAGTTAGAAATATTGGACTGAAGTAACTTGTCACTGACTCTGGTAACAGCTGTTTGGTACCAACTTGAAACAAGAACACTGATATTCAATAATGTTTTAGACAAGTCTGTTTTCACATGCAGCTGATTGACTTCACACCAGCAGAGTCGAACCACAAATCACCAACAGAACCATCTTTATGAGGGTTAGAACACGACCTTAAAGAGCAGCGAGACCTTTGACATAAACATTAGTGGTGCTGTATGTCTGAATAAATCATGTGACAGAGAGGTGACTGGAAGCAGGTAGGAGGTAAACTGGTGAATCATTCTGGCATCCACTGACACAGCTGCTGTTTTCACTTCTGATAAAGCTCAGTGTGAAGCAGGAGGATGATTTCAGCTTTTGGAGGCTTTTGATGACTGGTTATTATCAAAATGATGAGGTGGGGACATGATCCCAGTCCGGGGACAATGATGAGTTTGATGTCTGCTCTGCTACATCCTCATACATGACAACCTGCTGCTGCTGCTGCTTGGAGGATGAATCGAGTTAACGCTTTAAAAAGACTGATTTTGATTTTGGATGTATGATGATTTTTTTTAAAAATGTGGATTCTTAAATAAATAAGTGCTCATTTTTTAAGGAAATTTTGTGAGGATTTGTGAACTGATTTCCACAAAACTAACCAGATTATTAATATTACCTTAATGCTTCATTCAGCAAACTACAGTGGTCTGCTCATTTTTTTTTTTTGTATGTCTTCTGAACCTCCTCTTCCACAATTTTGCTGCAATTTCAATAAATCAAAGCATTTAGCTCATTCAGGACTTTCCAGGGCTTCTGGTATTAAATTATTTTATACCTTTTAAGATATTTAGCTTTTTGTTGCATTTGGCCCATTTCATAATGTTCTCCCCTCTAATGATAATCACTTCACTCCAACTCTTGAGGGCACTTTACCCCCAAATCTTTAGCAAACAAACTTATCAATCCCACATCTTTTCAAGTACAGGAACTCAGTCGCTTTAGTTTAAGGGTTTTTTTCTGTCTAAAGCTCCAGTCCTTATTAGATTTCTGATTCTATTACCAGAGCAGATTCAGTTTCAGTTTTCATCAGTTTCTTTCTGCATTCAAACATCATTTCAGCAATGCAACTTTTTCTAATTTGGTTTGCTTCTTCATTGCAGAATTCCAAACCCCCATGACTTCACTCCATCTATTTTGGTAGACTGGTTTTGGTTTGGGGCCTGTGATTGGAGACTTGTCTTACCTTTCCATGTGTGACAGATTTCCTGGCAGTGGAGTGTTATATACTCACTCTGCATCTGCTTCCTTACACCGCTAGCCAGCTAGCAAGCAAAAGCTGTTGAAGCAACTCGTAATTACGTTTCTAATTGCAGAATAATTAGGACTCCCTGTGAAGCTCGTTAAGTCATTTGTCACTAAAGGTTCTAATGCAGCTCCCAACAACCCGCTAATTATGAAGACTGCAGCGTCTATGAGGTAAGGAGCACTTCACTACCTGTAGTTTTCATTACAACTATTATTGGTGTTGTTGTATTTAATGGGTGTGTCATTTTTAATCTACTTGGATGCTGAATTGGATTAAATTTCCAAAAGTGTGATATGTACACCTCACATCAGGAAACGTTAATATTCTTCATCTCTTGCTTCTCTTCCAGACACTTTACAGTTCAGGATGTAGTTTTGCAGCCTAGAAAAAGAACTTTATTGATCCCACAATAGGGAAATTCACTTGTCACTGCAGCAAACAGGAGAATTAAGAGCAAATGGTACACAGACAATACATAAAATAAAATACAAGTTTTGAATCTATGCACTAAATGCTAGCAAAAATATAAAAACTGCAGAAAACAAGGCTCCCTTCAACCCACACTGTGATTTTGTGCGAGACTCTTTTCTCCTAAAAATATCTGCAAAATGTTGCTCCACCCATAATGTTACCTTTGTGTTAAATACTTACATTTAACTCTTGCACTATCTTTATGTTTTAGTATTTCTTGCAAACATTTTACCTGTCCCTTTTAGATTTACACCTAACCTCGTAAACACTGCATGTCTTCTAGTCTTTCCTTCCAACTTTAACTTTATTAATTCTGTGTTCCCTTTGTGTCCATATCCCTCAAGTACTGACATTTTTTTAAAATACAAATTAATACAGACTGTAAATTAGCTCAAGTTTAAGGCTTAAAACCTAACCTGACCTAAACAAAAGTTCTTAAAATGTCACAAACAGAACGTAAAAAAAACGTAATGAGCAACAAGTTACAGCAAAGGAAGTGTGTCTAAAGAAGGTAAACTCAGAATTAACACAACAATCTACAAAGAACCAACAAAGTTTCAGTCAAAATAAACAATAAACAATGATCAAACTAATATTTAGGAGCTTTTGAGGGTTGAGCAAAGATTCTGATTTACTGGACTCTCTGTTCCAGGCCCCGCCTGCAGTAACTAAGTTTGTTTCATTAGTCACTGTCAGAAATAAAGGACAAGAATTGTACCTTTTTTTGTCACTGGAGTGGTACCCTCAAAAGTACAGTTTTGTACCTTTAACTGGGGGTTATATCCTAAGGGGAACAAATATATAACTTTTAGGGTACATATTTATACTCCTTAGGGTACATATGTGTCCACTAAGAGGTACAAATTTGTACCCTAAGGTACAGGTTTAACTAGTAAAAGGTACAAACTACAAGGGTAAAAATGTGTACCCCCAGTTAAGGTTCAAAATGGTACCCTCAAAAGGTACAATTTTGTACCTTAACTGGGGGTACAAATTTTTACCTTTGTAGTTTGTACCTTTTACTAGTTAAACCTGTACCTTAGGGTACAAATTTGTTTCTCTAAAGGGTACAAATATGTATCCTAAGGGGTACAAATATGTATCCTAAAGGGTACATATTTGTTCCCCTTAGGATACAGCCCTGCAGTTAAAGGTACAAAACTGTACTTTTGAGGGTACCACTCCAGTGACAAAAAAAGGTACAATTCTTGTCCTTTCATTTCTGACAGTGTTAGTGAAAGAATGATTTTCTGGATACAAGCTAAAATGAGCCTCCTCCATAAAATAGAGATAAAGTAAGGAGTTCAGAGTGAGCCACTGCTCCTTCTCATCAAAACAAGTCATCTGAGGTGTTTCAGTATTAGGATGCCTCCTGGTCGCCTCCCTTTGGAGGTTTTCTGAGCACAGGAGGAGATCCCTGAACTCACTGAAGGGATTACATATCCTCTCTGAACACCTTGAGATCTGGAGGAGCTGGAGTCTCACTGAGGAATTAAAAGTCTAAGTTTCCTCTCCTGGATCAGGACTTTGGATTAGTAGAAGCAAATGGATGGATGGAGACTTTTCTGTGTTGCTGCTGCCTTTTTTTTCTACAGACAGACCTTCAGAAACCCTCAGTAGAAAATGGTTTGCATTAAAAATAAAGCATTAGCAAATGATTCAATAAAGCATCCAAGGATATTAAGCAAACTTCATAATCCAAGAAAAAGGAACAACACACATGACAACAATACATTCCCATTCAATTCTAGATAAGAATTGAATAATTCTTTTATAAAGCTGCAAACCATAGATTTTAAATTTCCTCATGATAAAGTGCTGTGAGTCATGTGAAAGTAGTATTTTTGTTGCTTCTTTTTTATACTTTTCATTGAACCAATCAACTGAGGAGGTTTATCACCAACTCTGGTATTAGTTAATTAGTTAGAAAACAAACTCTCCTCTAAGTCATCCAGTTTCTTCTAATATTAATCCTAACAGCATTTCTACTAATAACCTAATAAACTGTGCAAACAACAATTAGCAGAGTTAATGCACAGCCACAGTGAGGGGAGCTTTGCATTAGCATATTGAATCACTTTCTGAGTTTTTTTCTGATGCACAACTCCCCTGACTGGACTTTATGCAAATGGCCTCTAGTCTTGCAGCAAACCAGAAGATCACTCTAACATCAGCATTCACGTAATTCTAAGGGATAAATTCCAGCTAGATTTGTCATTTGAACGGCCATCTGCACGCCTCGGATGCGTCACCGGAGTTCAGGTCTGACACAGCTAAAGATGTCCAGCTGGATTTAATGGAGCACAAATCTGCGTCCAGTAATGTTTCACCATCACACACACACCTGCTCTCACTCCTCCTCTGTGCTCACACACTAAGGTGATGGTCTAATTACAATCCATCGGAGTCAACATTCCTGTCATTTTGTCTTTTTAGTTCATGATTACATTGCACTATAGTTGGACATTTGTTCTGACTAGTTTGTAATAACTCTGCATTTGATGAAAACATAATCAATTATATTTTAAATGGAAATCTCAGGCTCTTTTTTTCCTGCATCAGTGCAGCGTGGTATGGAGGTGATCAGCCTGTGGAGCTGCTCAGGTTGCTTTGATGACAACCTTCAGCTCATGTGTGTTGTTGGGTCAGGTGTCTCTCACCTTCCTTTTTACACCCATAGCTTCTCTACGAGGTTCAAGTCGGGACAGTCTGTTGGCCAGCTCAGTAACACCACGGTCACTGAAGCAGCTTTGGGTACCTTTGGCAGTGTGGACAGGGTCAAGTCCTGCTGGAAAATGAAACCAGAATCTATAAAGCTTGTCAGCAGAAGGAAGAGCTTTCAAATGTCCTGGTAGATGACTGAGAACTTCAGGAAACACAACAGACTTTTTCCTTCCATTCAACCTTTCATGAATATGCTTGATGCAGAACTCTGAACAGCCATCTCCTTTAGCCATGACATTTTGTGGTTTCCCCTCCTTATGAAGGGAGTCGATGACTGTCTTCTAAACATCTATTAGTCATCAGTCTTCTTCATGATTGTGTGTACTAACCCAGACTGAGAGACCATTTAAAGGCTCAGGAAACCTATGCAGTGTCTGAGTTAGTCACAATATGCTCAGATTCAGGTTTTTACTCATAGAAAGTGAGGCATAGTTGGCTTTCTAGTGAAATTTCATGATGAAACTCTAACCTTTACAGGGTGGCCCTTTCTAAACCTTTGAATGCACAGGTCCAACTGTTCAATGTTTCACTGCTTTTTGCACAATTTTTCTTAACAAGAGACTTAATGGCAAAATTCAGCTGCCTGATCCATGAATCACCCAGCGAATATCCCGATTCAGAACTATGGTATTAAACAGTCCTCCTCATCCTGCTGTTCACATTATGACATCATCAGACTTTAATCCAGATGTTCTTGGACTGAAGGCTCCTGAGTGTCATCAGCAGGTTGCTACAGATACTACAGTAGGGAAAATGAGTATTTGACCCCCTGCAGAGGTTTCCCACTTTCAGAGTGTAGAGGTCTGTAATGTTCATCATATATGTGATGTATGATTTTTAAATAACTGATTGACAATACATACAGTCTGGCTAGACATGGCCCCATCCATCCTCTTGTCCTGTCCCATGGCAGAAAAAGACTGGTTGCTAAGAAATACAGAGACTTGCTACTTTCACCCTGATTTAGTGCACTTAAACAAACGTCCAGGAGGGGAGAGGACAACCACTTTATTTAAACCTGCCTGATGGAGACTGATGTGCTCTCAGGTCAGTGGAGGCTCAGTCTGGGTCTGTGCTAACTAGGTTGTCTTCTCATTTCTACTGCTTCACTTCACTTTGTTATTTTACTTTGACGTTAAGTGCATTAATCATTTGAACATTAAAAATGTACCATAATTTATAATAATAATGGTAGTAGTAATAATAATAATAAACCACTATAAATCAAGTGATCAACAGAGTGTGGTTTTGTCTGAAACAGCAGATCTTTGTATCTTTCAGTGAGGATGGACTTGGTGCAAACAGAGAAATCTTGGCTCCCTGTCAGCAGCTTGATTGAAGACAGCTGTGAACTCTGGGAAATGAGGACCTGAACAGGTAGTAGAGCACCAATTCCAATCTGCCTCTCTCAGACACCAAGGAGCGCTCTCACACTGCACACGATCAATACATTGATTCATCTCTGGGGGTTGAATCAATCCACCCTCCCCGTGTCGTCTCAGAGAGCCCCAGAGGTTTGATGATCCTCCTGAAAGAAAGCGATGTGTCCTGGTGTTTTCTGATGTCCTCCTGGAGACGGCAGGGTGTTAGTTTTGCTGACGTATTGAGCTGGCATGCCGATGAACACTTTGTTCAGACGATTTAAGGAAAACAGCAGCATTAAAGGATCTGTCTGTCCTACTGGCCTCACAATCACACTCTGAGAGAAACAAAGTCAACACTTTATAAAGACAGTAGCTAACAACAAAAGAGCAAGAGATTGACCATCCACTATGAGGACCCTTTTTTTGCAGTTATCCTCAATACAGGAGCTTAAATTCCCCTTATTCAATTATGTAAAATTACATTAAAGGCCTAATAATAATTTACTAAATGAGGTGGACTCGTTGCCCCTCTGGTGATTTCTGTCCATGCTTATTTTTCATTCATTTCAGTCAGATTACCATTCCAGAGACTACAGTCCTGCTACAAACACTGATTCTTCCATTGGAGAGCGTTGACTCCAGCCTCTCTCACCTGTTGCTCATCAGTTATCACTCTTCCCTGCAGAAACACTCCCTCGTTTCTTCTGAGTCTACTCTTGTCAGATTCTTTTAGCGATGAGTCACTTGAGCCAGCGCTGTGATTCATGAGCTGAGGAAACAAGGAAAATTTCAAGGAAATCCCAATTTTAGGCTTGCAGAAATCGAGATCACAAATGAAACTTTGCTCCCAATCTGGGGATTCGTGCATCAGTTTTCCTCAGTGATTTCAATCTAAGATGTTCAGTATAAACACACAGAGCATCAAGTGAACAATAAAAGATGTTCTAGGAGTGAAAAAGTCAAAATAGTAGCAGTTGGGTTTTTTTTTTCATAGTAGAATGAAGTTTGGCTCTCTGTAAATGAAAATGCAGCTTCCTGCTTTGAGATGGTTTCTTCTTGGAGAGACGGTGAAGGTTCAACAATGAGCAGTAGGAGTCATTTTTGCCCTCAGAAAAGAAAGATCCCTGAGATGTTTAAAGCCAGCTGAAGAACTGACTCTTTTAAAGAGTTTCAGGGTTGAATGAAGCTATTTTGGGACCATTCTTTATGTTTTTATGTGTTTTTAATAGTCTGTTTTTAAGTGCTACATAAATGGAAATTACTTGGCATTTTTTATTAGGTATTTATTTAAAAAAAATAACAGTGTTCTTATTTTCATCTTTGGCCTTTTGACCAAGTAAAAATCTGACAACTTTAAAGTGATAATATGCAGTTTTGCTTGTTTTGGGCTCCCTCTGGTGTCCGTTTTAAATTACTGCATTAAACAAGTTAGCATATTGTTTCAGCTTCTAAACCCCTAAATCTAACTGTAGAAATGTCTCCTCCACCTTCATAGCTTTCTACAGGAGCGGTTATTTACTCCATCAAAGAATTCAGCTGTGTTCAAGCAGGGAGAGATTGAAAAAAATCAGGAATCATGAGCTAAAAACACTCCAGCGTTAGCATAACAGCTAGCCACATTGGGTTAGCCTAAGCCTCGTGACACACGTGACTTCCTGGGTACCGTGACGGCGACGGAGATTTTGCAATCGTGGTTTTCTGGATCTAATCACCAGATGGGGCTAAGTGACTTTTCATTAACTCTGTAAAGGGTCATATCAGCACATACTGGCTCAAGGAAAAGATTTAAAAATATGAAAAAGTTGCATATTATCACTTTAAAATCAATGAGAACAAAGTTCAGCTTTATTCTGCTCAAAAGTCCAATCAGTTGATTTTTTTTTCCCCCTAAATGATTAAATGTCAGGTTCTTTTGTTCAGACATGAAAAAATACCAGATTTAACCTTGATGTGTTTTATGGTAGTAATAATAATAATAATAATAATAATAATACCTTTATTTAACCAGGCAAAACAGATTAAGAACAAATTTCTTATTTACAACTGTGGCCTGGCAAAAGACAATGTCTTTTGAGGGAGAAAGGAAAAGGGCTACAATATAAAAACAATTTAAAATAACATGAATTAGAAACATTTTAAAAATAGTAAAAAGTTACATTTACAGAATCATGAACACACACACACAAAAGCAATTTCATAAACACAAGATCAGAAGAGCAGCCATAAAAAATGAGGTGTCAGTCTAAGTGACAGCAGCAGGTATCTTTAACATGTTCTGTGATCCCAGCTTGAAAAGCTGCCTTTGATATCAACGTGTCCAGTTTTTGGGTTTTCTGCAGGTCATTCCAGTCTCTGGCAGCAGCAGACTGAAAGGACAACAATCCTGATGCAGAAGCAGTTTTAGGAACTGTTAACAAAATCAGGTTTGCAGATCGAGTGTTGTATGCAGGGGATGAAAAATGCAACAGCTGTTGCAAGTAGGAAGGAGACAAACCGAGGAGAGTTTTGTAAATCAGGATAAACCAGTGGATTTTACGACGGGTGAACAATGATGGCCAGTTAAGAGAAGAATACAGAGAACAGTGGTGAGTTTTAAAAGGAGCATTTGTAACAAACCGGATGGCAGAGTGGTAAAGAACATCAAGCTTATGAAGCAAACTTCTGGCTGCTGATCTGTAAATGACATCACCATAATCAAACATTGGGAGAATGGTCATTTGCACCAATGTTTTCCTTGCAGATGAAATGAAAGAGGAACGCATTCTGTAGAGGAAGCTGATTTTAGATTTAATCTTAGTCTGCAAATTGTTGATGTGCTTTGAAAAAGACAGAGTATTGTCTAACCAGATTCCCAGGTATTTATACTCAGTGACCTGCTCTAGAGGTGTTCCATCCAGGGTGCAGATACTTGGTGAGTTAGATGGTGCATGACCTTTTTTACCAAACCACATGACTTTAGTTTTAGATTTGTTTAACTGAAGATGCAAACTGGAAAGGGCCTTTTGTATCCTGTTGAAACTAAGCTGAATTTGTTGAGAAACTATAGCAGGAGAGGGGCCAACAGAATAGAGGATGGTGTCATCTGCATAGAGGTGAATGAATGAATCTACAACAGCATTTGCTATATTATTAATGTAAATGGAGAAGAGGGTTGGGCCAAGTACTGACCCCTGTGGAACACCGTTGGTAACTGGGAGTGGATGAGAACGGAGTTGTTCTGATTTTACACACTGCACTCTGTCCATCAGATAGTTTGAAAACCAAGATAAAGATGAATCAGAAACACCAACATTACCAAGCCGGTCAATAAGACATTTGTGATTGACTGTGTCAAAGGCCTTGGCCAAGTCAATAAAAATAGCAGCACAATGCAACTTTGAGTCCAAAGAAGAAATGATATCATTTAGGACTTTGAGGGTTGCGGTTGTGCAACCATAACCAGGTCTAAAGCCTGACTGAACAGCAGATAAAATGTTATGGGTTTCCAAATAATCAGTGAGTTGACCATTTACAAGTTTTTCCAGGACCTTAGAAAGACATGGCAGAACAGAAATAGGCCTATAACAGTTGGGATCAGATCGCTCACCACCCTTAAAGAGAGGATGCACTAAGGCTGACTTCCAGGCATGAGGGATTTGGGCTGTGTGGCGGGATAAGTTAAAAATGTCTGTAATGGGAGCAGCAATGATGGTGGCTGCAGTTTTAAAAAAGAAGGGATCGAGGTCATCAACCCCTGCTGGTTTTTTTGGGTCCAACTTAAGCAACTCCTTTAAAACCTCACACTCTGAGAATGCCCACAAGGTGAAACTCTGAGCAGGAGGAGGAGGTGCTGTAGTTTGGGAGAGAGATGGGGGGGTGTTCCATTTTATTAAAAAATAAAGATTAATACATCATTTAGTCAATAGATTATTAACTGATTATCTTTAGTTTCCACCAACATCTCATGTGATCTCCTTGTTTTGACTTATTTATTTGATAATTAAGTTCCAGCTTTCTGTGTTAATGACAAATAGAAGCTTTAATTCTTCATAACATCTTTTTTGTGCTTTGAGGCCTTTATAAAACATATAAAGCCATTTATTTTCTTATGTTTTCTGTTGGAAAACAAAACCAATTTTTAATCTAAAACATTCTGTAATTGTGAAGTGACTTTTCAGTAAATCTTCAAATAATTTTATGGATATAAATGGCAGCATTAGGCAAAAAGGTGTTTTCTACCATTTTTATCATTGTGTTCCATAGAGGTGTATC
>SSNR01000019.1:3871861-3882845 GCA_006937965.1 Callopanchax toddi | reverse complement strand
ACACACACACACACACACACACACACACACATTTGAAGTCAATTTTTCATCCTTGACTAGAGCTGATATAAAAGTGAAGGAAAATGAAGGTTTTATGATATGTGGCTTTAAGAGGCGGAGTTGCAAGAATTTAATGAGAAATACTGAGTTTTTATTAAAACTTTGTTAGAATTTTTAAATAAAAACTCATCAGACCAAAGAATGTTAAATAATGAAGAAAACAAGAATATCAATTATAAAATACTAAAATATAAATAAATGTGTTTTTTCCATCCACATCATCTTTGTCCTTCGTGCTTGAACTACTGACATTCACTAAAAGCTTTTTTTAAATAACAGTCCTATGAAAGAAATACACAAAGTTGTGTTTTTAATATATTCTGCTTTTTTTTTCATGCTCTGAGTCATCATCACCTTTAGGTTTCTTAATCCACTTCCACGCTGAGCTAATTAGATTATATTTACTGTCGAGGACAGGGAATGAGCGCAGACAGCAGCTTTAAAGGTCACATTGCTTCCATTCTTTTACATGATTTCTTGATGAGACTGTTGTCCACATGTTGCCTAAAGAGTGAATAATAGAAAATAGAAAAGCATAGGTGGAAACCTTAACCAGCAGTTTGACACTATCTAATATCCACCTGACATTTAGAGTCTCATGGTTTCCTCTGAAGTTCTAGAATCATCACATATTTACATTTATTTGAATTAATGCCAACAGGCAGTTTGACTAAAACTGTGCAGTGCGTATTTTATTAGCACATCATTTGCTCCTGCTATCTGCTCCTTCTTCAGCGTCAGATTCACAAAAGAGTTTAAAACACGTAAGTCCTGCAGGTTTGAGTAATTTGCACTCATTTGCCGTCTGATCAGCTGTTCTAATCTAAAGATGAGCATCTGTCTCAAACACAGCAGGAGGAAAAGTGACAGAAGTAAATGTTTCTCGCAGCTTCAGGTCCTAACAGGTGGAGAACAAATATCTATTTGGATTTGAACAGGGATTTACAGATCGGCACTGATTTTTGTTATTTGTGGGTGAAACAAAGTCTGAGCCTCTTCACTGGAGGAGATAATGAATCACCTTTTTCCTGACATACCCGCCCTCTTTTTATGCACATGACTGATTTGTTTCCTAATTATTTGTTTCCCCTTGAGATGCAAACACCACTAGCACTCAAATAGTGGGAGGCATGTGTCGAGAATCACATGCTTTATGTCACAACAGGAATTGACATAAACATGTGCAGGTTTTCCTCTGAAAGTACAAAACCTGATTGAAATGTAGGCAAACTGCACCAGAACGGAGAGACACTGGTAGCAGATTGCGGTACCAATGATCTTCAGTCAGTGCGTTTACATAATAATAATAATAATAATAACTTTATTTATATAGCACCTAGGCTGCATGGTGGCGCAGTTGATTAGCACTGTTGCCTCGCAGCAAGGAGGTCATGGGTTCGCGTCCCGGCTCTGCGGCCTCTCTGCGTGGAGTTTGCATGTTCTCCCCGTGGGAGTTTCCTCCGGGTACTCCGGTTTCCTCCCACAGTCCAAAAACATGACTGTCAGGCTAATTGGGCTGGTAAATTGTCCTTAGGTGTGAGTGGGTGTGTGGTTGTTTGTCTCGTTCGTCTCTGTGTGGCCCTGCGATGGACTGGCGACCTGTCCAGGGTGTCCCCCACCTCTCGCCCCTTGACCGCTGGAGATAGGCACCAGCTCCCCAGCTCCTCTGTGGAGGAATAAGCGGCTACAGAAGATGGATGGATGGATGGATGGATGGATGGATGGATATATAGCACCTTTCTCAGGCCAATGGCCACAAAGTGCTTTACAATAAAACAATTATAAAAACACAAAGGATAAAACTTGAAAAGAACATAATAAAACACAAAATAAAAACTTGAAAAGAACATGATAAAACGCAAAAATAAAAACATAAGAACATGATAAAACACAAAATAAAAACATGATAAAACACAAAATAAAAACATGATAAAACAAAAGCATCATGCAACCTAAAATCAGTTAAAAGCGAGCCTGAATAAATGAGTTTTCAACTGTTTCCTAAAAGAGTCAACAGAATCCAGGCTACGCAGAGGAGGAGGTAACGTGTTCCATAATCTTGGAGCCACTACTTTAAAAGATTTATCTCCCCTGGACTTAAAATGTGATCTAGGAATCTCCAACAGCCTCTGACTAGTAGACCTCAGACTACGAGGAGGACTGTAGGGTTGTAAAAGGTCTGAAATATAAACAGGGACCTGACCACGCATGGCTTTAAAAGTAAAAACTAAAAGTTTAAAATGAATTCTAAAATGCACTGGTAACCAGTGCAGGGATCTTAAAACTGGAGTAATGTGCTGACTCTTACGTGTGTTGGTTAAAAGCCTTGCAGCAGCATTCTGAACTGACTGGAGGCGAGACAGATCTTTCTTGTTCAGACATGTAAAAAGGCTGTTACCGTAATCAAGGCGAGATGAAATAAAAGCATGAATAATCATCTCTAGTTCTGCTTTTGACACTAGAGTTCTGATCTTAGAGATATTTCTCAATTGAAAAAAGCAGTTACGGATTAATGTTTGTGAATGTCCCTCTAATGACACGGCAGAATCTAGAATGATACCAAGGTTTCTGACGTTTGGTTTAACAGAAGCAGCCAGAAAACCAAGGTGCTGCTTAATGTCACTCATTTGGTTCTCTGGAGCAAAAATTAATGATTGAGTCTTATCAGAGTTCAACTGTAAATAGTTGTCACTGAGCCACTGTTTGACGTCGTTAAAACATTTTAACAGAGAAGACAACTTAAAATATTCAGACGGTTTAAATGAGCAGTACAGCTGAATATCATCAGCATAAAAATGATAAGACACATCAGCAAACTGTCTGATCATTTGGCCTAGGGGGAAAACATACAAAATGAATAGGATAGGGCCCAGCACTGAGCCCTGTGGTACCCCACAGGTCAGGTTCTGGGAGTCAGACATGATCTGGTTCGCAAAGAAACTAAAAGTTCTACCTGAAAGGTAGGACTGGAACCACTCTAGGGCTACACCAGATACACCAACAGTATCATGAAGCCTGTTAATTAGAATACTGTGGTCTACGGTGTCAAATGCTGAGGAAAGATCCAGGAGAACCATGACAGTGGATTCTCCAGAGTCAGCTGACATCAAAATATCACAAGAGATTTTTAGTAATGCAGTTTCTGTGGAGTGGAGCTTTCTGAAACCGGACTGAAACTGATCAAAGATCTCATATTTCTCCATAAAAGAAATCAGCTGTTCTGCCACAACTTTCTCAAAGACTTTAGCAATAAAAGGAGTCTTAGAGATCGGCCTGTAGTTATTAAGCTGTGCTGGATCCAGATTGTTTTTTAATAATGGCTCAACGACAGCGTGTTTAAAGGAGCTAGGGAACACACCGGATGAGAGTGATGAGTTACAGATGTCTACAATACAAGGACCAATAACAGGAAAAACCTTTTTAAACAACAGAACAGGAAGGGTGTCATTAGGACAGGTAGATGGTTTCATTCTGTCAATGATAGGTGAAAGGTCAGATAAGGTCACTGGGTCAAACGCTCTCAGAGACTGAGTGGGCTGACTGCTAAAAACAGAATGGGGACGTGTGGATGGACAGATGCTTCCTCTGATGTTATTGACCTTTGTCACAAAAAACTGAAGACAGTCATTACAGTCATTTTTAGAGGACACAGGTGCTGTAGGGGTCAAAGGTGAAACAAGAGAGTTTATGGTGGAAAACAGGACCTTAGAGTTCTTCTGATTTAAGGAAATGAGATGAGAGAAATATTCTTTTCTGGATTTTTTTATAGATTCATTTAAAGCGAGCCAGAGTTCTTTGAGGTGAAGTCTGTGAACCTCCAGTCTAGTGGATTTCCACAGACGTTCCACCTGACGACAGATTCTTCTGGATTTGCGAATAGTTTCATTAATCCAGGGAGGTTTTTTAAGAGGAGCAACAGAGGTTTTCAGGGGGGCCACTAAATTAAGAACATCAGCACAATGTTGATTAAAACTCTGTGTAGCAGCATTTACATCAGAGCACTCACTCAGCAGAGATGGATCAAATAAATCACAGAACATGCGGTCTAGAAAACCGAATTATTGCCTTAAATCGACTTAAGTCGGTTTTTAAAACTGCATGTAAACACGTTAGTCCAGCTGAAGTCGAACTGGATCTAATCGAGCTAAAGCACCCAGATAATGCGGTTGTAGCTCGACTTCCTCCTCCATGTAAACAGCTTAGTCGAGCTAATGCTGTCTGGGAGCTCCTCCTCCGAGAGTGACGACACCGCGGAAGTGGGAATACAAACAAATCAGTAGCGGTAAAAGACGATAGCAGTAAAAACAAACGGACAGCTTGCCAGCGCTGGGTACACGAAGACGCCCGATCACATTTGTGACCGATGGAAGCGTTTAGAACAAGAGTTTTTAAACGCTAAGAAAACAACCGGCAGAACACCGACAGGAAAGGGCGCATGTCGCCCCCTATCGTAGCGGAGTGGAGCGAACTTCATTTAAGAGTTCGGTTTTCTAACAGATGTGTAAACTAGGATAAAGGCTCCCAGTTTATTAACATAAGATCGACCTAGACCGATCTAGCTCGACTTAGATGTGCATGTAAACGCACTGAGGGTTTTGTGAAAAAATGCCAAAGGTGCTAAAATCAAAACTGTGCAATAACTTCACCACCCTCTCGTGAATTCAGACCTTATTGTTTTCTTCTTTTGAACATAAACAAAACCTCTGCTGAGATCTATCTATATGATTATGAAGTTTAGAAAATGATGCACTTTTTGTGTCACGTTAAGTTACAGGTTTGTGTTCACATTCTGCAGTAACCGATTAAAGGGATTACTTTGTTGGTTAGTGGTTGATTAAACTTTTTTGTGTGTGTCTTGGTGAATTGGTGGTTTTGTGTCTGCTCCATTTTCTCCCACCAATGCTAACTTTTCAAAAATATTGTCTTCCTCTTTTTGACTGACTGGGTTGAAGAGGTTTAAATGCAGCATCATAAAAACACATTGGCTGCAGAAAAGAAAATTGTTTCATCATTTGAAGCCATAGATGAAGTGTTATGTTGGTGGCAAAGTGCTGATAAGTGCTTTTATGTTGCTGCCCAATTATTGCTTTTAAGGAATTCCAGTTGACTTTAGAGGCTTTTGTAGAAATGTAGCTACACTAATGTCTTAAAGTGCCTCAACTTTGGCAAAAATAAAAAAAGATGAACTGAAGAACTAAAGGTTTATCATGTGAGCTGCAGCCATGAACACTTGTTATTTCTGCAGACATCATGGTGTCAGTGTGTCCTTCCCAGTGAACTGCAGATGCTCTGAGTCATTTTCTTTGAGTCTTGCAAAGTACAAACCCATCATCACACATAAAAGCCCATTTACCTGGATTTGCTCTCAGAGATCAACTGCTCTCCTAAACTGTACAAGAACAAAAATCACTCAGCATCTTATCCTAAACAGGTGACTTTCAGTCTGAATTCCCTTTTATGAGTTCACTTTGATTTACAGAAAGCCGTCATCGCCGCTGACCTTGGGTGGCATTTCCTTGGATTAAATGTTTGAATTGTCACAGGGGAGAAAAAGTGCTAAATTATAGGTCTGTCGGAGGTGGAGTGGCGGCAGGCGGGAAACCACCTCAGGGCTACTGACACCTGAGTAGATGGAGGAATGAAAATAATTACCTGGGGTTTTTTGATTTATGCTGTCATGCAGGCTTGGGGTCTTGCCTTTACGCTGCTCTGCTGTCTGATTCACGGCGCCATTATCCCCTGGTCCGTGTCCGCAGGTGTCAGTTTAGGCATGAAGGAAGACTCGACTGTGTGGCGTCAGAGAGGAGAAGTAGAGAGGCAGCTTTCTTCCAGGCTCCAGCTTTACTTTTTAATCCAAAAGGAGCAATAAAGAGGTTATGTGGGAAAAATTATTGAGCTGAAAACTACTGAACCAGTGGAACTCTCTTATCTATACCTACTATTTTTACAGTAGGGCTGCAAAAACACTCTAATTTAATGGCAAAAGGCAAGTAAATATAGTTGATCTAATAAGGATTTACAGCTCATTCCATCAAATTTAAAAATAGCATTTTGTTTTTAAATTTGACTCAATCTGAATCTCCAATTCATTTTAAATCATGTTCAGATCCTGCATCAGCAGGGAGGTCAAAACTCGTATGTGCTTGATTTTTGCATTTACCAGCAAAGTTTCAATTATCATTTATTAAAGTTTTTAAAAAGTGAGCTATTATTAGTCCACCAGTTTAATAGTTAAGATTTCAAGTTAGGAGATCTCAAGTTTTACACTTGCCATGATTCTCAACTGCATCGTTTCAGTAACTGGAAATTCTGTGTATTCACATGTTATAAAGGCAACTGCAGCTGCACAAGCTTGCTGCCGTCTCAAAAGATAAACAGATTATAACAGTAGGAGCTGTATATGCAACAGTTCTCAAGGTCTGTAAAACAAGAAAGGAATGGATTGGAAGTGAATCTCAGGTTTGAAATGTCTGAAATGTGACTGAAGAAGAATTTATTAACACTTTATTTCCTGATCAGCTGGAGGCATTCCCAACAGGAATATCATCATATCTCAGACAGAATCACTGAAATGTGAGTATTTTAGCAGATCAAAATGTTTGTTTTGTATGAACCAAAAGTATTCTTTTGTGATTTCATGTAAAGAACTAGGCCTTTTTTGGCTGCTGTGACATATTCTTAAAATGTAAATGCCTATAGGGGATTATCTTGGGAACCCATTGGTCAAGTTACATGACTGACACCACTTTTGAAACGGTGGAACCAATAAGAACGAGGAACAAGGAAATGCAAGGAGCGTCACCTGTGCTATACACTGAGTGCTAAGCCCCTAATGAAAACACATGTGTCACTAACATCAGGAAATGATGTTTGTTTGTTATGTGTCCCTCCATTTTGGTCCTGCATCCTGCACCAGGACACTGTCTGCAGCCTGCTGCTCCGCCCCCTTGCTGCTCCCTCTGAGGAGCCTCACAGCTGTGGCTGATCAGCTATCAGCCACAGCTACAAAAGGCAGAGCTGAACAACAGCTCAGGGGAGCAGATCTTTGCTGTTTCCCCCTTAGTGCTGATCTCTAGGTGTTCTGAAGCCTGAATTAATAGTTTAGCTGCACTTTTGTTTGTGAAGGTTATTTAGTTAAAGCCCTTTTGGAGCACAACCTTTGTTTTAGTGTAGCTTTTTGTTTAAACTTAGTTGTTACCTCATTTAGTCCTTCTCATAACCTCTTTTTAAAGGTCTCCTTTAGTTATTTAAAACCCTTTTGGTCTCCTTTAGTTTACTTGGAACCATTCTTGGACTCTTAGTTTACTTGTAGCCATTTTTGGTCTCCTTTAGTTTGGTTATAGCCTTTGTGGTCTCTTTTAGTTTACTTATCCCTTTTGAAGAGTGTTTTAATTTCTCCTTAGTGTTTTCCCCTTTTGGGTGATTTTGGTTTAGTATTTATTATAGGGAATTTCTTTTGGTTTAGCTGTTCCTCTTCCAGCATCATTATTAATAAAAACATTCTTTATTCAAATTGACACCTGTTGTATCTGGCTCTTTGTGTTGGTCCCTTGGGTTATTTATTTTATGTTCTCCTAGACTTTTTAAGGGACGTAACATAATGGGGGCTCGTCCGGGATAATTAACCCACAACCCCTTGCAGTAACTGTAAGTATTTGATTTGTTCTACTTATTTTTGTTGTTGCTGTTTAGTGTTTTAGAGCTTGTTTGGAGCACAGGTGTCTGTGATTGCTGGTTTTTGGTTGTTTGGTTTGGAGACCAATATGTTTAATCTAAAGGAGTTTTTGGAGGCACCCTCTCGGAGGCAAATTGAGGAATGTCGCAAGAGTGATTTGGTGGAGGTGGCTGGACACTTCGGCATTTCAGGGGCACAACTAATGCTGAAGAAGGACCTTCAGGAGAAGATCACCACCACCATGGAGCAATTAAAGTTGCTGCCTGTTCATGTGGAGCCAGAGGAGTCAGCTGAGGAGAAGGAAGATGGTGAAGGAGCTGCAGTTCTCCCACAGACGTCGGAGGGAGCTGTTCTGGACACTGGAGGGGGTAAGACACCTCCATCTATAAAGCCTCCTCCTCATGAACTTTTCTCCCCCAGCTCTGGAAAAGGCTCACATGAGAGTGCTCGACTGCGATTCAGGTTGGCCCGCCTGAAACATGAGGCTGAAGAAAAGGCACAGACCAGACGGATGGAGATGGAAATTGAAATCAGACGGCTGGAAATTGAGGCCGATACCAAGGTCAAGCTAAGAAGACTCGAGCTCGAGTGTCGGGCTTCAGTGCCCAAAGAAACCCCTAAAGATGAGAAAAAGACTACAGCTGATGATCCAGGGAAACGTGATGTTAGTAAGTGCATTATGTTGATGCCCCCCTTCCGAGAAGCTGAGGTGGACAGTTATTTTCCTGCCTTTGAGCGGATTGCGACTGCCCTGGATTGGCTCCGTGAGGTGTGGTCTCTGCTGCTGCAGTGCAAGCTGAGTGGAAAGGCTCAAGAGGTAATCTCTCTCTTTCTGTGCAAGATAGTCTGGATTATGAGCGTGTGAAAACTGCCATCTTACATGCTTATGAGTTAGTTCCAGAGGCTTATCGCCAAAAATTCAGGGCACTTAAAAGTAAAACAGCAGAACAAACTTATGTTGAATTTTCTCGTGAAAAATGTTTGATGTTTGAAAAATGGGTTTCTGCTTCAAAAATCACTACATTTGACGGTTTAAAAGAGCTAGTCCTGCTTGAGGACTTTAAAAGGTGTTTGCCAGAATGTGTGGTCCTTTACTTAAACGAACAGAAAGTAACAACTTTGTCTTCTGCAGCTCTGCTTGCAGATGAGTTTTCTCTCACACACCGCATCAGCACAGAGAGCAGTCAGAGGGATGTGAGGCGCCTCCCTGTGGGGAGACCAGCTCCTGCACCTCCGGTGCATGTGACTCAACCTAGGTGTTTCTACTGTCACAAGGTGGGACACACTATTAAGGAATGCTTTTCATTAAAGCATAAGAACAACAAAAAGGAGTCACCACCCCGTGAAGTTGGGCTTTTAACACAAAAACAAAAGCAATATCAAGTAAATGAAAAGGTTGTCATTGACAAGTGTTTTAGTCCATTTGTGTTCCAGGGATCTGTAACCCTGACTGAAGGTGAAGCTGCTCCTGTCCCAGTTCAGATACTGCGTGACACAGGAGCCTCTCAGACACTTATTTTGGAGAGTGTCCTCCCTTTTGGTGAGTCAAGCTCCACTGGAGTCTCTGTTCTGTTAAAAGGGATTGACTCTGAAAATGTCACACGCCCTCTACATACTGTGATTTTAGACTGTGGTCTAATAAAAGGCACTTTTGAGATGGCTGTCTGTCCCTCACTGCCCATTTCAGGTGTAGCTGTATTGCTGGGAAATGATGTAGCAGGAGGAGCTGTAGTCCCTCCTCTGCAGGTGATGAACACCCCTGCTGTTTTGAATCCTTGTGTGAGTGCTAGCTCTGGTATTTATCCTTCTTGTGTTGTTACCAGAGCACAAGCTAAAAGGGACTCTGAAAACATTCTAGATGTTTCAGGTCTGTTTGAACAAAACCCCCAAGTGTCTCATGAACACCAAGAAAGTGACGTGAGCCCTCCTGATTCTGACACTGCAGAGTCTACTCAGGTGGAGGAACTGCCGCTTTCATACACCACACTGGAGGAAGAACAAAAAGCAGACAGAACACTAGAAAAATGTTTTCTTGAGAAAAATGTAAAAACTAAAAACACTAGCTATTTCACTGAAAACGGAGTGTAGGTGCAGCAGAGCTGACCCACTAGCTTTGGACCTTAAAGTTCTTAGCACTCCACATGTGCACTTCAGCTAGAAAAAGTCTTCCAAAAACGATTCTTCCTTTTTTGTTGTTTATTGTAAACAAAACAGAGCTTACATAACAAAAAGAAGATAACTAAAATATAGACTTTTCTTACAAAAATTCAAACTAAAATGCAATGTAGGTCAAAAGACTGTGTTGCTCTAAGGTCCTGTAGCTTCTGAGACCTTCTTTGTTCTGACTTCTTTTAATACAGCTCAAACCGCCAACCAGAATTTAGCAAACTTTTACATCATAAGTTGCTGGTCAAACAATCATCTTTTCCAACAACACAGAACTGTAGGATAACAAATAAACCAAATTATCACTAAACTAGGTAAACTGTAAATTAAATTATAGTGACAAAAAAATGGCTTCAACACGGAGTGTTAATGCGCTGTTGGGAAAACCCAAAAGCTGAAGGAGCCCCTTGGGGCAAGATAAAACAGATCGTTGTCCCTCAGAGACACAGACCAAAGATCTTATCTTTGGCTCATGAAAGCCAGTGGTCCGGCCACTTAGGAATAAGTAAAACCTACCAAGTCGTTCTGGATAACTTCTTTTGGCCAGGACTAAAGAAAGATGTTGTTGAGTTCTGTAAAAGATGTCATATCTGTCAGCTCACTGGAAAACCAAATCAGGTTCCTGCACCTGCCCCTCTACACCCGATTCCTGTGATTGGGGATCCGTTTGACTGTGTAGTTGTAGATTGTGTTGGTCCTCTGCCTCGTACCAAAACTGGTAAAAGATTTCTTTTAACAATAATGTGTACTGCTACACGTTTTCCGGAGGCTATTCCCCTTTCCTCCATCACTGCAAAATCTGTGATCCGTGCTCTGACAGGTTACTTCTCTCTTTTTGGTTTGCCACGTGTGTTACAGACTGATCAAGGATCAAATTTCAAGTCTGATCTTTGTAAAAATGTAGCCAAAACACTAGGCATCCAGCACATCATGTCCTCTGCCTATCACCCCAAAACACAGGGAGTATTGGAACGCTGGCATCAAACCTTTAAAAGCATGCTGAAGAAGTACTGCTTTGGCACAGGTCGCTCCTGGGATGAAGGCGTGCCTTTTCTGCTATTTGCAGCACGTGAAGCTCCTCAG
>SSNR01000019.1:3720215-3866797 GCA_006937965.1 Callopanchax toddi | reverse complement strand
TGTAGGTGCAGCAGAGCTGACCCACTAGCTTTGGACCTTAAAGTTCTTAGCACTCCACATGTGCACTTCAGCTAGAAAAAGTCTTCCAAAAACGATTCTTCCTTTTTTGTTGTTTATTGTAAACAAAACAGAGCTTACATAACAAAAAGAAGATAACTAAAATATAGACTTTTCTTACAAAAATTCAAACTAAAATGCAATGTAGGTCAAAAGACTGTGTTGCTCTAAGGTCCTGTAGCTTCTGAGACCTTCTTTGTTCTGACTTCTTTTAATACAGCTCAAACCGCCAACCAGAATTTAGCAAACTTTTACATCATAAGTTGCTGGTCAAACAATCATCTTTTCCAACAACACAGAACTGTAGGATAACAAATAAACCAAATTATCACTAAACTAGGTAAACTGTAAATTAAATTATAGTGACAAAAAAATGGCTTCAACACGGAGTGTTAATGCGCTGTTGGGAAAACCCAAAAGCTGAAGGAGCCCCTTGGGGCAAGATAAAACAGATCGTTGTCCCTCAGAGACACAGACCAAAGATCTTATCTTTGGCTCATGAAAGCCAGTGGTCCGGCCACTTAGGAATAAGTAAAACCTACCAAGTCGTTCTGGATAACTTCTTTTGGCCAGGACTAAAGAAAGATGTTGTTGAGTTCTGTAAAAGATGTCATATCTGTCAGCTCACTGGAAAACCAAATCAGGTTCCTGCACCTGCCCCTCTACACCCGATTCCTGTGATTGGGGATCCGTTTGACTGTGTAGTTGTAGATTGTGTTGGTCCTCTGCCTCGTACCAAAACTGGTAAAAGATTTCTTTTAACAATAATGTGTACTGCTACACGTTTTCCGGAGGCTATTCCCCTTTCCTCCATCACTGCAAAATCTGTGATCCGTGCTCTGACAGGTTACTTCTCTCTTTTTGGTTTGCCACGTGTGTTACAGACTGATCAAGGATCAAATTTCAAGTCTGATCTTTGTAAAAATGTAGCCAAAACACTAGGCATCCAGCACATCATGTCCTCTGCCTATCACCCCAAAACACAGGGAGTATTGGAACGCTGGCATCAAACCTTTAAAAGCATGCTGAAGAAGTACTGCTTTGGCACAGGTCGCTCCTGGGATGAAGGCGTGCCTTTTCTGCTATTTGCAGCACGTGAAGCTCCTCAGGAGTCCTTGAGGTTTAGCCCAGCTCAGCTGGTTTTTGGTCACACCCCCAGAGGTCCTTTAAAGGCACTCAAAGAGCGACTGTTGCATACAGCTGTTTCCAAGAAAAACAATGTGAAGAAGTACGTAAAGATGTTTCAGTCTCGATTGCGGGAAGCAAACAAACTAGCCCGTAAACATTTGCAAGCTGCTCAAAGCGGCATGAAATCTGTTTTTGACAGAAAAGCTGTGAGGCGTGAGTTCTGCGCTGGTGAAAAGGTTTTGGTTCTGAACCCTATAGCAGGCAATGCCTTGTCTGCTCAGTTTGAAGGTCCTTTTGAGGTCTGTAGCAGGTTAAATGACACCACCTATGTCATTCTCACACCACATCGTTGTAGAAAGACCAGAGCTTGCCATGTGAACATGCTTAAACTGTACCACTCTCCTCAGGATCCACCAGAGAAACGTGGTGATTCACTGGTATGCGCAGCCGGTGCTGTCATCCCTCTCCCAGAGGAAGATGTCAGACCCAGCATGTCTGACTGTGTAAGCCCTCGTTTAAACAACTCGCAGGTCTTGGCTCACTTGGACGATGTGCTCGCTCACTTGGATAAATCATGTAAGAATGACTTGACTGATCTTATACGGACCCACTCGTGTCTTTTTACAGATACACCAAATCGCACTGACCTTTTGAGTCATGATGTGCTCATTGAGAACTCTAAACCTATAAAGCAGCATCCTTATCATGCCAGCCCATCAAAACGTAGTCTCATGGCTCAGGAAACTGATTATTTAGTGCAGAATGGTTTAGCCATCCCTAGTTTCAGTCCCTGGAGCTCTCCCTGTATAGTTGAGAAAAAACCTGATGGTACCCCGCGTTTTATCACAGATTATAGAAAAGTCAATGCTGTAACTGTACCTGACTCCTATCCACTGCCTAGAGTGGATGACTGTATAGATAGCGTGAGAGGATCCACTTTTGTTACAAAGATAGACCTGTTAAAGGGTTATTGGCAAGTGCCGTTAACCCCTACTGCTTCAGAAGTGTCAGCTTTTGTAACTCCTGACAACTTCTTGCAGTACACAGTGATGCCTTTTGGCATGCGTAATGCACCTGCCACATTCCAACGCTTAATCAACAATATAACCCTTGGCCTGAAAAACTGTAGCGCTTATCTTGATGATATAGTGGTTCACACTTCATCTTGGGAGGACCACCTTAAAGCTCTACAGGAGCTGTTCAGTCGGTTATCGGCTGCTAAACTCACAGTTAACCTAGCAAAATGTGACTTTGTCAAAGCCACTGTCTCTTATCTCGGTAAGGAGGTAGGACACGGGTTTGTGAGGATGTTGGATGACAAGGTCCGGTCAATTACAGCTTTCCCTCGTCCCCGTACCCGACGTGAACTCAGAAGGTTCCTTGGAATGGTGGGTTATTACAGATGTTTCTGTAAAAACTTTGCCACTGTGGTGCACCCACTGACTGACCTACTCAGCCCAAAGGTGCCATTTTCTTGGAGCCATGAGGCTCAACAGGCCTTTGACTCATGTAAGCAGTTGTTAAGCAGTGCTCCTGTGTTAAGGTCCCCTGATCTCTCTCGGTCCTTTAAACTAGAAACCGACGCCAGTGACATCGGCGTTGGTGCAGTCCTTCTTCAGGAAGATGAAAAAGGCTTAGATCATCCCATCGCGTACTTTTCAAAGAAGTTTACTCCCTACCAAGCTAGGTATTCAACCATAGGGAAAGAGACTCTAGCTTTGTTGTTGGCTCTGCAACATTTTCACGTCTACGTCGGCTCTGGAATAGGTCCACTCGTTGTTTTCACGGACCACAATCCTTTAACTTTCTTGGCTAGAATGTATAATCATAATCAGCGCTTGATGCGCTGTGCTCTCTTTTTGCAGGATTTCGAGCTTGACATCCGGCATAAGAAAGGGGTGGAGAATGTGATGGCTGATTGTCTGTCCCACTCTCCTTCTGAGGACTCTGACCAAGTCTCTTAGTGACCGGTTTGTATGATGCAGTGGTGAGTTAGTCCAATGAGTTTCCCCTTGTAGGCAAAGAGGTTCATCCTTTTCGGATGAGTCCTATTTGTTATTTTTCTATAGTGTTGCAGAATGGGGGTTAGTGTTGGTGGTTCACTCCATCATCTCGGGAACACTCCAGGAGGTCGGGAGGCAGGCTGAGGCAATGGGCCACCTCTTGTCCTTGCTGGGATTTTGTGTTTAATCCGCCCACTCCTTGCCTGCATGAAGACTAGGTCTAGTTAGCTAGCTTCAAAAACCTAAATAGAATAGCGGGGACTCTCTGTTGACCAGGACTATTCTGTGTGCTCACTTTTTTCTGCTGCAGCCAAGTTATTGTTACTTTTCGAGTATTAAAGAAAGAAACCGACATGTAGCTTTGTTTTTGTGCTTGTCTTTGTATTTAACATTCTTTCTTTTCTTTCGGGTGGGGGTGTTATGTGTCCCTCCATTTTGGTCCTGCATCCTGCACCAGGACACTGTCTGCAGCCTGCTGCTCCGCCCCCTTGCTGCTCCCTCTGAGGAGCCTCACAGCTGTGGCTGATCAGCTATCAGCCACAGCTACAAAAGGCAGAGCTGAACAACAGCTCAGGGGAGCAGATCTTTGCTGTTTCCCCCTTAGTGCTGATCTCTAGGTGTTCTGAAGCCTGAATTAATAGTTTAGCTGCACTTTTGTTTGTGAAGGTTATTTAGTTAAAGCCCTTTTGGAGCATAACCTTTGTTTTAGTGTAGCTTTTTGTTTAAACTTAGTTGTTACCTCATTTAGTCCTTCTCATAACCTCTTTTTAAAGGTCTCCTTTAGTTATTTAAAACCCTTTTGGTCTCCTTTAGTTTACTTGGAACCATTCTTGGACTCTTAGTTTACTTGTAGCCATTTTTGGTCTCCTTTAGTTTGGTTATAGCCTTTGTGGTCTCTTTTAGTTTACTTATCCCTTTTGAAGAGTGTTTTAATTTCTCCTTAGTGTTTTCCCCTTTTGGGTGATTTTGGTTTAGTATTTATTATAGGGAATTTCTTTTGGTTTAGCTGTTCCTCTTCCAGCATCATTATTAATAAAAACATTCTTTATTCAAATTGACACCTGTTGTATCTGGCTCTTTGTGTTAGTCCCTTGGGTTATTTATTTTATGTTCTCCTAGACTTTTTAAGGGACGTAACATTGTTAACATTTCAGTAAACCAGACGATAGATGGTCTGAGTCTGATGGATACTGGTGGTTTAATGGGTTCAAAACTCTAAGACAGCAAAGGTAGGATGGGATTTATGGTCATAGCTGCTTGATGCTAAGTTTGTTTTGGCTTGTTTGTGCTGATTAATGGTGGCTGGCTTGCTGGAATTTGCACATATAGAGTAATATTGTTGGAATGCGTGGAGAATGTGCTTTTATAGGATATGTTGTTTGGTTGAGGGACCAGCTTCCCATGACCCTCAGTGGAGGATAAAGTAGTCACAGAAGATGGATGGATGGATGGATGGATTTTTTTTGGTTGGTTGTCTTGAATCGTGCGATTTCTATATAGTCCATTTTTTCCAGATATGCAAATTAGTATCTTTATTGCTATTTTGTCGTGTTGTTGCTTGTTGTTGGACATGTGTTTTATTTCAATCTTAACTGTTGATTTTATCTTTTTGCTGAATCACCTCCTGTTAAAGGGACATGTAGACTGGTCAAAAGTTAAAGGCACACTTAGTAACTTTTTCATATTTTTGAAATCTTTCCCTTGATCCAGTATGTGCCAATATGACCCTTTACAGGGTTAATGAAAAGTCACTCTGCCCCATCTGCAGCTTACCGCGTTTGCAACTACAGAGTCTCCGGTCCTGTGCCCTGAAGTCTCACAAAGTCATGTATCTCGCGAGAAGCAGCAACACTTTACAGCAATTCATGTTTCCACCTCAGAACCTGCTCAGGACAGATGAGCTGAAGACACTGTAGCGTTATAAAACCTGGGGTTTATTCTACACCTTCCGTAAGAACACTAATGGAGTTTTGTTAGTTTTATCCAAAGGGTGACCTTTGACACTATCACTCTTTTAGTGTCTGAACGGGAATATTTCTCTAGGTTCTTTGAAAGAGTACAGTGAATTGAAATACCTTATTAATAACGTGAACTGAGACCAGATAAAGATTGAACAACCATTTAATTTGAAAAACCTAAGAACACAGACAGATAAGACAGTTTGATGTGAACACAATTAATATTCTTAAACATGTTGAGAATGTTAAGGATAGGTTAATTGTGAGTTTTAACGGACCGTAGCATATGTTTTAATGACTAGGGAAGTTGGTTAATTTAGTTAACCTAGTTGTGACTTTAAGAGTCAATTTAGGGCTAATTTGAGTTTGGAATGGGATTTAGTTTTGGCTTAATTTAGTTGGAAGAATTAAGCTTTATCAAAGAAAACCTCTCGATCAGAAAGTGGTGTTCGCTCACTGAAAGGTGGACGCTCCTAGATCTGGCAGGCGTTGGTTTCTCCACGAGCTGAGGCTGGAGTCCCCAGACTCGGAGTGGTGGTCCTGGAAGGCGTGGCCGCCGAGGACCTCGCCGGACAGTCCGTGGATACGTCCCGGTCAGCAAGGGAGGCATTTCAGCAGGCATGCTGAAGTCATTTCTGATCTTTCCCGTGGTGAGGGAGAGACGAGACGGAGAGACGAGAGGCAGGTCTCTCAAGGCCTTGTTCAAAGCTGATGAAGGTTCAGCTAAGATAGCAGCATAGCAGCTCCGACTGCTTTCAGGCTGTAGCTCAGACCAAGACAAGACTCGACAAGACTGACTTGTACCGGAACTGAGTATTAGTTTTGAGACGAGTTATCTTAAATTTAACCAATCAGAAGATATTAAGTGTACTAATCAAAACTGATTTAGTGGAGTTGTGAATCGTTCTGATTGGACAAGGGACTGTGAGGGAGTTACCAAGTCACATGACTTCCGCCCGTTAAACTCACATTATAATGGTAGAAATGCATGAAATAGCAGAGAAGCATTATAACACTTTGAGTGTGTGAGAGGGCAAATGTCCTTGAGCAGAAACACTACCAGCAAAAGTTCTGTAAACAAGAGATTACAGTTGGAACACCAGTCTGTGGTGTTAAAGAAGAGACTTCTTTACAGAGAGTGTTTTATTAGACCAGTTAGTGTCCAGTTAAGGTCATCTGGGAGATGGACACCTGAAAGTGGACAGTTGGACACCTGTAGGGATCTTGATTCAGGTTAAAACATAATCCAAGAGTGATTGTATTCCAAGTTATTGGGAAAAGATGGATTATTGTTGTGATGGTCAACAGAGGTCAAAGGTCGGAGGATGTAGCCTATTTGGTGAGGCTACAACACAGACATCAGATATATGAGCTAAGAGATCTGTTGTGTCATGTTCATCATGGCTGAGCCTCCAAAGAAACGAAGAAAACCTTCATCTGATCATTGACAACATAGGCACACAGCAAGGTGAAGGGGTCCACAGCTTGCTTTTACAACAGTGATTTAAAATGAACACTAGAGGGTGCTAAAAACAAGACAAAACTGCCTAGTGTGCCTTTAAGTATGTTCTTGGAGGAAGTTTGTTGTCCGCGGCGCAGCTGGCCCTGATACCAGGGCGCTCTGGCTCATCGTGCATTAAGGTGACACTGATCTGCTCTGGTCTTGGATCGACTCAAGCTAGCTGTTAGCTTGTCAAGATGGTCAGAATTAATCCCCATTTCTCCAAATTGAGGTTGTTTAAATCTAAACTGTTTAATTTCTTAAATCAAGCTTCTTCGTAAATTACTGCAAGGACAGAACCTCAATAAGTCAGAGGTTCATTAATCAGTGAGGCAAACATTGATGACAAAATAACCTATTTTATCACATAAAACACTTTCAGTCACACCTACAACTTCCTTTCTCTTATAAAACTCTAATAAACCATCAGTCTGAATTCTGTGCCTCTACAGAGATTCAGTATTTTGTACTGATTGCTCAGTTCCATGTTCAGTGTGAACGTTGCTTCTTTTACAGCACTTACTCTTAGTCTGGATAACGGTTTTCTAAAAACTAAGCCCTATACATTACCATAAGCCCTTGTAATTCATAAGCCTCCTGAGAGAAAATGTGATTAAAAATGCAGCCTAATAAATCCTAAAAGATTTCAAACTCTCACTCTAAAAATTGATTTTCACATAAAACAAGAGATTGCTTGCAGTGCACCGTTCCAAAAGTGAGAAATCAATCAAACGCAGCATTACATTTCTGAACACACGATTTTTTAATGTGTGTTTTTGGTTTTAAAAAATATGTTGCTTTCAATTTCATGAGTTGTTTCTTTTTGAAAATGAGTAGAATTATTTTTGGGGGGGTGAGAAATAAATTCCCTTAAAGACAAACCATTTTATCAATGATAAATATTCAGTATGGGAATTAAAGTATACCCAAGCAAAGGAAACAAAGAAGGTTATGTTTGTGAAACTTCTTTGTTGAATTGGATTAGAAGTCCCAAAGTCCCAGTGGGATCAACTGGAAACGTGGAGCTGAAACCCAGTGAGGTTTAAATTTCACACAAACAAGCAGCTCACGGCCAAACAACCAGACGTGGAGGTATAACGAATGAGAAGGTCATTACTGATATCACTGACATCAGGACGAGGACGAAAAGCAGCAGAAAGGAAACAGGAACATGAAGGTTATTAAAAACATTAGCTGATGAAAATTCAGAACTAAAAACGATGCAGTAGAAGAATGGATGTGTCTGTGTGTCTGCATGACTCATCACTAAAGCACAATTTTGCTGGAATTAATGACAAATAATCAGCATGAGCATTTATGTTTCTTTGTGTGTTATTATTGACGTTTATTTAGCCTCATTCGTGTTTCGTGTTTAATTTATGACTTTTTAGTTTAAATTTGCAGCCTTTCGTTTTAGTTTGTCTTTTTAAAATAAGTTCATAACATTTATGAATATTAATTTTAAAGAGGAGAGGGCAAATCTCAGTGAGTTGCATTGTTTATTTATTAACGCTTGTTTTTGTTCCTTTTACTGTGAGCTATGTTTAACTGTCCGCTGTTTGCAGTGCTTTCTTAGATTACAGTTTGTCCTGATCCATGTCCTTTGTGTTTAGATTTTAGCTTTGACCTCCTGTATCCCTTTGCTAATCCTCCACAGGTGTTCCTTGTTCACTTGATCACCAGCCCTTCTGTATTTGAAGCCATACTCAGTAGCCAGGTAAACAAACGAGGTCTCGCTAGCTAGTTTACAAAAACACGACTCGGTGCACTCACCCCTCCCGTCGGGTAAAATCCATAAGCCAGCCTTCCCATGGACATGGGACTCCGTTTTGCGACGATAACAAAGCAGAGTCTAACTTCAGCCGTAGAAACGTTCCCCCGGCTTTTCCTCTTTTCACCTCCAAACGATTTTAGTTTTCTGCTAGCTGAAAAGGTGTGTTTTGAGGGGGACTCTGGTATTTTTATCTTAAAATGGAAACAGTATAACTCGGCTCTCTGTCCTACTTCTACTTTCACTTTCACTTCTGGGATGTTCTGCCCCAAAATGTGTTCCTGGCGGATTAATGCCAATCCAAGCAGTGAGGAAATGTGGCAGACAGACAGCTGGATTGTCCAATCCTATCGTTCGGTCCGAACGATAGGATTGGCTGAAGTTTTTAGAGAACTGCGAGGCAACCACTTTATTGATTTCTTTCGGGGGTTTTTTATCTCCACAATATATTTATGGCTATATTATATTAGAACATGTTAAGAGGCTTTTAAAAAAACGTTAAAAGCTACATTGCTTACCTGGCTACTGAGTATGGCTTTAAGCCCCCATGTGTTGTCAGAACCTACAGTAGCTTAACCACCATTTTTTCCACATTGTCCTAAGTACACCAGGTTTCTCTGTTTGTTTAAATTACATTTATTCAAATTCAGAAGTTTAATCTGTAGATTTTTTAACAGCTTTTTTTGGAGCTTGTTACTAAAACCAAGAGTTTTGTTAACACAGCTTTTACTTCTCACTCAGTTTGTCGCCCATTACGATGGGATCATTTTTTGTTACAAACATGAATGATTTTCATATCTTGGTAGTTTGCTGTCAGTCACACACACACACACACACACACACACACACACACACACACACACACACACACACACGCTCAATGTTTTCTCCAGCAGGAGACAAATATCTTTAGATAAAATACTTTATTTCCCGTTTGCTGCAAATAAAAACCAAAAAGCAACAGATTTAAAGCTAGACGCAGGCTGACTGTAAAAACAAAAGGTGTCACTGCTACAAGCACTGGTCATGTCATGTTTCCATATAGATGGTTGTTGTTGTAAAGCCACTTTAGTAGCATCCATGGAGCTGTTCTCTGTCAGGGCTTTGCCTGATTCTATTTCTTTCAGTTTGCAGCGTTTTCTCAGTCAATAACAAAAGCTTCAGTAAATTGTCAGATTCCATCACCTCCGCCATCATTCTTCCTTACATATCAGATTGTTGTTGACTGTGATTGTTTGCAAGGGCATCTGAAATCAATTGTGTTAAGAACAGCATCTCTTATTCATCCACAGCTTGACAGACAGACGCTTGCAGAGCCTGATGAGGAATGCACACACACCTACACACACACACACACACACACCTCTCAAGGTCTCCTTCATGTCTGAGCGACCACAGAAATTATGTGCCGATGACACCTTATCCAGATTGTGTAATTACTTTTGGCTCGGTGGCCCTGGCCTGCAAAAAGAGATTTCCGAGTTTTTAATGCCCATCGTTGCAGACCCAGATTTGTGGTGTTTGTGCAAAAATTGAGTGCAGCTGACTTTTATGATGAGGTGAGGTGAGATATAAATACATGTTCAGATTGCACAGTCCAATCTGGATCAGAGAAATGGGATGATAAGTTGAGCAGGACCCAATGAGACAAAGCGTCCTACAAGAACAAGCTCACCTCTCCGCGGTGTATCCAGGTATGAGTCACAGGGGCAGCAAAGCCCAGACTGTCCTCTCCCCAGCCACCTCCTCAGCTCATCCGGTGGGACCTCACAGTGTTCCCAGGCCAAACTAGAGATATCATCCCTACAGTGTGTCCTGGGTCAGCCTGGGGGCCTCCTGCCAGCAGGACATGTCTGAAACATCTCCCCAAGGAGGCATCCTGACCAAATGTCTAAACCATTCAGCTGGCTCCTCTCCTCTCCATGTGGAGGAGCAGTGGTTCAAGTCCAAGTCCCTCCGGGATGTTCGAGCTGCTCACACTATCTCTAAGGCTGAGTCCGGCCCAAGGATGAAACTTTGATTCAACGGTAAGGGGGGGCTTGAGCTTGAATTGCTTAACAGTGTCATGATATCAACCCTACACCTAAAAATGATATCCAGTATCTAATATAACGTAACAATGGTTTTAGACATACAGTAAGAACTGCAAGGGCCAAAAATGCCTTTTAAAAGAGGAGCTCACAGGGGACGAAACAAACACACAGAAAAAAGGAAGGAGGAGCAAATATTAAAACACTAATACAGGTTGTTCTCAAATAGAACAGCTGTCGTCTGGTGCTTACAGCTGATTATGATGAAATGTTTCTGATATTTTCACTTTTTGGTTTTGATGTTTGGTCAAGAATAAAATGTTATTTGACGTTTAGGCCTCAAACTAACATTTTCACATGCAGTTCAAAAGGCTTTTGAATGCTAACAGTGACAAAAACCCTCCCTTTTATCTTTAAAACTAAAAATCAAAAGCAGAAATGAGTATAGATTAGTGTCATGTGGGTTTTCATCCTAATATCAATACCATGTTTGGTCTCTTTTGTTTTGTTTAAGAGATACAAGTAAAGATCAGGGGCTTTTTTTTTCCTCTTTAACTTTATCTAAAGCTCAGAGTTCATGCTTCAGATTACGTCCTGCTGAGGAGACGTGACCGTGACACACAAAGGGATAAATCCCTCCTATAAATACACCATCAACGAGTTTTTGGACACCGTATCAGACTGCTAACTTTCACATGGCATGTCTAAATATCACAATCTCTTAATTGTGTTGCCCCTTTCCTTACTCGTTTTTCCTTCAGGCTTTAGAACAAAATATCATGTTTTTTTTCTATAAAGGACCAACAGGAGCTGTAGAAACCAGCTAATATTTATCTTTTTGTGGGTTTAATTTGTAATGTTTATTTTAATTTGCATGCTATCTATTCTTTTTATGTACTAGCACAGCTGCAAAACAATTAGAACTCATCGACAATAAAATATTATTTCACAGATGTTTGGAAACTACAAGATGAAATATGCATCTTTTTATTGCATGAAATATAAATGTGTCTATATAGTAGTGTTGTATTGTTTTTCCAGCATCATGTATTTTTAAACTTTTTCCCATATCTAACACACGGGTTATTTATCTATATAGTAGTGTTGTATTGTTTTTACAGTTAATATATTGCAGGAAAACCCATACTTTTTGTTCCTTTTCTCTATCAGGTGCATGTTTCCTCTCAGTGCACTCCCTCCTCTGATCCATGTGTCACTTCAGTGGGGTGTTTGATCTTGTGCAGAATAGTGCAGGTGTAGTGTATCTGCAGTGTGACGTCCAAATGCTTTTGTTGGGAAGTTTCACTGAAACCACAGCTGGACACATAGAGTCTGGTTAGTGAACACACAGAGTAAAGTGGCCTGTAAATATGTCTGATTCTATCATTTTTCTTTTTCAACACTTAGCATTAACTATGTAGCATTACTGCTCTATTAATTTTAAGGTGTTTATAATGGGCATCATGCAAACCTCATGCACCCCAAGAGATCAGAGCTCTGATCCATTTAATCAAAACCTAATCATCTATTTAGGGCTGTGGTTTAATCACAATCTTTATTAGAAAATACCAACAGTTAGCAGCTACACACTGTTCTGATTTTTTATCACAAAGAATGACAAAACTACAAGTTTGACTCATTTAGGTCACCGTATTTTAAATTCATGATAATCAAAGGATGTCATTTAAAAAGAATACTGAAAGAAGAGTCGTAGAGTGAAATATTCTCTCAACTGCATTACTAGAAAAACAAATTAAAGTATGTATTTGCTCATACACTCTATATACATACTGTATATTCACACAGCACTGTCCCCCTAACAGAGTTCCTTTTCTTTTTGCGGACTCATCACACTCAAATTTTTTAGATCACCAAACAAATGTCAGTATCAGACAAAGATAACCTGAGTAAATGTGCAAATTTCAAATGATGATTTCATTGTTTTGGGCAGAACTACTCAATGAGCCATGTACGTGTCCACTGAGCTTTAACTCTTTCATTAAATCATTGTTTCCATCACGAGTCGGCGTGGTATTGCCCGTCCAGCTCGTCATTACACGATGAGGAGCTGCAGTCCTTAAGTATCATTTTCACTATTGGACTAGTGATGAGACTGCAGCACCCTCATTCTTAATGCTAAATCATGACCTCTGACCTTAACTTTAACCAAGTGATAGGTAAACGAAAATGAACTCTTCCCCATACGCTGCACAGAGGTGGACCTGTCAGGTTTTGTCTGCTGTTGAACCAGTAAAGAATGTGTGCAAACCCAAAGACCTCCAGTCCACGGATGCATAAAATGGATTTGTCTGTGAAATAGAAAATATCTCGCATCCAGCAGATATAGCTTTTGAACTGAAAAATATTTACATATATTTTTATTTTATATATATTCCAAAACTGCTTCTTTTACAGTTTTTTGTTGCTGAGGAGTAAATAAACATGATCTGGTAATGGCCTCCACTGTTTCCTCTTTCCCAACCATTGCTACAGTCATGGTCACAAACTCTCTGTGGTTTAAATCCCTCAGCAGCAGGTTGAGGATTTGCCACAACAGGCAGACATATTCCATGCATCAAATCCTGCTCAGAAAGCATGCCGGCTTCCTGAGGGATTCTGCCGAGTCCTGCAACTTTACTCAGCTGGTAAACACACGCCTCCTGTCACCGCGATTCCTTCCACACATCACACTCTGACGAGGCCTCTCGGGTGGCCTGAGCATTCATTTTTCAGGTGTCACCAGCTTAGACACAGACAAAAGCTGCACACAGAGAGGAAATACATGTCTAAGTTGTTTTCTTTACTAGGATGCTCTCATGGCCAAAGGTAGGCTGCAAGATTTATATTTTCTTCGCAGTATGATCCCAACTTCAGGGATAAGAGACAAAACGGGAAGTTTTTGTTCTACACAGCAATGTTTTAGACTTTTAACTTGGATTGTTGAGATCCAAAAATATTCAGACACCTTTGCCTTGTTTGTAAAATATTTCCACATTGTTCTGCTGCTAACTGTTAAGTGTAACTTCACTATAGTCTGTGTGCACACAACAAACTTCTGTAAGAATGCATGTGGCAAATCAAAAAATAAACACATAATTTTACACAACGTATAGCATCCTTTACTTGCTCCTCTTCTCTCACAGGAGTGCGGAACGCTCGGACAACCTGATGTGGTTTGTGAGCTTTCACATGAATCTTTCATGTGCAAAGACGCTTCTCCCCCCCAGTGACGACTCATCTGCACTCAGGTTCAAGTGAAGAGCAATTACTTTAGTCTCTCCCGGGGACCGAGCACATCCAATACGTCTCCGGTAATTTCCCATATCATGCGGGGAAATGCAAATGTTTGCTTTTTATTCCCAGCACCTAATGTCTAACAGCAGCAGCACCTGTCTCACCCTGTTTGGAGGAGCCGTTAGTAAAATGGACAAAGATGCTCTTCGATCCCAGGAGACACGGCTAATTTTAGAGCTCGGTAAACAAAACACACCGTCTCCACATGAAAGGCCTCATGAATATTTAAAGGAGATAACACAATGAGGTGTTATCGTGACACCTTGCTTCATGAGTGAAATGCAGGTGCAGCTCCAAATCACGGATGGCTTTAATTGCATCACTAATAGGTTGTTTCCTCCTCTAAATCAGCACAGAAAAGTATTTTTACAGACTGAAATAAAAGATTTGTGGAGACTGTGCTTATAAATTCATATGTGTGTGTTATTTTTGTTTGTTTGTTTTTTTCACTTTAAATTTTAATTTGATGCCAAATAATATTTTAAACATCTGTTTGGTCATTAAATATGCATATGCCAAACTCAGCAAGAATAACAAGACTTTAGAAGCCAAATATTCTATATTTTCCTCTCCTCCGCAGTTGTTTGTTCACACTGTTTGGAGTATTTAAACAAACATGTACAGCTCAGTTTTTAAATAAACATATTGACCATAAAATCTGGAACAAAATGCTGAATAAACTTCTCTATAGATGATAGAGGAGAAAGACCACAGCTGCATGAGAGCACCAAATTAACCTGCTCCACAGAAATCTGTTGGACATTTACTGACACCTAGTGGACAAATCTGACATTATTCTTATTGGCAAAATGCATAAATACTGGTTTAGAATTGAAGCATTAGCAAAAGCGAAATAAGAAAATATTTATGCAGAGTTTGGATACTTTTAGCTGAAAGTGCAAAACACAGCAGTGGCGTTGGAGCAGGATGTGCTCTCTCTCTCTAAAAATGATATTCCGTTCATTCCTGTTTTAAATAAAATGTGAATTTGAGATTGTTTTTAAAAATAAAGGCATAAACATTTTATATTTACAATATTTAAACAAACAATTATCATGTTGCTATTTGTTTTATCTCACAACCAAAGGCCTACAAGACTTTCAAAAGAGACCAAAACAAACCAGCGACGTTTCTTTACAGCAGTTTAAATCTCAGCTTTATTCGACTTTAGGAATTATAGTTTATGTTTCTGTTTATAGTGAAGAATAAATATAAACTGACCAGCAGTAGCTCCTCATTATGAACCTATATGTTTCCATCTTCAATGAGGGTTCTGTTATCCAGCGTGTTTTGTTGTTTGTTTTAAATCTGATCCATTCTATTTCCAGTTATGTGATAAATATAAACATTTTTATGACTCAGTAAAAATCTATCAAGTATAAGACCTGATAAATAGACCTAGTATCAGAATATAGATTTTACTAAATTTTTCATTATTACTTAAAATATAAGCATTTTAAACATCTTATTGGTGTCTGCATTTTAGATTATTAAACCTTGGTTTTCATTCATTTCTAAAATTTGGTTTTAATCATGTTTTTGTCCAACTTTGTGTTAGATTTGTGTGATTATAGAGATGATGTCACGGTGAGATAGCGTTATCATAACCAGCTGCTCTTTGCTCTTCACAGCGTCTACCAGCTGGTCGTGGAGCCGTAAATGTTTAAACTCATTTCAGCAAAGCAGCTCCTGATTGGTCGGTTTGTGATTCTGTTCTGTTTATAACTTTATGACTAATGTTTCCCCTAATTCTCAATATTTGATAACTAAATCCCATTCAGTTGAGTTCAACATTTAGACAGTGAAGTACTAATGACAACTTATTGACATGAATACCTTTAGTGTGAGCTGTAATATGATTGAATTAGTTCAGAAATGAGTCATCGGTTGCATTTCAGCTCTGAAAGCTAAACCACAAAGATCAGACTGACACGACAGAAACACGTATGCTGAAAACATGTCGACCATTTAGGGAACTTCAAAGTTCTCAGCTCCCATCTGTCACTGGAGGTTGATTTCACTGTCTGATCTCATCATCTCACTACGAACTTTGGACAGACTGAAAGTGTGCAGAAAGTCAAACTGACCTACTCAGACCACACACACACACACACACTGACTGCAGCTTACACACATTTAGTCTCCTTATTCTTCATCTTCTACAGAACTTTTTTTATTTGTTCTGTTTTCTAACAAACAGAGTGACCCTCGACTGGCCGCCTGTGTTCGTGTCACCGACATGTTTGTGCTGACATCAGGCTGCACTTGTACAAATAAGCTCAGACTCATGTGGCTGCACCACACTGGCTGCTCTCAAACACTCCTGACATATCTGCAAAGATCAACAGCGATACACTTTTATGAGGACAAAATGCCCAAAAAGAGCAGACACCCCTAAACCTGTATTATTTGCAGTCCTCCTTTAAAAACAAGCGGCATTGTGTTTTAATCACAAAAACTTTAACCATGCTGCCAGCTTGGAAGTAGACCTTCCTCTTTTCAACTGTTATCTGTTTTAGTAGAACTTGGCAGAAATTAAACAGTGACAAAGTTCACTTCCAAATTCACATTCAGCAGGTCAAAGTGCAGGAAGCTTACAGCTGGAATGATCAAACATCATACAACGAGGCTAAAATAAAAGTTAGATATGAACAGCTGTAAGAGGAGAAAATCTACAACTGTCAAACGTTTGCAGCTGATGATCTAAAAGCATTGTGGTGAGAATTTCAAAACTAAAACACCAGAGGACACAGGAAACCAGAGATCTGACTCCTCAGTATTCAGTGTGATAAATACAGGAAGACACAGCTCACCCACTGCTGTCAGACTACTAAACTCAACTACTTGTTCTATTATTATTTCTTTTTTAACTTGTGTTTAATTCCAGTTCTTATTCCCAATATTCTGTAGATATAATGCTGTATGGCAGGCCATTGTAACATACAAACACAATAGTCCTCCTATAGTCAAAAACTGAGAGGACACAACAACAAAATTTCTGTGAGGAAAAAGAAAGTTAAACCTCCAGTTATCTGAAACTACTAACAAAGCTGAAGTGTTGTTTTTAATATTTAATGATCAGACTCTTTGCTAATTGCTAATCTCCTTATACATCAGTAGCAGTCTATTTGGTACCCAGTAGAAATAGCAAACTGTGAGGCAAATCAGATACAAACTATTTGTGAGCCCTGATAAAAAGTATTTCACTGTATTTCACACAAGTATTTTACTGAGTCACCTGCAACCTCCACACCTCTTTAAATCAGCAGCTCCTGTTAGCAGGACCTGCAGATCACCTCTGTCCTGAGTGAGCTTGACTTTTCAGCTGCAGGAGAAAAAGTTATAGCACCAAAAATTCCTAACTGGTGCCATAAAACATATATATTCTTATGTTTTTGAAGACCATATAGCAGAAAAGTTTAACTATTTTTAGTTTTTTATGTTTCAGTTTGTGGAGAGTTCAGTTAGGTCACGCAGCTTTATTAATAAAGTTGAAGCTCTGGTCTAAATATATGTCAAAAGAGAGATATCAGTCATTTTTAGGAAAACAAAAACTTTTTTCCTGCATATACAGTGCTGTGACAGTGTTTCCCCTAAACTTGATTTAATTTATTAAAGGAAAAAAAACTATTCAAACCAACCTGGATCTATGTGAAAAAGTAATTACCCCCTTTGTTAAACCATGACCCTATATGAACTTTATTCTATTCATAATGATTTTCTTGTTCCTTTCAGAACAAATTATAGATTTTTTAAAATTTGTGAATAAAAAGTACATTTTTCCAGGCCTCAAATAGGAATGTGTTTTTATTCTGTCTTGCCTGGTTAAATAAAGGTTAAATCAAAATAAATCAAATATTTGTGCTTTCAGCATCACACATCCACGGTTTTACCACAAGACCATTTAAAATGTTTATCTTAACAATTTCAGGTAGCCTATCTAAACCTGATGAGGTGAATGGGATTCCAGCAGAAGTGTTCATTTTGACTTGGATTATTTTTATTATTTTTTATTATTATTATCAATAATAATATTTCTGTGTATTGACTTTGGTTTGATGAACTTAAACATTAAAGTGTGACTAAAAAGTAAAATGAGAAGAAGTGAGTAAGAGTGCAAATACTTTTGCAGAGCACTGATCAATAATCACTTGAAAATATAATATAATTTTGCTAAATGTCAAAAATGAAAATCTGAACTAAGAAAAATATTATAATTGTATTATTATTATTATTATTATTATTATTATTATTATGTGAGGACAAACACTTCAGAATTTTCACATTTTATTTTAAAGAGATACTATGCAGTTTTGCTTGTTTTGGCTCCCCCTGGTGTCTGTTTTGGGTTAGCATAACCCTCGCGAGACACGTGGCTCCGTGAGACTTCCGGGGCACCAGACCGGAGAATCAGAAGTTGCAAACGTATTCTGGATCTAAGCACCAGATGGGGCTAAGTGACTTTTTAAAAGGGTCACATTAGCAGCACATACTGGCTCAAGGAAAAGATTTTAAATTATGAAAAAGTTGCAAAAAATGCCTTTAACTGTTATATTAATGTATATAGCTTAATAAAGGTAAGCACGGGTCAGGTGTCAAAATAAATTTGATGTAAGAATTCATTCCTCCATTGAGATTAAGAAGCTCTTTTTGAGGGGACACCTGAAGGCAGTTGGGGGTTCAGTGTGTCTTGCAGGATACTTGAACGCTGGTCTCCTACACTGTAGACAGCCTCTCCTGTGATAAACAAAATAAAATGTTCTATAACTGACCTACCCTGGACTGCTGCTGGTTTGAAATAATCGGCATGAACCCACAGTGTTAATGTTTCTCTAACAGAGGGTTGTGGTTTAATCAGCAGCAGTCCAGTGACGTCTGAGGAGATTTTAGAAAGACTGCAGGATGTGGATCACAAGTTTCTTAATATTTTTTATTCATAATAATTTCTCAAAAATTAATACAACTGTCGTAAAATCTGAATTGTAATATTTTGTTAGTTTCTCTCACACACACACATTATTTTGTCCCCTCATAGTGATGATGTAGCTAGTATCTCCTGTTGACTCACAGCAAAAAGGTCAAAGGTTCAATTCCCAGCCTTTCTGTGTGGAGTTTGCATGTTCTCCTCAAACATGCGTGAAGACCAAAAACATGCATGTTAGATTAACATGTGACTCTAAAATGTCCCTAGTGAGTGAGTGTGTTGTTTGTCCCACCTCTAACCCTAAGTCTGCTGGAGATAAACACCAGCTCCTTGTGACTTTTACTGGAAGAGGAGGTTAAGAAAATTGATGGATGGATGATCAGGTTAGAGATTTTGTAGCAGGGTGTTTCACTTTATAGACGCTCCTCTCAGCAGCAGCAGCACATTGAAAGCTGTGAGTTTGTTTTCTCACAGATCATTAAACTGATGATGTAGAGTGTTGATCATCTCATCAGCTCAGAGACAGACGTGGTTTGGGTTGAACACTTTGTTTTGGACACACTGATAGTGGAAATGAGATCATCTTTATCAAAGCTGCAGCCTAAAATCCAAACATCTAATTCACTTCCACACCTGACCCCTGACGGCCTCCGTAGTTAAAAGATGAAACTTCAAAATAATGGTTTCATCAGCCTTAGAGCACCGATCCCGCCTTCCCACCGTTAACAGCATGACGCAACGTTGCGTGATCGCCGCGTGCCACGACGCGTTTCCGTCGTGTCAGCACGAGCCGAACACCTGTTAGACAGAGGGAGACACCAGGGGGTCTGGGTGACTGACAGCTGTCATGGTCCCCTCCCCCTGCCCTCCCTCCTCCTCCTCCCCCCTCCCGTCCCACGGCTTTGGGCGCATCCAGATGGTCTGTCTGTCACCTGGAGACCACCTCCTCCACGCTGCGCCATGTCCCGTTATTTAAACTGCTCCCACATCAGCTGCGCTCCTTCTCAGAGAGGGAATGGGACAGCCTTCCAGTTAAAGAGCAGCATGGAAAAAGGTACGATCAGACCTGTGGGTTTACTGGGTTTCTGGGTGTGAATGATGACACCAAAGTCTGGGTTTTGTTCGAGCTGCCACGTGCTGCTTTTTGTTGTAATTGTTCACTCAGCTGGAGAAACGGTAATCCTGCTGCTGGAATGGAGCTGTCAGATGATCCTGGACTTCAGTTTTTACCCGCAGCAAAGGACAAAAAAAAATCATCTGATTTTATGATTATCTTAAAACAAAAATGATTGTTTTAGAGTTGATTTTTATTCCAAACATCCCCTTTAAACGTTTCTGGTCCTTATAGAGGTTTCTTGCACTGCAATATTTTATTCTGTTCAACTTTGACCTGCTTTTTTTTTTATTATTAGTACAACTTTACATTTTTTTTCTATTTAGTTCTTATTTATTCTACTTACTTATTTGTTTGTCATTTTGAACAACAAATACTCAAACAATTATTGTTTTTTTATGTCTGCTGATTTAAAATAGTGAGAGGGAAAGAAAATTTCACACACATACAAGACTCAGGTCTCAAGAGGATATAAAAGTTTCATTATTACAACCAATTACATTAAAATGGCTTGATCATTTGACCATTTTATTCCACATTCTCACATAAAATCACAGGTTAGTTTTCCTTTTGTTCCCCTAAAAGAAACCAATTAAAACCTCCTCAGAGAATTCACTGTACCAACCTGTAAAAAGTCTTCCTAACTTGTGATTGGGAGCATGTGTGAACCAAACCGTATTAGCATCATGTTGTTTAAAGATTGCATCATTCTTTTGACTAATGGTTAATCTGTATCTTGAAGGACTTCATGTTTGAGGCTTTTCTCCTGAATGGTTGAGTAATAACTGTTCAACTCAGTAAATGAATTAAACCTGTATTTTTCCACATTATCCTCATGGTTCAAAAGTTCAAATTACACAATAACTTGTTATTGATGAGTTGATAAGATACAGCGCTCTTATTTTTATATGTTCACTATTAATATTACACTTGCTCTGTTTTTATTTGATAATTGTGTTCTTCGTTTGCCGACAGTTCGCAGCAACATGACGGAGTTCTGGAAGGAGCACTCCAGAGCCGCCACGGTGGAGGAGATGATGCTGGATTCTCGTGCCAGAGAGCTGACTGAACACGAGCTGCCAGAGATCCTCTCCATGCTGCCTCCTCTGGCTGGGTACCGAGTCCTGGAGCTGGGAGCTGGGATCGGGTGAGCACACAGCTGCACTGGACTCTGTGTTTATATTTGGGACAGGATGGAGGAGGAACTCGATGTATATGTGTTAAATAGAAACCCGCCTTGTGCCTCTACAGCCGTTACACCAGCCGCCTGCTGGCCATGGCCACCCATGTGACGGCTGTGGACTTCATGGAGAGCTTTGTGGAGAGGAACAGGAGGGACAACGGTCACCATGGCAACGTTACCATCCTTCAGGCTGACGTAACGAAGCTGGATTTACCTCAACACAGGTACGCGTGACGACCTAAACACGGTTGGTTCAAAAAAGTTAACATTTTCATTATTTAATTTCTTTTCTCAGCATGAACTTCATCTTCTCCAACTGGCTGCTGATGTACTTGAGTGATGAAGAGCTGAAGTCCTGTTTGAAGAAAATGCTCACCTGGCTGCAGCCTGGTGGTTTCCTCTTCTTCAGAGAGTCCTGTAACCACCGCTCAGGTGCTGAACTAAAGATTCTAACTCAGCTGCAATAGATGATTATAACTTCAGTTCATTCAAAGTATTAGAAAATAGTTGAAATGTACTTTAACTTTCTCTAAAGGTGACTGCAAGAGAGACTTCAACCCCACTTGTTACCGCAGCGAGGCCCAGTACAGTCACTTAGCTACATCAGTGCAGGTGAAGGCATCAGATGGGAGCAAAGCATTTGGGTTTGACATCGTGTTTAAAAAGAAAGTTCAGACATATGTTGAGGTATTTAATTTGTTTATGTTTTTACAGCTTTGATCTATCTAATATCGAAGTAATATGCTTTAGGATTCTGTGTCCTCATCTGCTGTGGTCGTGTTTCTGTTTCAGATGAAAAACAATCCCAATCAGATCTGCTGGCTGCTGCAGAAGGTTCCTCGCTCCTCGGGCACACAGAACCGATTCAGCACCTTCCAGCAGTTCCTGGACAACCAGCAGTACACCAGGCGAGGCATCCTGCGCTACGAGAAGATGTTTGGGGCTGGCTACGTCAGCACGGGTGGACCCAGCACCACCAAGGTAGGAGGGAGGCGTGGAAGAAGCTGCAGGAGGAGGTTAAGAAAACTGAACAAACACTTCCCTGTTTAGAGTTTTCAGTGAAGAAAATTGTTCTTTTTCTTTTCCTGATAAAACGCCAGCAAAGACAGGAGCTTTTTTTGTTAAACAAATGTTACAAATGACCTTCAGACAGCTGGTATTAATCGGGTTTATCAGAGGAAACTCCTCAACCGTCCAGCATCTTCCCACAAAAACCTCCATTATCTTTGTCCTTGAGAAGCTGCCTCCTTCCTCTGATTTGAATAATATGAAGCATTTTTCAAATGTTCCCAACAGGAGTTTGTGGACCTGCTGAACCTAAAGCCTGGACAGAAGGTTCTGGATGTTGGTTGTGGGATTGGTGGAGGAGATTTCTACATGGCCAAGGTCAAACTGCTGCCAACAACTCTGAGATTTAAAAAAGATTTCTAATGTTTCCACAAACTGAACCCAGTAACTATGATCTATTCTAGATGTTTGGGGTAGACGTTCTTGGCTTGGATCTGTCTGATAACATGGTCGACATCGCCATGGAGAGGGCGAGAACTGAGAAGCTGCCATCGGTATGTTTACTGCCATCAAACCTAAATGTGATGTCATCTGTAACAACTCCTGAAGGAAACAAAACAGAGTATCTGTGAATATTTTGCTGTGTTTAGGTGCAGTTTGAGGTCGCTGACGCCACCAAGAGGACGTTTCCAGAAGGTTCCTTTGATGTGATCTACAGCAGAGACACAATCCTGCACATCGATGACAAACTGGCACTTTTCAAACGTTTCCATGTGAGCTTGTTTAAATACTTCAAATATTCCCAATTTTTCCCACATACTAATTTCTTCACTCTTTACTGGTCCTTTCCATTACATCCAGTCGTGGTTAAAACCAGGCGGCCAGCTGCTGATCAGTGATTACTGCTGTGGGGAGAAGCCCTGGACTCCAGCGTTTGAGGCTTACGTCAGACAGAGAGGATACGTCCTGTATACGCCATCAGAGTACGGCAAGGTAAACCTGTAGCTGAATTTAATCATTTATATAGAAATCCTCCTCGTTTACAAGTGTCAGAACGCTGTCCGTCATAAATTCATTCTAAACTCACCCTCTGGGTTATCAAGTAAGAATATACAGTTTGTGTAGAAAGAGAATGATAAGACCAAGAAAAGCTTTGTGTAATTGAGATTAATTAATTAGATCACTAATAGACTGCGTGTGTAGTTTACTGCCGTCAGCATGTGAATGATTGACTGTAGTGTAAAGCGCGTCGGAGTCCTTGAACTTGATAAAGCACTGTACAAACTCAGGCCATTGATTTAAGTTAATGTTTTACACACAAATGTGTGTCACCGAGAGGAGAGGAGGAGGAAGACGTGTCTCACATCTTAGTATCGCACCACATGTCATCATCCTCCAAACCAACAAAGACTCAGCAATGAAGTCAAAGTTCAACACAAATCACCACATAATCAACTCCTCAGACTCATCGGAGGTTACGACACAACACAGTGGGGTGGGGGGGGGGGTCGAGATACGTATACACCTCAGTTCAACGTAGTGGAATTTGTTCTCTGCGTTTGACCCATCCCTGAGGGGCAGAGGGCAGCCGGTTTAACGGCACAGGCTCAGTATTTTACCCACGCATGGCTTACATCTTACTTTTGTAGTTTAACATTTTAGGATCATTTTCCAAGAACTGGAAGGTGTTAAAACTTATTAGGATTCACATGAATTATTTTTATAAGACAAATTTTGGGATGTTCTTATAATTTAACTGATATGTGACAAAAATAATAGTTTAGCTTTTGCAGAAACCACCTTGCGGGTTATTTTTGAAGTCTTGTTGATGTAGTACTGTAACTCGTCAGACGGTGGTGCTGTTTCCCCTTTACCTGATCCCCTCTCTCTGTCCCAGTTCCTCCAGGAGGCTGGTTTCTGCGTTCAGGTGGAGGATCGGACAGCCCAGTTCATCCAAGTGATCCAGGCTGAGCTGCAGAGAGCAGAAACCATTAAAGATGAATTTATTCAGGTGAGAATTCACTTTATTCATAACATCCTAGAATGGGTTTAACTTACGCACTTATTATTAGAAGGAGACGGAAAAAAAAACTCAGGAGTTCTTTTGAAGACTTCTCTTTTCTCCTGCAGGAATTTTCAGAGGACGACTATTTAGCAATTGTTGACGGATGGAAAGAAAAACTGGATCGTTCTAAAAGTGGAGATCAGCGATGGGGACTCTTTCATGCAACGAGGAACTGAGTGATTTTTACAAAAAAGTGGAGAAAAACATACCTATAGAGTAACTTCACTGTTGTAAAGAAGGACCACTTTTTTAGAAAAACATTAATTTATTAACAGCTTGTTTAGGTTTGGATTTGGAATTATTTTATAATTATTTTAAATTTGGTTTAATTTGTAGAATGTGTTTAATTAAAGGACCTAACTGGTTTTTTACATTTTACGATATTTCTTTTTGTTTCTAAATAGTAAATCCCGTTCTGTGAACGATCAAATGAGATCCTACGATCATCTCTTTGTTCCTGTGGTTAAATCCAACAAAGCGCTGAGGAACCATGACTTCACTATGTGGTTCTTTTATTTCCTGAACCACAACAGGGTCTGTGGGTTCTCGTGAGCACAAACTCATATTACTCAAATAGAACAAGATGATGATTTTATGCTATAAAATCTGTCACTATTTTACTTCTATAAACATGTTAAAACACTGCTATTAAAACCCTAAAAAATATGTATTTTATCTTTGAAAAAAGTGTTTTACAAGTTTAATTTATGTTTGTATTCTGGTATATAAACCTGTCATTCTTGTATTTCCAGTAATCATTATTGCTCCACCCTTTAAAAACCACCCCAGGTCCACACACACACACACACACACACAGAGACACACTCATCCTGATAGGTCAGACCTCAGTGTGGAGGTAAAATAAAAATCACTTTGGGTCTGTGGAAACATCTTCATCTAAAAGGTGATGATGGTTTTTGTTTTGTAAACAAAATAATACAGAAATAGGATGATTCTCTGGATTATTTGCTCTCAGATTTGGGATGACTGAGAGGTTATGGCAGGTAGTTTTTTAGGCTGATTTCCTGGATTTGCTCGACTTTTTCATCCTTTACATCAACGTAAAGTATAAATATATTTTGCTTTCTACTGCACCCTTTTTCAGCAGCTATCACAGCAGACAGCTGCAGAAAAAAGAACATAAAAGTCAGAAAGCTTGTGTTTCCATAAAAATCTATGCACACCAGTTAAACAGCTGCATTCTGCACATTCTTTGGCACTTTAAACCCAAACTGGTATTTAAAAACCAGCAGCAGGTCTAAACATCACTGGTTAAATCTGGTTTAAGCCACAAGTTCCTAATAAAACAAGGCCATTTTTAATCGAACATGAAACAAAACACCTGTTGAGTTTAACGTCTGAAACTCATTCGCTCATTATAATAACAGAGTTAGTTTTTTAACGGTAAATCAAAATAATGTCTGATAACTGAGACAGCTAAAGATGGCCTGAGGGCGAATCTTAAAAAGCCTGATAACAATCCTTCTTCCTCTGTTAGTGGTTAGAGGAATGTTAAAATCTGTCATCAAGTCCTGCAGCCAGCCACGTTTCTAAAATAATAAATCATACATAAACATTACATTTAGTTAGTTTTTCTGGATCTATGTAGAAAACAGGTATTTTTTAAATATTCAAACATGATTTTAGTAGAAGTCTCAACTGGTTTCACTCACTGAATGTTTGTTTTTTAATGGGGATGCTTGAAGATAGTTTTGTTCTAGTTTATAAATCAGGACTAGAAGGATGTGACTGAGAAAGTGAGGGATGATATTCTTGGAAAAAGCCTCAATGAGTCTTTGAGTATTGGGGGATTTAGATAAATGATAAACAGAACTTTCAAATGAGATAAACCTAAATTTATGATAAAAGTCTGACACATGGCTGCCACTGCTCCTCTGTATTTCCCTTTTGCATCCTCAAAACGCCCACACACTAAGAACTAGATCATCACTGCAGGTCATAAACATCAAGAGAGCTGGACCAGGATCCTGTTTCAGCTATAAATCAGGCTAAAAGGTTTAGAAATATCAAGGTCATTTAACAAATCAGATCAAACTAAAGGTCTAGCAGTGCTCAAAGGAAGCCACCATTCATGCCAGACTTGTTCATTAAGATCTGTTGAGAAAGTTTTAACTGAACGCCCAATCTTGTAAAATCACATAATGCACAATGTCATAATATTGAAAGATTTCATCAGTTAGCACTCAAAAGTATGTCATGAATGACTCTCACCTTCTACTACTCTGGATTTGACCTCAGTATCTGAGTTAGAGCCAACTTTTACTTTACTCAGTCTAATTAGCTGCAGCGGCTGACAGGAAACCGGTTTACTTCAAGAGTTAATTAGCTGAAGACATACTTTTTAAAAGCTGCATTAATCATTCATCCTGTGGTTCAGGAAGTATTTTCACACACACACACACACACACACACACACACACACACACACACACACACACACACACACACACACACACACACACACACACACACACACATCTCCTGCCTTTTGCCTTTGGGCAGCAGGTGATAATTAAATACCAACATACTGTTCATCTGAACACAAAATTGTTTTTTACACCTCTATCCTGCACTCCCCAGTCCCTTCTTATTTATGTATCTGAATATCACCTGCAAGTAATTCCATACTGGTTCCCCATCCCCTTCACTGGTAATATGTAGTACAGTGTTATCCTTTCTTGTATCCCTTGTTTTAAGTATGTTGCAACTCTTAAAAACTGTGGTTTGGGACATTTCACTGTAAATTTATATGTGACAAATAATCTTGAATTTTCTAAATCCTAACCGCGTCCAGCTCTGCATTGCTTATTATAAACAGATTGTTGTTTTTATGCAGATTATTAAATGGTTTAGTGATGTTTGGGACCTGTTATCGCAGTCATTATGAAACCGATAGGAAAACCACAGGAACACCAGGGAGAACAGCAGCTGCAGGTCTTATCCTCCTTTAAAACCCAGAGGTGGGTAGTAACTAGTTACATTTACTCAGTTACATTTACTTGAGTAACTTTTTGAAAACAATGTACTTTTATGAGTAGTTTTAATTCACCATACCTTTATACTTTTACTTGCATAGTATTTTTGTTAATGCTACTCCTACTTGAGTAAAATCTCTGAATCCTCTACTGAGAGAAACTTTACAGAAGAGCAAAAACGTTTTAACAAAACTACACCAGACACAACTACAGCTTATTAAATGAAATAATAAATATTAAAACATTAAAATGAAGAATAAACCTATTTCTGCACCTGCTTTGTTTTCCTATTGTCATTTTCTATCTGTTGAGCTAGCAAGCTAATTTTTTTCTAGCTTGTAAGAAAGCTAGCTACATAGCTACATACATAGCTAGATAGATAGCCACACAGCTAGCTAGATCTACTGGAAGTATTGGCATTATATTGAAAAGAAAAATGACTTAGAAAAGTGTTTCTTCTGCTTAAAATGTGCTATTTTGTAATTTTATTATGTATTTGTATCTGTGTTTTTCCATTTTAGCCTTTAAGATACTAGAATTTCCTCAAAATAGTATATTTTTGTCTGTCTGATGACATAATAATAAAAAATGTACCGGTAATCAGATGAATGTTACTCAGTACTCAAGCAGACTTTTTTCCCCAAATACTTTTTTACACTCACTCAAGTATTTTTTTTTCTGGACAGCAACTTTTTACTTTTACTTGAGTAAATATATGTTGAAAGTACTTTTTTGGGGGGTACTCTACCTCTGTTAAAACCTCAGATCCTCCGAGTCTTCAAGTCAACTGACTTCCTCTGTGTGTTAGCCACAAGACGCACCCACTACAGCGCGCGCATGTGAGTGTGTGTGTGTGCGCGCGCTACCTGCTCTCATACAGTATTTTCAGTGACAACAAACATGGCGAGGCTAAGCGAGCAGGGGATCCGCCTGAGCTCCGTGAGTTTCTGCAGATGTTACAGCTGTTTTCTAGAGTTTCAGCAGAAATTCCTTGGAGTTTTATTCGGATCTAACCGCGGCTTGTTTATTTGTTTTTGTTTGTTTGTTGTTTTCAGATGAGCCCCTCCTTTCTGAACAGCAACTCCACCAGTCACACCTGGCCGTTCAGCGCGGTGGCGGAGCTCATAGGTGAGAAAAACACTAAAGTCTGCATGACGCACCTGTCGACACTTTTCTGCTGATCTGTCCTTATTCTGCCATCGCAGTGCGTGTGTGTGACAGCTGTGTGTGTTTAACTTCACCAACTTCCTCCAGGCGACCTGCATCTGCGCCTCTTTGGGTGTATGCAGAGGAATTTCTGCCCAATTATATGTTAAATACATCATATAATATCATGCATTTTGCTGCTTTCGGAGTTATTTTTGGACTCACTTCCTATGGTGAGATGCACGTGTGTGCGCGCGCGCCTATGTGTGTGTAAACATGTATAGAAGTGAGTTAAAGTGTGCTGTTCGGCTCTTTGTGCCTCGACGTGTCAGAAACCACGTGTCGTTTTGTCATTCCTCCACTCTGTGCGCTCTGATTGGCTCAGACGTGAGTTTGCTGTTGACTTTTAACAGGAACTGCGAGGGGAGACCAGAAACATGACAAGTTAAAGCACCACTGGTGTGTGTGTGCTCAGATAAAGTCTGTCTCTGCTCTGTCTCTTTGAAGTGTGTTTCTGTGTGAATTAGATTTCTGAGAAAACGAGTTTCCCTACAGTCAGGACTAATGAGCTAACAGGTTGAAGGCAGCAGAGATCATATTGCTAAAAGTCTTCCAAAACTGTAATGTTAATGAAACAACCTTTACACCTTTATCAGTGTGATCTAAGCTGCTCTACCAAGCGTATACCGATGATCATCCTTATGTCAGTATGGTCAATCTGAGAAGTCTAAAACACTGCTCGGGCTCAGATCAGGTGGGCTGTTCCTCCTCACGTCAAAAAGGGTTTCTCTGAGCTGCTATTTGGTGCATGAGCACAAACAGTCAGGACCTGTTCCCCGACCCGAAGGTGTCCCCCATGGTAAACCCCAACATACAGAGAGGCTAACAAAAAGCCGACGCCAGCCCCCGCCTCTCACAAGTCTAACATCGAGGACCTGGGTTCCAGAGAAAAAGGTCACATGTAAAAACAACATAATTAGCTCATTTACTGTCACTTTCAAACAGTAGAATTGATTATCACATTTCTATTAATCAAAATTCCCTGATGACCAATATGTTTTTTTTTTTTATTGCATAAAGAATTTTTTTAAAGAAGTTTTAATTCCTTCTATGCAGCTTAATATAAGATCTTCAGACCAGTAGGACCAGTCTATGGTCTGGAGCGGCCCTCTGATTAGATGTAATTGACAGCAGTGTAAAGTTTTTTATTTTAAATATTGACCTAAACCACCAAAAACTGTAGAAAATTGGAGTTGGTTTAGGATGGCAGCATTACCAGCAGCTCATGAATCATGTAGAATGTAAATGCTAACACATCAGTTAGACTTTTCTTGATGATGCCTGAGTTAGAGACAGATATTTTAATGTAAATGATTTTAGATACAGTCCCACACTTCCTCTTCCTGTCTCCTCCGTATGTTTCACTTGTACTTTGTCTCCGTGCTCCAGACAATGCGACAGACCCCGGCGTGTTGGCCAAACAGATCTGGATAGATGTTATAACAGAAGGCAGTCAGCTCTGTCTGACTTTCACTGATAACGGCAACGGCATGACCCCCAGAAAGCTGCACAAGATGCTCAGGTGAGTCGCAAACTTACTGCACAACACGTCATTCCTGAAATGTGCAAACGTGTTTGTGTGTGTATGTGTGTGCATCATCCAAATCCCCAAATCAGTGGAGCTTTTGTCAGCTGATAGTTAATTCTACATTATAAATATGATCTAAAAACCCCAGAAACATTCAGCTTTATTTTTCCCTTTCAGCTTTGGCTTCACAGAAAAGGGGACGGGTAAATTCAGTCAGCAGGCCATCGGTTTGTACGGGAACGGCTTCAAGTCTGGCTCCATGCGTCTGGGCCGGGACGCGCTCATCTTCACCAAAAATGGCGGCTGTCAGACGGTGGGACTGCTGTCTCAGACCTACCTGCAAAACATCAAAGCCCAGGCTGTCATCGTCCCCATCGTGCCCTTCAACCAGCAAACCAATATCCATCACAAAACCAAATCATGGAGTGTAGACACACTGCGTGCTTTTGTTCATGTGTTTGCTGTGTTTTAGTGAGGGAGGCTGTAATCCGTCGCCATCATGAGGATGTACTGTAAATAATTAGCATGTTTCAGTGTGTCTGGCTTGCATGTAAATTAGCAGATTCAGCTCCGAGCGCTGACACAGCGTCCAGTCGAGGTTTAAAGCGTAAACAGGTTGTGTTTTCTTTACGTTCTGACCTTAATTCAGCATCACAGTCGCTGGTTGTAACTGAGGACTCTGAGGCCAGCCTGGCAGCCATCCTCCAACACTCCATCATGAACTCCCAGGAGCAGATATTCACTCACTTTGACTCCATTTCGACCAAAAAAGGCACCAAGATACTGATATGGAATATCTGCAGGTCAGGAATTTGCTTTTGCTTTTCAAAAGTTTAGGGTTTTTTTTAAACTGTGGTTTTGTTTACATTTCCCATGGATTTCTTTCACTTCCTCTTTAGACTCTAAACTAAAAAAAGCTCACCAGTGAGATCCTAATCTCTGTACGACGCGCTGCTGAGTAGCATGAGACAAAGTTTTGGCTTCATGTGAAACAAGTGTGGTTCTATTTAATACTGGAGCTTTAAATGAATTTAGAATATCTGGGATTAAAAGTAGCTTCAAAGCAGAGAAACATATTGTGGTAAAACTTATTCTAACAATAGTAATCTTTTCTGGTTTTTTATTTTTATTTTCTAGAGCCAAAGATGGTAAGACTGAGATCGACTTTGACTCGGATACAACCGACTTTCGTTTGCCTGAGATTCAGATTGAGGATCTGAAGCAGGGTTTGAGGAACGGTGGTTCATTGAGACCTGAACAGAATATTCCAGAAATGTATTACAGCCTCAGGGTAAGTCAGCAAAACCCCTTAAATTCAACTTTACAAAGATCACTCACATTTAACTCATCCTGAGTCTTTTGTAAGAAAGTTAAAGATGCTTTACTTTAAGGTGTGATACCAGTTTGGACCTGAGGAGGCAGTAGAGAGTAGGGATGTCCCGATCCGATCACGTGATCGGAAATTGGCCCCGATCACGTGATTTTGGACTCGATCGGAATCGGACATCACCTCCCGATTTTGACTCGGGTTTCCTCTACATGCGCAACGCCCCGCCAAAATAAAAGCCGCTATGCCTTCAGAAGGAAGTTTGGGTTTTTTAAATATATGTTAACCAATCTAAAGCACATGGAATTTATATATAGTCTATATTTGTGCACATATATTAACCATAATCAGAGTTTGAATCAGTTTCCGCCGGTCCAGGAGGTGGGAGGGGCCGGGACCAGGAGACACGCGAACTTATCCAGCAGCGACCGGGTTCGCTGCTCTCTCCACACCCACTAAGACTCGTCCTCCCCCTGAACGGAAAGCAGCCAAGCACCGACGGGAGTGCTCTGTCTGGAGGAGGCGGCGAGGCCGGCATGGAGCGAGTCATCCCCGCGCTAACTCGTTCCCCCTACGCAGCGTCTCCCTCCAGGCTCAGACGAGATTCTGCTGAGTGCTGCAGGTACACCACGTCACAACACCCGCCCTCCGTCGGGAAATAATTGAGCGATGTTAAGATTTTTTAAAAGCGCTTTCTGAGGAGGAGCTTCCTGATTAAATGTCGCTCCAAAACGATTTCTCCAAGTAGTCTAATTAAGAAGTTGGTCAGAGCTGCTGCAGTCAGAGGATAAAGCAGGAGGAGGAGTGAAGGAGGAGCTGATGACTTAAGAAAGGATCCGGGTCATTGTCAGTAAACAAGTTTGTTCTTTCTGGGCAAAAAATGGAGCAGAGTGTTAAAATAATGTTGACATTTTTTCTGCACCTGAACAGCTGTAGGAAAAAAAAGATTCTCCTCAAAAAGTTACTTTAACCACAAACTAATTTTGTGCACAGAGAATTATGTTTAAGTATTTAAACATATATGGATATGATAGAGTATACAGATAGATGGATTTATTTATTTCTGCAGCATGACATCATTTTGTGGCTTGTTTGTTTTTATTAGTTAAACATCGACAAAGTAGAACTCAGAAGCAGCTTGAAGCAGAAAGTGTGAGTATGTCTGTGTCTGGAGGCATTATAAAGTTGATCACAACAACATATTAAAAAGATCGGATCGGGACTCGGGATCGACAGATCTTCAAAATCTAATGACTCAGACTCGGACTCGAGGGCCAAAAAACCTGATCGGGACATCCCTAGTAGAGAGTCACTTGCTCTCACCCAGTGGCCACTGGACTTCCTGCATGTTTTACTCTCTTCTGCTCCAACACACCTGACTCAGTGGTTGAATGTCCTCAGAGTCTGCAGAAACCTGTTAATCACCTATTGATTAAAATCAGTTGAAGCAGAAAACATCTAAAACTTGCAGGAGGTCCTGTCAGACAGACTGGATGTTTTTGTTCAGTGAGAATAGAAATTGTCTTCATTGCCTTTAATAAATAAACATAATATAACCGTTTAGCAACAATCTGTTCTACACAAAACATTGTGTTCTTCCTTCAGTCACGATGGTCCAGTTTCTGTAAAACATTAGAAGCTTTCCTCCCTCTGATCTGGCTCTATGCAAAAGAAGAAAGAGAATAGTTTTCTCAGAATACATACACGATGTTAGAACGTTGTGTTCTCATGCAGTTCAAACTGGTTTAAAGTAAAGTTAACCTGAATACTCAGCAGCCTTAGCCTAAGCTCTGATAAGTTAACATTCCTGGATAATTATCTTCTACAGTTTGTGTTTAAAACGAGTTTTCAGCCAATGATTTTATCTCTTGTGTGGTTTGAGTGAATTTTACTGAAGCAACTCGGACTAGACACAAGATTGTGTTGTTAACTGCTGGAAAGACCCTCTGGTTAGTTTGATTTTGTGACCTCACTTCCTCTTATGCTAAATAATTATAGTTATATTAGTGGATTTATGTCTCTCTCTTTAAAAGAACAGTTTTCTGTACTTCCTCATCTCGTCTGAACTGAAGTTTCCTTTTTAAAAATAGCACTGGTTACTATGCAGCTGTGACTGTGTTCAGTCAGCTCAAATGTTTTCACCGTCAAATACATTTCTACGGTTTAAAAATAACCTTGAAGTGTTTTAAAGAGTTTAGATGTGAGAAGTTGTAGGAACATTAAGTTAGTTCCTACTGTGGTGGAATTTTAGGAATTTAGTAAGATGTGTTCCTGTGATTATTTAAATAACAATGTGATTGTTTTTAGTTGGGAAGATGTGGTTATCTGTTGTTACGTCCCCCTAAAAGGGTCTAGGAGTGATACACAAAAGGAGGACTAACACAAAAGGCCAGGAACACAAAGTACGAATTATTAGGATAATTTATTATTATTGATCAGGCAGAGGAGGTGCTGCAAAAAGGTAACCGAACTAAAAATCGCTCCTAAACGAAAAATCACCCAAAAGGGGAAAAACTCTAACTACTGAAATAAAATGGCCTAATCTAAGAACACTCTCTAAAAGAGGTTCGATAAAAAGTTTAAGGATAATATAACAACTAAGGGATATTTACAAAGAACTAAAGGAGGCGATTAACGCTATAAATACTACAACGGGTAATTAACAACAAAACAAACACTATGATATCTACAAATTAACAAAGGAAGGCGATAAACGCTACTAATATCAAAAGGATAACTAAGGGAGGCTTTAATATAACTAAGGGAGTCTGTGGCAAAATACAACAACACAGAAAATAAACGGCAGGCGACTACGAATACTAATTTACAAAACCAAAAACTGCCGGACTACGAAGCTAGACGATCAGACTACGAAAACGCTCAAGAATCAAATGGGTCAGCAAGCCAAGGGGGGGAGAACTACACGTCAGAACCAGTCTGCTCAGTTTCCCCCCGAATGGCTGACCGCTCCCTGCTTTTAGCGACGCCGAGATGATTGCCGAATTCGCTGCAGCTGGGCCAGCTCGGCGCGTTGTCCTGGAGACAGGGGGCGGAGCCAGGAGCTGTCAAAGTCAGCTGGAGCTGACGGGAGGAAGAACCGGGTGGAGAAGATGGGAGATCGTAACATCTGTTAATGGCAGGAACCCCCCCTGGGGTGAAGTGTTGATCCTATCTCCTTCTTTTATGATGGATGATAAAACAACTGGGTTCCCGTCTTGCCCTGGGAGAAGATGTGAGACAGAAAGACTCGACCCAGCCCAGTTGGGGGTGTTGTGTGTGTGTGTGTGGGTGTGGTGTGTGTGTGTGTGTGTGTGTGTGTGTGTGTGTGTGTGTGTGTGTGTGTGTGTGTGTGTGTGTGTTCTGGGGGGGTGAAGTTTCACAATGGGAGGGGAGAAGGGTTAAAAGACAGTTGGAGTGGGTCAGAAGGCAGGATTTTCTCTCAGACAACATCCTCCACATTATAATGTGTAATAAAGCTCTTTAAAATGACGTAAGTCTGAACTCTCATCCTTTGGATAAAATACTTCCACAACACTACCTTGGAAAAGAGAAAGTTATTCGCTTCAGAATTTATTTTAAAGGCATACTATGCAGTTTTGCTTGTTTTGGCTCCCCCTTGTGTCCGTTTTAAATCACTGCCATAAAAATGTTAGCATTGTTTCTGCTCAGAAACACCTAAATCTAACTGTTAAAATGTCTCCTCAGCCTTCATTGCTTTCTACAGGAGCGGTTATTTACTCCTTCAAAGAAATCAGCTGTGTTCAAGCAGGGAGAGATGGGGGGGAAAAAAGCCGAAATCATGAGCTAAAAACACTCCGGCGCTAGCATAACAGCTAGCCACATTGGGTTAGCCTAACCCTCGCGAGATACGTGACTTTGTGAGACTTCCGGAATACTGGACCGAAGAATGAGAAGTTGCAAACGTGGTATTCCCTATGGGCAGAAACTTGTGCCATCAGAAACTGAATTTGAATTTGTTATATTTGAATATGTATTGCTCGGATTGAATCTGAATTGTTCAACTTGAATAAATGCTTTGAAAAAATGAATCTGAATTACTAATTTGAAATTCAATTTATTTGTTTGGAAAAGACTTTCACTAAATTGAAACTGAATTTAATGTTTTGAAACTGATTTCATTTGCTTTGAAACTGCATTTAATTCAAGTGAAAATTCAGTTTCAATAGTTTCTGTTTCAGTTCCCACCGTTCAGATTCAGTTTTACAATTCAATTTCAAAACTTAAATTCACTTTTCTGTGCCACACATCCGGGTCCTGAGAAAACTCCAGCTCAATCGAGTGCAGATAAACCGATCAAGCGTATAAACAACTGCGTCCTCCTGACCGATCGCCCCAGCTCCACAGTGTAATCTCTCTGTCAGAGCAATGAAGCTTCAGGGCGTTTATTAAATCATAACTCGCTAATTACTAAACTGATTTTCACGCTGTTTTTTTGCTTGTTACTTACAGTTACAACTTTAAACTTTATGAAATTGGTTGTTAGTTCTTTTTAGGTCTCTCCTTTCTGCTCTCCTCTGTGACGCTTGCGGGCCGGCGAGGGGGAAGGAAGGGGGGTCAGGTCTGCAACGCTGACAGTCTGACACACAGAGAGGAGAGGGTGTCTTTGTGACTCAGCTTTGCTGCGTTTTTGCAGCTTTTAGGAGGACAGACGCTCGATCAGCCATGACGGATTGGTTATTTAGAAACGTCCTGATCGTCAGTTTAATCACGGAGCGGGTCAGGTTTAGCGGCGAGGAGACCAGGAGATCTCCCGGTTGCCAGTCCGTCACTGGCGATGCTGTTGAAAGTTTACAGGATGTAGGACTGTGGCGTCTCCGCTGAAAACTTTCTCGTTTCTCCAACGGGGAGGAGGGCTCTGCATCAGCTGCATGCGTCGCTAGACCTGTGTGTTCATTCGCCCGTAAAGCAAAACTACGGAAGCCTGCGCGTTAAAATAAATAACGCCGTTAACGGGGGCTTTGCGTTAACGCGTTTATAATGCGCAAATTTTGGCAGCGCTACTACAAAGCCAACAATGAATATGAAATAGTCCAAACTATCTGTCCTGTATTATAGCTAAATGTTTCATGTTTGCAAGCAAAAAAAAAAAAAAAACTGCGTGAAAATCAGTTTAGTATTCTGTCTGCACTCGATTGAGCTGGAGTTTTCTCAGGACCCGGATGTGTGGCACAGAAAAGCGAATTTAAGTTTTGAAATTGAATTGTAAAACTGAATCTGAACGGTGGGAACTGAAACAGAAACTACTGAAACTGAATTTTCACTTGAATTAAATTCAGTTTCAAAGCAAATGAAGTCAGTTTCAAAACATTAAATTCAGTTTCAATTTAGTGAGAGTCTTTTCCAAACAAATAAAATGAATTTCAAATTAGTAATTCAGATTCATTTTTTCAAAGCATTTATTCAAGTTGAACAATTCAGATTCAATCCGAGCAATACATATTCAAATATAACTAATTCAAATTCAGTTTCTGATGGCACAAGTTTCTGCCCATATATTCCGATCTTAGCACCATATTAGCACATACTGGCTCCAGGAAAAGATTTAAAATAATATGAAAAAGTTGCATAGTACGCCTTTAAAACTTCAAAGTAAATTCAGCGATCCTCATTTGTTTGCTAACCATTGTTTACGTTGGACTGAAGGTAAACTAAATGGGACAAGTCTAGCATGCTGTGTTTTCATTTGACAATTTCAAAACTTTTTCTCAATACTTTACAGATTAAACACCTATGCATTTTAAACCCATGTTTTTATAACACAACTGTATAAATTGATGAAGTAGAGGACGTCAGATCATGTTTAGAGCAGACCCAAACTGAAACACATGTCGTGGTTGTGGTTAAGGTCCGGGTAAGTCCCACGTGGCTCATGTGGGGGGGCGAGTGGAGCATCTGAGCTCCAGCTTCGAGCACAAACCGAGAATCTTTCTACTACTAAAGACATGTGGTTTTGTAGTAACGCTACCGTAGTTGTTCTTTGACTATCACATGTTTAAAAGCACAGGTGTCAGAGTAATGCTGAAGTTTAGATTAAAAATGGGGTTTTACGATATTTAAACAGCTTTACAAAGTACCATCAGCTTAATGAAGATGTGCAGGACCTAAAATTGATTGCAGTTATTATTATATATTTAAAATGTCTCAGTCTTTGCATTTTCTCTTCGTGTGCTTGTGTTTGTTTACAGGCCTACATCAGTATTTTGTACCTTAAGCCAAGGACACAGGTCATACTGAGAGGGAAGAAGGTTCTGGCCAAGCTGGTGTCAAAAAGCCTGACTCACATTGAGCACGACCTGTACAAACCACAGTTCAGTGTATCCTTACACGTACAAACAGGAAGTGAGATGCGATTGGCTTGTGGAGATGAGTCAGGCAGTTATAATCATAGATATCATATATATCACTAGATGCCCTATGTGGGACTCTACGGCGTCCCTACACGGCGGCCATCTTGCTTCGTACAGCTGACGTTCTGCTCTCTTTGGTAGCAGATGGAAGGTGAGCGATCAGCTTAACTAAAAACACTCATAACTCGATGAAAAATTCAACGGATTTACAAACAGGTTACTTTCTTACAAACCTTATTATGTATAGACTTGAGATTTGATACTTTTACAGTTTATGAAACTCCCGACCATTATCGTTATATTTTGATATATATTCACAGCCACGTCTCTGACGCTTATAAAAATGCAAACCGTTTGAAAATCGGTTAAAATTGAGCAAGTTAGAGGTATTTATTAGTACATGCTTCATTGACACCAATGTAAGAAATGGGGCAGCTGTACGAACTAAGATGGCTGCCGGTGTAGGGACATCAGGGTCCATTGACGAACAGCGCGGGTGAGACATCTAGTGATATATATGATATCTATGGTTATAATTATAAGGATTCATCAAGGGAACAAACGTTTTAAGAGGAGCCGTTTGCTCAGGTGTTTCAGAATAGTAGAGTTATGGTTTAGAACTAATCAGATAAAGCAAAACTGAAAATCTGTTTTAGAAAAGTAAGAAGTCACATAGACTCAGCGAGTCACCAGCTTCTGTTTTCAAAAAGTATTTATGGAAAAAAGTCTAATGAATTACAGAATGTTTAAAAAATAGGGCCGGGACTTTAGCGCGTTAATAACGCTTGATTAATTTGAAAGACGTAACGCGTTAAAAAAAATTAACGTAATTAACGCAACTTGTGTTTGAAGCAAGGCGGAGCGCTTGTCAGCCTGATTTCCTGCTGCCCAGACTCACAGACAGCTCCCAGCCCGTGTCAATATCCTCCCTTTATCATTCGTATGGGTCCAGCCCACCTTACCTGCTTCTTCGGATGTCATCAGTTCACCGGTCTACCCGGTCGCGGAACTCTCCGCTCTTTTCACCGTGAAAACCGAAAGTAATCGGCGGTGAAACTGGACGGTCTCTAGCCTTTAGATTTATTCCTGCTCCTTTCTCGCCGTACGGTCCGGTTCAGTTCAGCACTGAGCAGGTGTTACAGGTCCAGTCCCGGTCTGACACCGAGGTCCGAGCGGAGGTTTCAGTTCGGCTCGGTACGAGAAACCCAGACCCTATCTGAAAAGTAAAACCAGTACCGAACCCAGGCGATCCCATTCCCAGTCTTTAAACAACAGAGACCTGAGTGACCCGGACCCCTCATTGAAAACGAGGCAGACCGTGGGTCAGTTTGAACACTGCAAAAAATGATTCTCTCATAGTGTTTCCACATGTTGGAAATCTTTTATTACTATTTTAAAACAATACCCTTCTGAAATTGTACATAAAATAAACAAATAGATTTATAAAGTACTGTATTTAGGGTCTGTCCAGTTTTAGTCAGGAATTTTGTTTTTTCAACTGTTTTGAACTGAAATGCAATTTAAATGCATTTTTTCATAAATTATAAAAGCTTTAAAAATGATTTTAAAAACATTTTGGCATATTTCATGGCTGGACATTGTAAACTACATGTAATTTCTTTTTTCTGAAAAGAAGCGATGAATTGCGATTAATTTTTAATGCAATTAATTGCGATTAATTTTTAAATGCGATTAATTGCGATTAATTTAGTTCAGATTTGCGATTAATTAGTTAATTTATTTTAATCGATTCCCGGCCCTAGTTATTAGGTAAAATAAAATAAAATTGGCACCAATTTAAATATTTAGTCCTTAAATGTGCAAAGTTGCAGAAGCTTTTATTGTGAAGGATTCGTATAATTTTAGTACTTTATGAAGTAATGCTTGACTGTTGATGGTCAGCGATGTTATCCTTTACTGGCGTTTGTCAGAAAGAGAAGGTGAGGGTGATGTTTGGACTCAACCCTAAAAAGAAGGAGCACTATGGCGTCATGATGTACCACAAGAACAGACTCATCAAGGCCTACGAGAAAGTGGGCTGTCAGCAGAAGGTGGACCGAAATACACCTTTTATATATTTTGATCAAATCAAATCGGTTATTTATGCATATTAAACCCTCCATCTTTTCCAGGCCTCGGGACAAAGAGTAGGGATTGGGATCATCGGAATTATCGAGTGCAACTTCCTCAAACCGGCTCACAACAAGCAGGACTTCGAGTACACTAAAGAATACAGGTACAAATACAAAACGACCTCACACACATTGTTTATCCGTGTGAGCTGTGGGTTTAACTTGATGCTTGATGTGGTCACGGAAGTTTGTTTTAAATTGCTTCTTTCTTATGTTTATGAAATGAGGAGGAACTGTTTAAAACATCAGCTGTTTCCTTTTCTGCTCCAAAGACTCACGCTTGGCGCTTTGGGCCTAAAACTCAACGACTACTGGAAAGAAGTGACAGAGAAAAGAGCCAGAGAGCGAGAGTTTCAGGCTCTAGACAAAGATGACAGTGGTTTGCAGGAATGCTCCGATGTGTAGGTGCAATTTGTTTTTTTGCTCTGTGCAAATGGAAGTGTTGTCTTTTTATGGCTCCAACATTTCTTACAGTTTACATTTTTGTCGAACACTCCTTCAGGCGATGTCAGTGGTCACGGGTTTTGTGAGGAAGTAAAACCTGCACTCCCTAACTTCAGTGGTTTCTATAATATAGTAAATGAGTGAAGTGTTTTTTGAATGTGTCATGTTTCCTACTTACTGTAGATGCATAAAAACCGAGTTTTGTGACATTCCTTCATATCTGAAAATTACTTTTCAGAATGAAACTTATAGTGACCCTAATGAGCCTCTGGCAGCAGCGCTAACATTTCTTTTGATCTTGGTTTCTTTTTTGACTCTTCTTATATAATTTTTACATCAAAGTGTAGACGTTTTGTCATAGATTATATGATCTATTATTGATTATAGTATTACACAATGTATGTTTAAATTTTGAGCAGTAGAGCAGTAGCTAGTGGCACCTTTCAGCTTTTCTTCAGCAATTGTACAATTTAGAAATTGCGATTCGAGACTTGGAACATCCGCTTCCAAACGAGCTTCTTGAAAAACCTGAAATCAGATTTATTGTTCTACGTATCTGCTGTTTTTTACTGCCTGCTGTGCTAAAGGAATTTGTTTTGTAGGTTAAACATTTCCACCTGTCTCTCAAACTTATGCCTGTCAGGGTAAACGCCACAGAGAAAAGGAAGGCATGTCTACGTTTTCCTCACCTGTGATGGAAACAAGCCAATAAGCTTCAGGTTACTTCATAACTGATGTATCCTGCAGCTTGTCAGTTCTTAGAGAACTGAAGACAAGTGTTTTTAATAAGTTTGAAATCAGAGAACTGGGAGACGCCCTCTGTACTGAGGCAGGAAACTTCAAATGCTGTGCAATAAACTCAGAGCATAATTTAAAGAGCTGAAATGGAAATATCTAATAGTGTTTATTTCCATCAACTTTGTGTTATTGTTGTTTTTTACAGGAATCCCATGTGGTTACAATGTGAAGACTGTCTGAAATGGCGAAGTGTTCCTGCAAACCATTATAAAGTCACTCCTGATTACTGGACTTGCAGCCAGAATCCCAACTCACATTACAGGTGTTCATTTATAAGCATTATTTACTTTTTTAACATTATATCTTTTAAATAAATGACCCAAGTTATGTAGAAGGTGTTGCATTTGTATCATCAACATCAGATCTTTGACTCTGCTGGTTTATTTAGTTGAATCAAAATAATTGTATTTGCTTTTTTAAGTGGTGACACGTTGTAGATTCTCTGATATATTTTAAACACTTGTATTAATTAAGGCTCAGTTTAAGTGTGAAATCTCACCTCCACCATGGAGGCTGCGTTTGCTTGTTAAACCGTATTTTATTTGTTGTGTTTGTAGAAGCTGTTCATCACCAGAGGAAACGGAGGACAGCGAGGAACTGTTAACACCCAGCTACCAGAAAAACCACAAGAAACTGTAAATTCCTATTTCTTTAAACGTCTCGCTCTGACTGTCCACACAGCCTCTCTTCCTGCGCCGTCGAGCGAATGTTGGTCATCAGGACTTCCAGTAGTTTTATGGTCATAAATTTGGTGGCTGTCTATTTGACAGGCCAGGTTAAAAATAGGGTTTTGTTTTGTTGTATTTAAAAGGTAGAAGAAATATTAAAAAGGCAACAGTTTTTTTATTAATAAAGTAAATGTAAAAGTTGTGAACTCCTGGATTAAAATCATCAGCTTGACCAATTTATTAGGTATAGAAGCATTTATCCAGCTGCTTACCAAGTTTTATGAGTGCAAACTAATAATAAAAAGTATTTTAATGATAAACTCTACTAATCTCTTCCTGTGCTAATGATATGTTATTTTAATCCTGGTCTCTTTGTTGCAGAGAACAATCCAAGAGCAGAAAAACAGACAAATCACTAGAGGTACGTTTCTTGTTCCACCGCAGTGTTTTCTGCACCCACGCCTGTATTTTTACGAGCTCGCTCGCTTGTTTTGCAGGTTTGGTCATCAAAGAAACAAACTGCTAAACAACAGAACCTGTCACGTCGTTCATCAGAGTCTCCGTCCACACACAGACCTGAACGCTCAATAACTCAGAGCAGCGCACAGGAACAGAGACTGGAACACGAGGAGACAAACACACACGTCCTGGCAGATTCCCACAGACACACACACACAAACGATGATGCAAAGACACGTTCAGATGCACATTTGCATGGGAAACCTGATGAGAGAGAAATTACAGAGGAGAAAGAATGTGTGCAAACTACAACACACGATGGAAATAACCAGAGGCTTGAAGAAAAAGAAGGAGATGCACGGATGGAAACGGGGGAGAAAGAGGAGGAGCAGCGCTCGGACACTTTAAGGTGGGAAGAGTTTAAGTTTCTGATCCAGAGAATCAGCACAGGATGGTTCAACAGATCCAATCCAACAATCATATGTAAAACAATTCAAACAGTCAGGTTACAGTGACTGACTTTTCTTTGTGTTCTGCAGCCACAAAAGAAAACCTGAACCTCTATTTGCCTACATGATGAAGAAACGCTGGAACGAGCAACTGTCAGATGCTGAAAACTCCTCGGAGGAATTGCATTCTGGGAAACAAGCAAGCACATTCAGAAAGGACAACAACAACCATGTAGAGAAGTCTAATCCTCTGCAGCAAACCTCAACCAGCAACACCTGGGCCTACTCGCCTCCTGCCACCCAAACCGTGATAGTGTCCCCTCTGAGCAGAACCGAGGGGCCGCAGGGCCGAGCGCTGTCTCAGGACGGGGGCGACCGGGAGGCTAAAGTCCAGAAGCTGGCCGCGCTGGAGAGGGAGGCTCAGAGGTTACGGAGCCTTCTGGGTATGGAGGTCACCAAGACGACTCAGGGCACGATGACAGATGATGACTCAACAAAAGAGGGGTTGGTGAGGACAACAGAGTCCTCGACAAGCAGGGACATCGGCTGCCAGACGGTCATCGCTGAGGTCGGCTCAGATAGATCATTTCTAATTACATGCATGTTGACCTCAACAGAGTGGGTAGTTGGATTTTTATACTGAAATAAATAAGACCCAGTTAGATTTGGTCAATTAAGTTTGAAATCTTTTATTAAATCATTTAAAAGTTTCAAGTATCGGTGCTGAGACAGAAGTCACGTGACCTAAACAAACGTGTATGGATTTTTTTTGTTGTTGTACCTTTTTTAAGAACAAAATTCTGTTAAGGCAACATTCTTTGTTTAAAGCCACCTCGGTTTGATCCTCCTCTAAATTGTTTATTTTTTCTGTCCAGCAGTGCTCCACTTCATCAACAGGCCTGGACAGCGGATCAAAGAGAGAGAAGACTGACGGTCAGAGTAAGACCATAGTGAGCAACAGTGATGCTTATGATGAGAACAGGTGAATGTTTTGCACACACACAAGAAATTCACACATTTTTTAAAAATCTGAATCTTTTCTGATCAAATGCATCGCTGACTTGTTTTCTAATCTACAGAATTTTATGGTTTTAATGCATAGTAGCAGTAAATAAGATGTTTTTTTTCCACAAAGTGCAAAAAAACAAGCAGATTATTGAAACGAGCAAAAATCCAAATTAAAATTTCCATTCATCCAGTCCAGTGAGGCGTGCAGACATGACAGTAAGCAGTCTCAAATGCACACTTAAAATTGATTGCCCACTAATGAAAGATAATGGAGGATGTATGCATTTTTCTGCATGTTGTTCATTCAGGTGGCTGCAAACGATCTTACTTAAAGTTTTACATTCAACTTCAAGCAGTCACTGTTGTGCATACTAACACCGTCTGTGTATTCATTTTATCGCTATGGTTTGAGGTTTGCTCCCAGATAAGCCGTCCTCTGAGTAGCTGTTAGCGCATCTCCTCCATCTCCGTGAAATCCCCATTTCAACAAACCCAAACTGTCCTTTAAATTATGTTGTTGTTTTGTCCTCATCAGACCAGCGCAGCAGAGGCTGCATGACATCCGTACCAACATAGTGGTTCTTCTCACGGCCCTGCTGCCCCAGTTGGACCTGGCTGGCATCAGTCTGGAGACGGCGGACGTTGACAACATCCTGCAGCAGATCATAGAAGTTAACTCGCTGACGCTATGAGTGGAGGGGAGTGGAGGTGTTCAGCAACACAGTGTGTTCCTAAAGGGTTCCAGAACATGCTGAACGAGCAGGTTTTTTACCATCGTGCAGTTGTGACATGACAGTGGAGATGGTGGTGATGGATTTCAGCCCCACCTGGGCCCATCACACCGTGGAGTATCTCCGTTTTTGGGGCACAACCCTTATCCAGGAGCTGCAGGGGACGTACTTCCTGCAGCAGATGAAGAGGTTCAACATGCTTCAGCTAATCATGGTGAGCTTCTACTCAGCTGTCTTTAAGTCCAGCCTCACCTGCTCCATGTGGTCTGCTGCCTCCTCTGTTAAGGCCAATTCATACTCCACAAGAAGCAAGACTTTTGTTCTCGCTGGGGGTCTCCGAGAACAAAAATGACTTCATTTTGTTCTTACAGCCCCAGTTCGGCAGCGCTTTCGACTTGTTCTTGTGCACATCAGCTGAGCAGAACTTTTTTCTGCAGGGCGTCCAAGAACAACTGCTGTGATTGGTCAGAAAGGGAGAGTGAGAGTGGTTAGAGCGGGTAGCGGTTGACGTACGTTGATGTAACGTTTTCTCCGGCGCAGGCTGCAGCGTATTTCCGTTCAGCTGTAACCTGCCCACATTTGAGGACCTCTAAATCTCCAGGACAAGAAGCAGGCAGCTAAGATTATAGCAGTTCTCTCTCACTCCAGACACAAACTGTTTCAGTAGCTTCCTTTTTGCAGGAGGTGGAGGTCCATCAGAACCAAAACCTAAAGACAGTTTTCCCCCTTCTGCCACAGGAATCATCAACACTTTCTCACTCTCTTGGGACACACTGTAGATAAGTGTATGACGTTTTGATTTTTCTTGACCTTTTTTGCCCTTTCAAATGCCTGTCTGCACCAAATGCCAAAACACATTTCTAGTTGCTGTATGATGCAGTTATATATGGACAATAACGCTATTCATTCATGGTCAGGGGTAATACTCCTCTGAATCTTCTATGTACATTATTTAAAACCTATTATAGATTTTGGAGCAAATTTTAAGAAAACCTTGTTTGAGAGGCAGTCTATTGTACAGATGTTTTCATTTTATTTAATGCTATTTACCATTATCTAATATGTTTTTTATTGTTATTTTTATAATATAAATCAACATTTATGGATTTATTTCTTTGCTGTTTGTAATTGTTAAGTGAGTTTGTGTTTGCAGTTAAAATCTGAGTCTTTTTTTCTTGGGAGTCATTTTTAAACTCAGGACATTCCAGTACTAATATCTGTCCTGAAGATTTGTAGTACCTGTCTTTTGCCACAAGGTGTCAGTAAAGTTCTATAATGAGTTCATGCTCACATGTGGTCAATATATCTGATGAATTGAACTTGGCTTTTTCCCCATTATCCAATATATGTGGTTAAATCATGATATCATGTTTTTCTGAGGGGGTGAAAGTTGTATTTGATTTTTTAAATTTATTTGCAGAATGAGCCCCTGATTAAAAAATTATTCTGGAAACTCTATCTGACAAAAGAGCTATCTAGATAACTTTAAATAATTATTATCACCGGTAACATTGTCTTTATATGCAGCATATTTAAATGCATTTTGACAAAATGCCTCTGTCTATATCCTACACAAACCTGTATCTTACAGACAAACAAAAGAGGCCGAATGAGACTCATCAAAACTAAATCCAACTCTTTACACAAGAAGATGCAATAATTAGCAGATAATAGACACAAAATAACTATTAAGACATGAAAAATGACCAACATGTAAACACACTAATAAACAAAACAAATGTCCCAGGATATAAAAAGTGAATCAACCACCATAATTAAAATCCTGTTCAAAATTTCCATTCAAGAGACAAACATTTTATTAGAAAGACCTGTGTTGTTATTATGTGTCTCCTTTAGTTTTTGAGATTGTACATTTTTGTGCTATACTTTCAAAAGATAACTTTTCTGTTTTGTAAGACTTAACTTTTAAATATTCATGATTTGTTCATTGAAAATTCTAAAAATGTGACTCAGAAGAGATGGAAATGTACAACATTTTGGGAAGGAAATCTTCTAAAACAAAATAAAACATTCTTAATACCCACAAATATTTTTCATACAAATGCTAATATTTTCTAATGCTTTTAGTTAAATGTTTTGCTTTTACACACTTCCAGAAAATCAGGATCAACAAAGTGTCTGCCTGTCTAAACCCTTTAATGTCCACACTAAGAAATACTGTAAGCAGGAAGAATTTTTATCATCTTATTTATTGAGCCGCTTCAAAAACAACGTCATGGTTGACCAAAGCGCTGGACATTAAAAACAAAGCATGAAAATTTAACACATCAGATCAAAAGGACAAAAACCAACAACAGGGGGGGGGAATGGGTCAAATAAAACGGTGTTAGAAAACAAGAGTAAAAATGTGTTTCCTACTTTGAATTTTTATTCATTTGAAGTAACAAGAGTTGTAATTTAATACTTTTTTACACTTTGATTAAAACATCCCCTTATTTATTTATTTGTTTATTTATTTATTAGTTTAGTTTCATAGCAATAGAGACATATGGACTAAAACATGCTGTACAAGCCTCGACCTGCAAGTTAAAATAATCAATACCGTTTAATAAATAAATAAAATGAACTGTTAATTGTTAACATTATTATTAACTGAAAAATAAATTAACATCAATAAATCAGTAAAAGGTGCTAAAATGATACAAAAATGTATCTTTCCTTTATTTTGTCTTACTGATTTCAATTTGAACACATCCTGTTTTACTTCTTGTCCAAGTGCAGTCTGTTATGACGTCATAGTCTACCCCCACCACCCCGTGCCCACGCTTCCCTCCTCCCCTGGCCCTTTAAATGTCCCGGTCTCACCGGAGCAGCACCAGAACCCGGGCTGTTTGACACCGGGACACCGTGAAGCGGAGCCGACATGATCCCGAGCCTCCTCCTCCTCCTGCCGCTGCTGCTCCTCCGCTCCTCGGTCAGGGCGGAGCAGAGCCCCGCCGTCAGGGAGTACTTCATAGCGGCGGTGGAGATCGGGTGGGACTACATCCACCTGGACGATGCTGAGCCCGGGTCAGACCTCAGGTGAAGAGTTTCTCTCTAACTTTAGGCAGAAGCGAAAAAAATTCATCTTAACCAGTTTAAAAAGAAATCATTAGATTAAATATAGATAGCTACTGTAATATTATCTACAAGGTATTATCTTTTTTTATTATTATTTATAGTTTCGTAGTAGTAGTATAAATATTACACTCTTAAAACTGCTAAGTTTATTCCCAGGCTGTATATTTATGACAAAATATCCCAAAATAAGACCAATCTTGGTATCCAGACATTTGAGTCATAAATGCAATATTTTGTTAAAGTTTTGAGTTTTAACCAAGCATAGTTAATTTAAAACTTCTGTATGTTTCTCTTTCATCGTTTTATCATTTCACCTTCTGTTATGTTGGTCCATAGAAGCCTTTTTGAAAATTATGAACAGCTTTTTAATGCAGACTTTAGTAGATTTTTTTACAACAGATTAGTTTTTCCTCAGTTGCTTTGGCTCATTTCACATCACTATTAATATTTACATCAGCTATAGTGCATTTCTCAAAACACTTGGTCCAAGTTGGACCGTCCAACTTGCAAAACTTACTGTAGTTCATAACCTGCAAACACAGCTCAAGTTGGACAGTTCATTCCTCAAAAATTAATCAAAAATAAAAGTCCTAACACCATTTTTAATGTAAATTTGGTCTAATGTCTTTGTCGTGTTTTCATTATGACGGTTCATGTTTTCTAATGCAAAAAAAAGTCAGATCTTGGTGACGCCACCTGAAGAAGCTCAAGACAGAACTACACTGTTTGCAGTCATTTGAACAGTTCAGTTACACATCACTGTATTCAGTGAGGTACTCTGAGTATAATGTCAGTCTGCGATGCAGTAAAGTCTAAATACTGTATATGAAGTGACAGGTTCCTGTCCCAGTGTAAGCTTCATGTCTGACACACTTAGAGCTGAATCACTGTCCAATCCATCCACCTGCTCTCCTGACCAAATGCTAGAATCATTGATTAAATTATTAGTTCAATCAGGGAGACATTTTCAGGGGAAAGTCTTAAAGAAATGCATCAAATTCACTTGAAGGATTTTCACAACTAATTCAACATTTCTATATGTAATGACTCAAACAGTGAGATGAGGAGTTTTATAGGGAATGACGATTCAGCATTCTTAATCAGACTGAGGTGATGTTATAAAACAGTAGAGAACTGATGCACGTCGACAAGCTTTCGCAATTTTTTGGAAGGGATGAGAAACTGCTACTGATGTGCACAAATGACTCAAAGTTGTGGAGGTTGAACATTGTTTTGATTCTGATCAGAGAAATGCACCAAAGCAAATGAGTGTTGGATTTCTTATAAATGAGGATTGGTTTGTTTTCTTCAGGGGAAGATCCAAAGAGATTCCCCAAAAATTCATCAAGGCCGTTTACAGAGAGTACACAGACTCCACATACACTGCCCCCAGGCCACGCGCCGCCTGGACAGGTAGGTCTCCTCTTAGTTTTTCTGTAAACTTCAATGCTTTGACTAAAATGTGCTCCACCTTAAATGATGGAACCTCAGAGGGTTGAATCATATGCTATTTTTACATCCACACCCAAAAACAGGATGAGCAATGCTGTCTAGGAAGTCTGTGTTAATAATTTCTCATCTGAAATAAATCAAATAGTCACAATTAGATGTTAATCTTGTGTCTACAGGACTTCAAGGCCCGGTGATCGTCACCCAGGCCGGTGAAACGGTGATCGTCCACTTTAAGAACCTGGCGTCTCAGCCCTACAGCATCAGCCCCGTGGGGGTCACCTACAGGAAACAGTCTGAAGGTCAGGGAACTGAACGCCTTCGTTGATGTCTCACCGATGAACCCAAGCTGACCTGAAGTCAGCAGCGTTCTGCTCTTTACAGCTTGACTCAGTTTTGTTGACTCACGATCGGCTTTAGAAGGGAAGCTTGTGACACAAATGGAAAAAGCTGACAAGGATTCCTCGAAGTTTTAATACTCAACGCCGCCATGACTGATCCCCGTCTCGCTTCAAACTGAATTATGTCATAAAGGATTCCAACCTGAGTCAGATTGCCTCCCAAAATAACCGACTCTATCATTATCAGCTATTTTTTTAGGTTAATTAAAAAACAGTTATGAGTTACTCAGAAATCATCAAGAAACAGAACAATCCAAACGACTTTCTTATTCTTTAGAAGTTCCAGAGAGTGACGGTTATCATTATCTGCTGTGTGCAGATGTGATGGAGCTCCTAACAGTCGCTCCTCTACGCTCTTTGTCTTCGTCTGTGTACAAAAGAGATTTTTCCACACGAGAGTGGTTTCTTTTTTGGGGTTAATCTCTTTTACAGAAAGTGCTGCCATATGCCGTAATGCTGCTATGGATTCTGTAAGCAGCTCGTCTTTCTGCTGCAGGACAGATTCCTATAAAAGAGCTTATCGTAATCTGAAAAGCTGCTCTGGTCACATCCAGGAATCAGCTCTCAAGAGGCAGATTTAGGGACCTTACTTTGTCTTAATGCCTCTCAGTGTGTGTGTGTCTGATAAAAAACAATTCTGGACAAACTTGCTAAAATACCTCAGCTGAATCACACAGTTTTGTTCTGTTTTTCTCACCAGGAGCTGGGTATGATGACTCCACAGCGGGGGAGGAAAAGGAGGATGACGCCGTCTTTCCTGGAGGATATTATAAGTACGTGTGGAACATCAGCCCTAAAGACGGTCCGACCATCAGCGACCCGGACTGCCTCACCTACTCGTACTCCTCCCAGGTGGACACGGTCCGAGACATGAACTCAGGACTCATCGGGGCCCTTCTCATCTGTAAATCAAGTCAGTGACCTTTCTTTTTCTAATTGTGGTTAAATTTTAAAATGAAATCAATGAAATACTTGAAAAATGATGGGGACCAGTCCATCCTTTGACATTAAAACCTGCATATTTGTTAGGAATGCTCGATATTGGCTTTTTTACCAATATCCGATATTGTCTAACTCTTAATTTCTGATACCGATATAAACCGATACCGATATAAGCGGGGTAGCCCTCATTAACAAACACAGTATTTAATGCAAGGTGTGCCAAATAAACAAAAATATGTCTAAAACTATACGTTAGGTTTGTTATATTTTGACATTTTGGGAGAGAGGAGAAGTAGCCGAACAGTTTGATGTATAATATGTGCATGGTATGTAAAGGTCATGTGTGTCTTCATTACAAAAACCGATACCGATATTTACTTAAATTGCATTTTAATGCCAATATCGGCTGATATTATCGGTAAACCGATACCCATCCCTAATATTTGTGCTATTTTTTGGTGTAAAAACTCACCGTTACAACCTAAACTCTTATCTACATCTTAGACAAAATGACATGAATAGTGAGATGCACTAAAATTCAGTAATACGTGCATTGTGTGTGTGTGTGTGTGTGTGTGTGTGTGTGTGTGTGTGTGTGTGTGTGTGTGTGTGTGTGTGTGTGCATGCTCCTGCAGGTGTGTTCACAGACGAAGGCCAGAGGAGATCTCCAGCCTTCGTCCTTCTGCTGGCGGTGTTCGATGAGACTAAAAGCTGGTACGGAGAGAGGAGGAGCAGGGAGAAGTTCAGGAGGAGCAGCGGCAGAAAGGAATACCACACCATCAATGGATACGTCAACTCTACTTTACCAGGTAGAGAAACTCTCTGGTTCAGATTCCATGCAGGCGTGTTGAAATGCTAAGTGAGTCTGGGCCTAGTGTAGCCGTGGCCGCACCGCATCAGGTCTGCACAGGAATTTGGCCTAATTTTCTCTCATTCTGTGTGTGTGTGTGTGTGTGTGCAGGTTTGACATTGTGTCAGGGCCGTGATCCTGTGTCGTGGCATATGATTGGGATGGGCACAGCTCCAGAGATCCATTCCATTCGGTTCCAGGATCACTCTTTGCAGGTAAAGTGAAGCTTTGGATATGAATCAAATTCTTCTGTTTTCTCATAAAAAGCTAACAGGAAACTGAGGGAATTTATGAATTCTGAGGGAACTTGTGGCCACATACAGTACATACTAGTGGAATTTGATCCCTGCATTTGACCCATCCCTGAGGAGCATTATTTCAGGGTGAATTTAAAAGAAACAACAAATATTGTAGACCAAAATCAATCTTATTTCTGTCTTATAAGTATAGTGAATGCATTGATAGCACATTGATTCCAGTATGTTGTTGTTTTAGGTGCTGGCTCATCGTAAAGTCACCGTAGAGGTGACTCCGATGACTTTCGTCACGGCGGAAATGAGACCCACCACCGTTGGTCGCTTCCTCATCAGCTGTCAGATACACGCTCACCGTTATGGTAAAAACCACTGCAGCTACAGTTAGTTTCCTCTGATTTATTTAGGATGTAACTATTATTATGTTTGTTTAAATAGATGGGATGAACGCTTTGTTCTCTGTGGAGAAATGCCCTGAACTCGTCCATGTGCCGAAGCAAGGCCTACGCAACGTCAAACACGACGATTACAGCGACGAGGAGGACGAGGAGGAAGATTCTAATTCTCTTTTCAGCACCATACGCTATCAGCCCAAGAAGCCACAGGTCCAAGCCCGAGCCAGCAGAGGACAGCAGCCCACCATCTGGGAGCATTTTATTGCTGCTGAAGAAATCAGCTGGAGCTACGCTCCTCATCTCAAACCCACAGACAGGTAGAGACTCACTCTCACAGGAAAGCAGAGCTAATACAGTAGAGAGGAGCTAAACTGACTGATTCCTCTGCCCTGCATCAGTGAGCTGCAGTCCAGATATTTGCCTGCTGCTCCTCATCATCTGGGCTATGAGTATAAGAAGGTTGTGTACGTGGAATACACAGACGGGTCGTTCACTCAGAGGAAGAGCCCTGACGCCTCGCTGCTGGGTCCCACGCTGAAAGGAGAAGTCAACGATCAGATTCATGTGAGCAACTGTTTTAAAAAATCAAGTTTTTACAGAAAATAAGTCAAGTTAATGCATAGTTCTCGTCTGGGAGTGGATTTCTATTAATCACGTTTTGGTTGGAATTTTTTTCAGATCACTTTCAAAAACTTGGCTAGCCGCCCTTTTAACATCTACCCTAACGGCCTGACGAGGATCCATCCACTGCGAGGGACCGGTAACGGTGAGTTAAACCAAAAGTACGCTGAGACTTATAAGGGAACTTAAAAGATTTCTTCAGACTTCAGTTGTTTTCTAGGAAGTGCAGTTCATGGACAGAGTGGTGAAGCCACAGTAAACAGCAGGAAGTTGGTTTCTGCTGCAACACACAAGCTGACAGTGTGACGCCTTCCCCCAAAACACCTCACTGCTTTGTTCTCACGGTCTAATAATTAGTCTTTAGTCCTAATGCATCTAGTAATTAGTAATTGCTAATTAAAATAGGAAACTCAAACAGACCTGTAACAAGTGACGAGGCGATTTTAGCTACGTTTGGTTTTATAAGACAGAATGTAACATGATGTCATTTTAATAACATCCAGTCCTAAAAGTCTGTCATTTATTTCTACCTGCAAAAACAGGTTGTGTCTGTTTGCAGGAAGGATTCATACTTTATGTTAAATCATAAGAGTTCTTATTTAAGTTTTTACAGTTTAACCAGCAGTGTTTGTGTTTGAAAGTCTTCGCCAATTTTTACCATGTGAAACAAAAGCTGAAAAGTTTGGGAATCACTGATTTTGTATTGATATATTTCTTTTGTCTTTGTTTTTTCTTGAAATGTTTTATCTGCTTAACTAATCTCCACCCCTCCCCCCTGCTAAAGTCAATAAAATGTCTTGTACACGAAGTGGAAAAACCTGGATTTCAACGCCTTTTTTGGGGATAAATTAGGAGCAAATCAGGGCAGGTTACTGAAGTAAAGTTCAGCATCAGATTGGGTTAATTGAGCAAAAAGAGTGTTTCTGGACACCAAGTGTTTTAGAAGAAAAGCTGCAAAAACAGCCAATAAAAATCTGTATCACCTTGCATCCTCACAAATGTTTTTATTGATACAAGTCTGTCTTCACTGACTGCAACAAAACAGCTGCAGAAAATGACCTGCGCTCCATGGAAGTTCCCCCCAACGGAACATTTGGCTACATTTGGAGTCTAACGTCAGACGACGGGCCGTTGGAGGACGACCCCCAGTGTTTGACCCAGCTGTACCAAAGCACCGTCTCCCCAGAGCAGGACTTGGCCTCGGGGTTGGTGGGAACACTGCTCATCTGCAAGAGCGACGCCATAGACGTCAGAGGAAGACTGGTGAGGAGACTGTTCAAGCTTCACATGCAACAGCACTGAATATGTCTTGATGTTCAGAATATCTCTTGTGTTTATTTTGAATGCAGCTGGGACCCGATAAGAAGATGGACCTGATATTTGCTGTGTTTGATGAGAACAAAAGTTGGTACTTCAAGGAAAACATGCAGAGATCGAGCCACAGGACCTTCAACGCCACAGACCCTGAATTCTACCAGTCCAACGTCATCTACAGTGAGTTTAGCACCAACTTATGTTTACATAATTAGGATATTAGTTGGTGGAAATGTAACCTTTCTGTTTGAAAACCAAAACACGCTCTCTTCAGGTATAAACGGGTTCATGTTCAGCGGGCGTCGGTTCGTCATGTGTCAGACTGATGTGTCCTTCTGGCACGTGGCCAACGTGGGAACGCAGAGCGACTTCCTCTCTGTCTATTTCACTGGAAACCTGTTCCAGTACCAAGGCCTCCACCAGTCTGTCCTCACCCTTTTCCCTATGACTGCTATAACCGTTCCCATGGAAACAGACCTGATCGGTGAGACCAGATATTCACGTTCTGATTCAAACACCAGACGTGGAAGGCACTTGAGTCACTTTCTTGTTTTGTGTTGCAGGCGAGTGGGAGATAAGCGCCTTCGACAGCAGCCTCAGGAGCCGCGGCATGAGCATCCAGTACACCGTCCTGCCCTGCAACAGCGGAGATCTCTCGCTAGTTGATCACGACGAAGACGAAGATATCTCCGATTACTTTGACCAAATCCAGCCGAGAGGCGTCAGACCCCAAAATGGCACCGTGCTGGTCCGAGTGTGCAAGAAACGTGTCGCTAACGAGACTAATGTCACTTTGAACCAAACTGAGGGTGTTGCATGTGAGTTGAGGAGGGTGTCGCTGGCAAATCTGGGAACGGCAAAACCTTCCAAAGATGCAGGAATCCCAGAGGATGTCCTGCAAAAGATAGATCAAGACGGGGACTGGACAGCTCTTCAAAATCAGACTGAAAAAACTGGAAGACAGAAAAGAAAGGCGGACGGTAACTGGACTGATGGAGATGCAAACTTTGGAATCTTAGATCAAGAAAAAGATGCAGAAAACATGACTGACACTGATTCAGAGGAAGAGGCTGAAGGACAGAGTGGAGACAATGGAGGGGCTGTTTTTAAAGAGAACAGCAGCATTTCAACAACCAGTGAAGCACTGGTTAATAAAACTCCAGATGTCACCGCGTTAGAGGACACAGATCAAAACTTAATACCTGAAAACGACATCTATACTGAACCTGAGAGGCTTACAGATGAGCTGCTGGATCTGGAACACAACTTTACCAATGCTAACGCAACACGCATCGATCTGTCCCTGGATTACGATGACTACAGCGATGAGGTACTTTTACTTCTGGCTATTTCTTTAAATACCCTAACTTCAATTCACCAAAATTCATGTTCATTCGTTCTGCAGGGGAACCGTTCTTCAGATGATGTAGGTAGTGACTACGTGAACCCGCGCTCTGGAGAAATCAGACCGCGTCACTACTTCATCGCTGCAGAGGAGATTACCTGGGACTACGGCATCAAGACGCCGCTTCAGTTCCTCAAGCCTGAGTATGAATATGTCCTTTTTGTCCAATAATTGAAAAATCATTGTTAGGTTGTGTCTCTGTATCATTTTGTGGGGTTTTTTTGTGTTTTTTCTCATCTCCGTTGCCAGTCTTATGTGGTTTTTTTGTCTCTTAGGACATATGGCCCTACTCAGTAACAGTATAAGCATCAATAATTTGACATTAAATAATCTTTCCCTCCCTTCAGAGATTCACGTCGAGGAATGAGGAAGTTCCTGCCTGAATATAAGAAGGTGGTGTATCGAGCTTACAGGGACAGGGACTTCCAAATCCCCGTCAACAGAGGAGAGCTTCAGGAACACCTGGGAATCATGGGACCTGTTATCAAAACTGAAGTTAACGATCTCCTAACTGTGAGTGTTTCATCAGCCGTTCTTCTCTCCCTGTGAGGAATGAGTCTAGTTACTGCTGCTTGATAACTTGTCTCAATGGTTCACGTCAGGTGATCTTCAAGAACAATGCAAACAGACCTTACTCTTTTCATCTTCATGGAGTGTACGACCGAAGTCAGGGGGCTGGGATAGCACTCACCAATTCCCCCTCTGCTCCAGCCGGCGTTCCTGGAGAGCCTGTTCCTCCTGGAGAAGCTCGGACTTATAACTGGAAGATAAGCAGGAAACAGGGACCCACTGAGTCAGAGTTTGACTGCAAGACAGGAGCTTATTACTCCACTGTGGACAAGGTCTGCTGCGAACTGAACCGCCTCTCCATGTTTATATACACATTAAAGAGTAATGCTGAAAACTTCTTTTTGTTTGCCATATTCAGGAGAAGGACCTTAACTCAGGTCTGATTGGACCACTGGTGATTTGTAAATCCGGAACCTTGAAAACCGGTCGGAACAAGCAGCTAGACATCCGAGAGTTCTCCCTGCTTTTCCACACCTTCGATGAAACTAAGAGCTGGTACCTGGAGGAGAACCTGCAGCGGTACTGTGCACCGCCCTGTCGGGCCAACCCCGAGGACTCCTGGTACCACACCAGCAATAGGTTTGCAGGTAAAGCTTGCTCCCGCTCCCTGTGTCCCGTCAGGTTAATCTGAATTAATACGTGCGCTCTTCTTTAGCGATTAACGGGTATGTGGCAGAGACTCTCCCCGGTCTGATCGTGGCTCAGCACCAGCCGGTGAGGTGGCACCTTCTGAACGTGGGCGATGACAGGGAGTACCACGCCGTGCACTTCCACGGTTTGCCTTTTACTCTACACGCTCAACAAGAACACCGTATGGGCGTCTTCAGCCTCTTTCCTGGTAAATACACACAGAAACCAACATTTTTACACTTTTTCTTTAGTCAGATGTTCAGAACTTTAAGTAACGTTTTATATGTTCGCTCAAACACGCGGACTAGATCATTTTCAGTAAATACCGTCTAGGTTTTAACTGTTTTTGCATCAACCTCTGTCTTATTTATTTCTCAAGGAGTTTTTGGGACCGTGGAGATGAGACCCCCCACAGTCGGAACGTGGCTGGTGGAGTGCACCATCGGAGACTACCAGCTGGCTGGAATGAGGGCCAAGCTGTTGGTGTATAACCCAAGTAGGTGCACACATCTGACAGTATGATTGTGTGTTATCAAAACACAGCTCAACACTAGCAAACACATTAATGGCAGAAACTCCATCAGATTTATACTGAGCTAAGCAGAGAATCATTCACAACTCATCATCTGAGTGCTATTAAAGTGCATGAGAAATTGAAACATTGAGACTTATTAGTTTTGAGTTCTGACCCAAAAGGCTGTAACTCCATCGTTGCTTTAACTGGATGGTTTTTGCCTAAAGCGTCAGCATAATCAGAATGAAATCATGCATTTTAAGACAAACAGACACAAATTCTTTTTTTTTTTTTTGACTTGAGACAAAAGCTGACATGTTGTCTGTGTGTCTTTGTGGTTTTATTCTGTATCCTTTTTACTGTTTAGATTCTGTATTGGGTTTTCCTTTCATTGTGGTCTCTTTGGTGGATTTACCTTTATTTGCAATCATTTAAAACTTAAAATGTGTCATTGTTGAGCTCATTCTGGTAACATTGTGTCTTTTTGTGTTCCTCTACTGACTTTGTCATGGTACACGGTGCTCATTGTGTGTCTGTTCTTGATCAGAGGACATTTGTTTGTTTATTTGGAGGGTTATTAAATTCTTCTGAGCATTTTACATCCAATAATGGTTTGATTTGTTTGTCTTTTTGTGATCTAACATCTCTTCCTAAACATTGTCCTTTTCATTCATTTTCATGTCTTTTCTTACTTTACAGAACTTTTTTTTTTTTCTTGTTAGCATCCTTGGCATCACTTTGTGACATTTTGTTATGAGCACATTTATTTTTACATGGTGACATTTTGTGTCTGAATCAGACCCATTTCATGTTTAGCTTGTTTTCAACCTGATCAGGTCAATTTAGACAAGAATTCAAATGATTTACATAAAACTTACCAATCAGAGAGGAGACTGGCTGGATGAAGTTGTCAGGCTGTGCAGCTTTGATTTGAATAGATCCAGGGTTTAGTGTTTCTGTAAATTAATATTACAATATCAGCGTGACACCAGTAGAAAAGGGATATTCTGTTTTATCACAATACTTGGATTATGTCAGGAACTTTCCAACAGCGTCCACAGTGTCTTCAGTGTTGAGTTTGGTAAAATTCCCACATTGCCTCTTGAAATATTTGAGGTTTCAGAAATGTGAAAACACTGAAGAAATCTATATACTGATCAAAACCGTGTTTTTAGGGAGTTTCGACCTCTGACCTGCCTACGGTAACTGAGCTCATATTTGCTGTCCTTCAGGATGTGTCATACCTCTGGGAATGAAATCGGAACGAATCGAAGATTCTCAAATCACAGCGTCGGATTACGTAGGTAAGACATCTGGGTTTTCAGTCTCTGAACACCAGGAGGGATTTTAATACCTGACAATAAACAAGAAGAGTTTACAAAAATATTTAGCCCACCTAATAAGAAATTCCCCAGTTTTATGGATTCTGAAAGCCAGGAAATTCTCCCCAGACAGATGGATTGTGGTCATGTTTGTGTGTCTGTGTGCAGGAGAGTGGGAGCCGAGGCTGGCGAGGCTGCATCAGTCTGGATTTATCAACGCCTGGATGGGCAGAAACACCAAGTCGTGGTTACAGGTTAGACAGGAACCTTCCTGAGCTTTTATACATCGAATCTTAAGTCTTAAAAGGAATAATCAAATAAAACCACTGATATCCCAGTAGTGTGTATCATTAGTTGATGCATGTGTGTGTGTTCAGGTTGACCTTCAGAAGCCCACCCTGCTTCATGGTATACAGACACAGGGAGTGAAGTCAAAGCTGAGGGACCACTACATCACCTACTTCTTCATCTCCTACAGCCTGGACCAAGAGACCTGGACCACTTACATCGGAAACAACACCAGGAGCGAGGTTTGCTTTACGACCCACCACTGACTCCTTTCTACAGAAATGTTTTGTTCTTTGCGTCTAATCTCATGTGATTCTTTTGTAAGGTCTTGCACGGCAACCTGGACAGCTCCAAGGTCAAAGAAAACCGCTTCTTTCCGCCGTTTGTGGCCCGCTACGTCAGGATCCAGCCACGCAACTACGTGTTAAAGCCCGCTCTCCGACTGGAGCTGCTGGGATGCGATCTGAACAGTGAGTTGCACCAGTGGCGACGGATCCGATCAGAGCGTGTGAAAGCAGAAAGCGTGAATGTGTTTTCCTGTTACCAGGCTGCTCCCTGCCGCTCGGACTCCAGATGAAGTCAATCCCTGACAGCAGCTTCAGCGCCTCATCCTTTCATTCCTCTCTGCTGCGAACCTGGAGCCCCCACCTCGCTCGGCTCCACCTGAACGGAGGCGCCAACGCCTGGAGGCCAAAGGTAATAAGATTATTTACATGAATAAATGTTCATGAAGTTTATATTTTAGCATTTTCTTTGCGCACTTCCTTCCTCCTCTTCTGCTTATCATCTTAGCACTCTCCAGAGCTGAACTCTGGAGGTGTGATCTGTCCTCGCTGAAAGTTGTTGAGCTGCTATCAGCACTCAAAAGCACTTTGACCTTTAACCATGTCCTAATACCACAACACTGCATATAAACTTTATACATTTTCTTCTAAATTAACTCCAGAGCAACAACCCTCACGAGTGGCTGCAGGTCGACTTGGGGACAGTGAAACGGATCACAGGAATCCTCACCCAGGGGGCGCGATCGGTGCTGACCCAGATGATGGTGACGGAGTTTTCAGTCGCCTACAGTCACGACGGACATTCCTGGAGGACTGTGCTGGAGCAGAGCTCTCAAGGGGAAAAGGTACATGTGGTTCTGAGTTCAAGTCAGGCCTGAGTCAGCGCTGCCTGGAGCTGAGAGGCTGATTCCAGCGTGACTAAACCACTCGCATTTCTTTAATATCTCAGCAATCTACTTTGCGTTTAATCCCCTCCTTTCTGTTTTGTCATTTCTCCTCAGATCTTTCCAGGAAACAACGATCCAGACGAAGAAGCCCTCACCGTCTTTGATCCTCCTCTTTTCAGCCGCTTCATCCGCATCCACCCGCGCGGTTGGATCAACGACATCGCCCTCCGTCTGGAGCTGCTGGGCTGCGACACGCTGCAGGGCGCCTGACTCCTCCAGACAAACACGCAGCAGAAAAGTCGATTTCCTCTGGAGTTCTACAGGAAATGAAAAATGATCAGTTGTTGCGCTGAGAAGTTATGAAAGAAAACATCTGAAGTTGTTTTCTGTAGCCAGGAGATTGTTTACATTTTCACTTTTTTGTGTGAAATTTGATGAAGGTCATATTTATCTTTAAAATGTATAATAAAATAAGAAAAAAAGTATTTGTAAAATAAAAAAAATGTACTTCTTTTGATAGCACATAGCTGTGAAAAACTCTTGAATGTGAGCGTGTGTAAATATTTTGGAGAAAAGTCTGTATTTTTCTGCTTTATTTAAAACCTGATAAACTGTGAGTTTAATAAGAGTTTCTGGTGCATTTGTTCAATGACTTCATCGCTACACACATAAACACATAACGTCTGCCAAACAGAACATCTTCCCAGAACATTTTTAAATGACTTTTTCCAGGTTTGTTTTTGCCAGAAAAACCCTAAAATATTGTTTCGGCTTATCCACCCCTACCAGGCCCTCCTGGCAGAAACAATGAGCAGTTCAGCTCCAACATTGTTCTGTTAAGAAGTAAAACATGTGGCCGTGCCACACAGAGGAAGTAAGTTTGTTGACAGGCAAAATAACCAGGTTGAAGGAATGAAAAGAGGATGGTGTGTGTGTGTGAGAGAGAGATTCCTCTAACCACACTTTATCACCTCATTATCAGACAGGAAGTTTCCAGGCGAGATGTGAACAGGGGGGTGTTGTGTTTAGTTTGGAGGGTAGATTGGACAGGACACGTGTTGGCAGAGACGTAGCAGCGGCACATTGTACCTGCCTGCCGGTCACACTTTTATCTCTCTGGAAACAAAAACAAACTCGGCATCTGCGTTCATCTCCAGCAGAGGCGGCGGCCAGCTGCCTGAGTGAGATCGTGAGAACGCTGCAGAAACAACACATACAGACCCGGTTTGACCATCACAGCTGCTTGAGTTGCACTTCATTATTGAATGTAGTCTTATCATGTTTTCATGAAATGCATAGAGGCCTAAATACAACTAGGAAACACAACAATGGCTGCAACTCAGCAGCATCTAAATCATTTGAGACAGCTGCCAAAATCAGCACACTGAAAGAACCACAAAGTGTATTTTTATTAAGTAAAATGTATAAAGGGTCTCGTTTGCCTTAATAACAGGAAAGCATCACCTTTATCATCTTAAAAATAAATGTATAGTCCATTTATTGACAGTGAGATATGGGTCACTCTTACTTTGGTGATGCTTCCTTTATTTAGACATGATTTTCAGTAAAAGTCAGTGAGGGTTTGTGGTCAGATTTACAACGTAAAAATAAATAAAAAGCTCTATTTATATTTTCCATTTTTAAAAACGTTTGCCTTTAGTGTGCAAAAAATGTTAAAAGCAAAACTTTCTTGAACTGCAGTTATCATCTGCACAAAATGACTTCAAGCTCCACAATTAACCTGCAGGCTGTGGAGGGGGGCTAAGATTTAGGGACACGTCTTCAATAAGTAGAGCAGATTATAAATAGGATCACATTCTGATGTACCTTTATCTAAAACAGCATCCCAGTTCAAACATCACGGACGTGTTTGTGTGTTCTGATGAAACTTTGAGCTCTTTTGTCTGAGATCAGGAAAGAAGTAAAGGATTTGCTCGACAACTTTCTATGTAATAAACTTCATCAAAACAACACCACTCTCCCTTAAAACTTCTGCTGACCTTAGATTTGACTCGAGGCGCCCTGGTGTCATACAGCAGAGCAAGATCACCAGCCTGACTGTTGGTATGCTTGTGATGACAAACTCTTGAGAATTCTGCAGATTTTCTTGATAAGAGGGAAAATCGTGCAACAATCTTTAAAGCCACTTCCTCTTCTTTTACTTTTGCATCAGCGCAAACTGGAAGTTACCATTTAGATGTTGCTGGGAATAAACACATGGCTCACAAATGGTTTTGAAAGTAATTCTAACTCCCAAAATGATGATATTTAGTCATATCTTTTGTTAGTAATCAGAGGAGTGTGTGGTTTCAGATTCTGCTCTGTGGACGTGGAAGTCTGTGCCTCACATCTCATACAAATAACAATGTAAAGGTTTCTCTGAATGCCGATTTTCAGGCAGTGTGACACAACTGAAAAATGGCCAGGTTTAACAACCTACCTTACATCACTTCCTGTGTCGATGCTGCTGGGGTCTGGGGGGTGTTTAAAAATACAGAAGTAATCTCTTCTCTGAATCGGATTGTTTTACAACATGTTTAAAATCTCCTTTCATTTTTGTTTCCAGGTTTGTTCTGAACATCATCAGCTCCACATACGTATAACGTCCACCTTCTGCTTTTTTTAGCATGAAGCAATAATTAACTTTTACACTTGTTTCACTTTTTCAGGGTAATGAATTATCTGCAGAGTTTTATTTTTGCTTTTCTTGTTCACTTTAATAGCTGCTCTCTGGAACTTGTTTCTCATGAAGTGTTGACGATTCTCCGTGTTTCCATTGTGATGACACACAGAAAACTCCTACAAGTAGAAACATTTTGAAGGCTCGACATCCAGCTTCACAGCAAATATTAAAATTAACAAGTTATATAAAAAATTGTGCAAAAATAATTGTGTTTTAATCATAATAAAATTATTCTATGGGCGTGTGAAAAGATTTAAGGTGCATTTACAACTCAGACCTCCTTTATTTTGAAAGCGATGGGACTAAATCTCTGAAGCTTTGTGCAAATTAGGTGTATAGAGCCTAAATGTTACTGAGGTACACGTTGGATTAAATATAAACTAGAAAAAGACTCAAAGGAAGAATTGCCTTTATTCTCATGAAATCTCATTTTCATGTTTTCATTTAGACTAACCAAACACACCAACACATTTTGGGATAAGACTCCATAAATGGTCATATCCTGACAATGACTCCTTAAGACGTTTTTGATTAGTCAAGGTAAAAGTATGTCATAAAAATACATTAATGAGAATGCCTTAAAGTCTTTTCAGCACACAGGTTGGGAGAAACTTTCTGGGTTTGGAGTTTTTATTTTAGCTCCTGTCAAAATAAATGTTTCTATTTTATCATGTGTAGGAATTTGATAAAGGCAGAGAAGTTCTTTATGAAGCAAAACGTGTTTAAAAACCTTTAATGTGGAGAATCTTAGTCTTCTATCTTAAAACAAGGAGAGTGGCGACCCCTACTGGACAGTTAGCTGTGTTACATGTAACCAGAAAAGGATTCTGTGTTTCTTTTGGTTTTTGAACAAACAAAACCGTTAAGAATAGAAACAAATAATAAAGTTTTAGAAAAGTTAGTTTTAAACAGATTGTAAAATCATTTTAAATCCAAACATTTTAGGAATAAAATCAGGTTAGAGGATTCATCTCTAGTAATAAAATGTGATATGGATGAACTCATATTTTATTAAAAAGATGTTTTTAAATACATAGTGTTTTTTTAATTTTATATATATATAAAACTGCTTTTAAATTTAAAAAGCAGTTCAAATACAACAAAAATATAAATAAATCAAAGGAGTTCTAAACGTGAACTTTTACTTGAATAACACCTAATAACACCCAGAGGGGGGAGTGCCAGCCAGATGTTTGTTATGGCTGGTGTGTGCACTTTTAAAGCTCTGTTAAGAAAGTTAATGTTCACCCTTAGAGAACGACTGGATAGTTCTGCTAACATTATAATCTCAGCAATCACTGATCCTGCTGTGAGTTGTTGCTATTTATCCAGTATAAGAAAGCACTGGTTGAAATGTTTGTGTGAATATTCTCAGTCGTGTGAATCGATTACATAGTAGGATTTTTATAGCAGTTTTATATTTTTTAAAGGGTAAATGCCTTTTTGTGCATTTTGTGTGTGTATTTTTATCTGCTATTTTATGTATTTTATTTTTAGTCTGATTTTATCTGTTTTTATTCCTGGTTCTAGTATGTATTTCTTTTTTGTGGACCTGGGCGTCTGCTAATAAATCAATCAAAAAACAATCTGCCCAGATACCTGAAACAAAACCATTTAGTTTAATTTTTCTACGTAGAAACGCTTTCATATGCAGCACAGACAGGAAACAGACTCCAGCTGTCCTGAGATGAAATTATTTTCTAATCTTTCTTATTTCTCTGCGTACTTTGAAATCCATGAAAGTTTCACTGCCATATTAAACTGATTTTACTAATATTAAGTGCTTCATGCACAAGAATGAATTTGAAAATATTAGTTTATTCATTAACTGATCAACCAATAAGGTCGAGATGAAAACACATGAGGTGAAATTGTGAAGATGTCTCTGGGAATGAAACTTCTTCAAAGACCAAAACATCAATTTGTTATGGTTAAAGAGCATCACATCCAGGAATCCCTTATGCTGCCCTGTTTAAATCACCTACTGTAAGTCCAACATGTTACATCAAATAAGAAGCCACAGCTGGCAGAGAAACATAGTTAAGTAAAAATCACATTTTCACAACACATGAAATTAGATTAGTGGATGATATAGTCACCCATTAAACACCCATTCTTTACGGGAGCTGTTTGATAGCATAATGTGTCCTCATCTTCATTATGTTTATATTTTTCCATTTCATAAAGAAAAAAACGTGTCTCTGGGTTCAGGATGTGATTTATTCTCCACTTGTGGCTCATACACAATAGTTCCCTGTCTGTACATAAAGAGCTCTGCTTCCAGGAGGCGATCCAGTGAAGCGTGGTCGTTACAGCTCAGTGTGATTGGGTGCCCGGGTGTGAAACCCTGAAGGGACCGGGGAGTCGAGAGAGGACTTAATGCCTGACTGACCTCGGCCGTGTTGCTGTGGTGATAATGAGCAGATTATACATCTGAAAGCACATTCACCGTGTCTCTGAACAAGAGCCGAAGTTTGTGCTTCTTTTCTCCACGCCTGTAAATACTGGAAGAGATCCGAGGACGCAAGAATGAACGGCAACAGCTTTATTGTAGGTTTATTAGAAAAAAATGTGACTTTTTTGGGACAAAAAGTTCAAAATTATAACAAAAACACAAAAATCCGACATTTATCTCAAGCAGCATGACTTAATTTCAGAACTAGTGATGACACCGGTCATGTTAGATCATACTGTACATTGAATCAAAACAAAAGGTAGAGTTTGAGTGGGACAAAAGCTTGCAGATTTAGGGAGTTCAGAGAGGCGGAGGAGGTTTGGCTGCAGCAACCATAGAGGTTAGAAAAGCGCAGAATTGCTGCACGGAAACTGTGCATATTTCACTGTGTAAGGCTGCAGGAAGGCCTGGGCTGAATGTTGTTGTAGGACCATAAATATATAACCGGCATTAAGAAATCCTGTAAAAATATCAATAAAGTAGACATAAAAACTGCTTTTCTAGAGCGCATGAAGCGTAGGTAATAAGAAATCATCTCTACTGGCAAAAGCACTACAAGGTATTTTTGCTGGAAGTCTGGTAATCTATGAGGTGGTGAGAATTATGGCTCAGATTTCTAACAATCAGACCTTCAGCTATCAGGTTTGTGAAGGAGCAGTTAAACATGTAAGAGGTAAAGGGAGCACAGGGGAATGGCACACTGACTGCACAGGTACTACATGTAAAAATATATTTTCCTCATTCTGCTTTAAAATAATCAAGAAAATATGCAGCTTAAACACTTTAAGTTCACCTGACCTGTTTCGTGTGGGTTTCAAAATACTGTAACAGCTGAGGATTGCGCCCCAGGCTAGTTTTGTTTTGTCACACGTCAGACAGGGTTTGAGATACGCCTCCCATGAGCCTCGCTGAAGCTTTGACCTGCATACTGCTTGTGTCACATGTGGCAGGCGAGCAGCAGAAGAGAAAGAAAAAACAGGAGACAAATCTAAACTAGATGTTCAACATTTCATCAAAAAAATCTTGTAATTAAAAACAAATCTCCAAAAAACGATGAATAGATCTAGTAGTAGTGTTAGTAGCAGGTAAACTACACAAGTGGCTGTTCCTGAACTACCACAGGTAACAGCTTTGCATACTGCAGAAGACAGATGCAAAACTCAGAGTACGCATTTATCATCCAGAGTCTGACATGTTCAGACTTCAGCAGACGCAGGAAGAAGATCAACAGCCCAGAGATGCTGCATAGACGCAAAAAAATACAATAAATAAACCTTTGGCAAGCTCAAACACTGCTCACACAAACATCCTGCAACCATCCACACGCACGCCATCATTCTTCATCTCATTCACTTCCTTCAACATTAAATATGAACTTTAATTTAAAACAGATGCAACAACTCTCCTGCCAGTAGTATTGCTAAAAACACCAAAGAATATAAAATTACAATGATCCTATAATTACAAAACATCCCAACTTAAATCTAAACAGGTGAGTTTCATGTTTTTATCTACAGTAGATAACAAGGAGCACAGAGCTGTTTCTGATCAGAGATGAAGGGAAGATAAAAACAATACTGCAATACAAAAAAAAAGGCTAAAAAATACAAGCCTTAAATCTGGAAACACATTTGGTCTGCTGCACAGCCTAATCTCCTGCTACTGTTCATGTAAGGCAGATCTGTTTTTCAAACTGAAGTTACTGCTGCAGTGAGTTTAAGAAATAGTGCCGTGAGCTCCTGACTGACAGAATTACAACATAATCAACATAAAAAAGGGCAAAAACTCAACAAGTAAAATGCTAGAATCTCTACAACTCTATAAAACTTTGTGCAAGCAGGCTGGTAGCTGGTTTTCCCCAAACAGAAATCCTCCTAGAGGCTCTTCCATAGTTTGTTCCTAACTTGTAAATTTCCAAGAATTTCAGTGGCACAGGCCTCTAGTTTGACTGCAGTCATAAACAAAAGCAACGTTTTTATTGCAACAAAATTTAAAGTTAGTGCTGTTCAGAAGGACGACATCAAGCTTTATTCAGCGTCTATAGATTCACACTGGACGTGCACATCATTTAAAATGAGCAAATAAACATTTTTTAGTATCTTTAAATTGTATTGGTTTATATCTGCTACTTTTTTGTGGCAAGCTTGTTCCAGTTTGGGATTTAACCTCAGCTGATTGAGTGAATTCTTAATTGCATAGCTTATAATGCTGGTAGACGGGCCATTCAAGCAGCACATACTTTTATTATCAAAAAGTGCAAACACGTGTTGCACTAAAGCAAACAAAATCGTAGTCAAACTAGAGGCCTGTGGTTTAGCTTTTTAACATGTAGATATCAGCTTTTCTCAGGCTACAAACATGGACAGGTTTTCATAAAAACAGGTGGCAATAATTAGAATTATTCAGTGTAAAATAAAAGGTGACAAAAGGAATAAAGACATTAGGATTACAATTAAAAAAACAAATGCTTGTGAATACAAAAAGTGAGACATTTCCTATACATGAGATTTTAAAGTCACATGGAAAATCACAACTAAAACCACCAACACACACACACACACACACACACACACACACAAAAAGAATAATGAAGAATGTGAACAGGTTGAATTGGACTGCTGAGGAATATTTGATTATTGAGGTATTTCTTAGAATCTGCATAGCAGAGCTCCTAACTACACCCAGCAGTGAGGTTTGTGTAGATCTTCAGCTCTGAGCTGCTGGAACACAGAAACAGACTGAATAATGGTGGTGAAAGAGGAGAAGAAAAGGCCAAAGCCACGCTGTTCCCTCTTGTTCTCCTTTCCTGTTGTACAACTCGTCCAGTGGCTTACTGCAGGTCAGGAGAACGTGTAATCTCAGGGTGCAGATATACGTAAGTGGTCCAAATGTTTATTTAAAAATAAAAAATGACTGCAAATGGATTTCCTAACAAGGCTGTTGTTTAGTTTCATCACTGGTTGAAGAGTGAGGGTTCCCCCACAAATGAGTCTAAAGAAAAAACTAACTAGATGATGTAAGAATGGGCCCACTGGGGATCATTTGGCAGGTCTCTTCTCAGTAGCATCATTAGGGCATGAATCAATCTGGACTTTAAAACAACCTAAATAATATTGAAATCATCCCTCTAAAGAAACTACATCTCACCGAATTGATCATTATAGTCTTGTTTAATCCAGACTGGGGATTTCATGAATTAATTTGTTAAATACATTCAACAAAAAGTCAATCCTTTAAACTGTAGCGTCCTCTTAAATCCACAAACAACTGTCATACCTCGTCCATCGTCTTCCTACAGTGCATCCTGCCGCCATGACAGGTCAACAACAATCACAGAACCAAAGACTCACATGACTAGGTCTGACTTGATTGTCTCCTCTGCTCATTGTCAACATGCTGGACAGAAATCAGAGCTGGAATCCTGTTTGGGGTTTTTCTTTTAGAACTGCAGCACAATGTGCGTTTTATCGTCTTTCAGAGCCAACGCTGAGATTTACAGCAACTTGTAAAATGATACCGTAGCTATTCGTGTGAGCGGCCTTCGCTCCTCGGTGCAGCTTTAAGCTCAGCTACTCTTTCACCAGTTCTTCCAGTGCTTGTGGTGTACGCACACTACTGCACACTGGAGTCATTTCACAAGAAGGACCTCTTACAACAGGGTCAGCCCTGTTGTGTCATATTCTTTTATCGATATTTACTGCACTGTTCATGTTTTTGTTGCTGAATCGACTCTATCAACAAAACGTAGATGCATAGGTACTACACACACACTCACACACACACTCAATCCCACACATTTAAACAGAGAAAAAGTTGCAACCAAAACAATAAAAATTGGCCTTTCTGTCATTGATCAAAGCACATTAAAGTAACAGCGATCACATTTTCTGTAACAACTATTCCAATTCTTTATACCAAAACAAGCATCCATGAAGCACAAATCTAGTGTAGTTTTAGTTTCCGTGACTATAAAAAGCAAAAAAAACTATTTTTGCTGAGTAGAAAATTGTCTTTTTAAACATTCACTGCAAAGAAAGTGACAAACTGTTGAACTTAACAGACACAGCTCACTATCCGTAGCATCAGCAGCAGCTCCGATCACACATCTGTCTGCCTTGAAGGCAAAGACATCAGAGTCACTGCTGAAGTTTCTGATCCTGACTTGAGTCTGGTGGCTCAGCTATTTGAGGACAAATTTAAAAAGTTGACACATTTCCAAAAGTATGTAAAAGTACGGTGTGCATGCTTTTGTCGTAGCTGTCAGCAGAAATCACAGGTAATAGAAAAAAAGCAGAGTGCAATAATCCTGCATATAAAAGAAGGTCGGACTGTTTTAGTAACGCAGACTAATGTGTTAAAAACCTACATGTACGAGGTACTACAAAAAGAGATGTGTAATTTCTCCCTTTGCTACTTCTCACTTTCTATGCCTTTTCATCTTAGCATTGTGTTGGTTTATAATCAAAGAGCAAAACAGGGTTTTTTACAGCTACGAAGCTCTGGTAGATTGATCAATTCTGTCTTGTTTTCCTGTTGCCAGAGTCCTGGTGATAAAATGTTCCTAGTAGAGAATATGTTGTGCTTATCCTCCTCCATCATCCAACGCTGAAACACCTTCCGCTTTACGTCTTTTGTAGTTTTAGTCAGAGTTGCCTTCTCACCTTCTCTTTGCATGAAAAAGCAAACAGCCAGCAGGAATTTGGAAGGATAAGAGATTAAAGGTAAGCCAACAGGAAGCCCGTAGCTCAGACTTCTGTTGGAGTGGCAGGCAATCTAAGGATGAGAAAAGTGCTGGTGGGTTGAATCCCTGAAAAATAAGCAAAAGTAAAAGAGAACATATGACACAAAAGAACAGGCAGTTTCATTGATGATTCACACACAAGAGGAGAGTGGGACCTTTGCAAGGTGCGACTCAGATGTGGGTCTCTACGTCGGTGTAACCAGGCAGGACGTCTCCGTTGGAGCAGCTCCGAGGCTCCTCGGTTGGTGGGGTGGTGGGCAGCATGTAGGCAGTGGTGGACGTCTCCTCTGGGGACGCCGGGCCTCGCTGGAGCCTGCGGTGTATCAGGGGTACAAAGAACAGCACCACACCACCAACCATAGGAGGTACCCCCGCCAGGGAGAACGCTACCGTATAATCTCCAAAGTGACCACGAAGAATACCTGCAAAATGAGGCAGGAGGAGGACATTCGTGTTATTCTATCCATCTGTGAACACACACTTTTTGTGCTTCTTCATGTAAACTTCAACTTTTAATGCAAGCTGATTCCTGGGTTTCAGGCCTGCAACATATTCTTAAAAAATGTCACAAATACAAATTTTATTTTAGCCAAACAAGCAGTTCCAAATGATTAAGATATTTTTTAGGATGATAAATATCGGGTATATCCTGTCGCCATGGAGATTACCGTCATAGCTATAAATCCAATCCATTATTATTATTATTATTATTATTATTATCATAGCTACAGCAATATGCTGTTTCATCAAAGAATTCAATCAAAAACATAACATATCTGGAAATTATGTTTTGAAGACTGAGAGCATTTTAGACAAGCAGTATGAGATGAAACTCCACATCTAAGAGCTCTTATAGGTTGGCTGAGGATATAGAGACATGAAAGAAGATGCTAGTGTTGTGTTGCTTTCCAGGTACATATGAACAACGGACAAAAGCAATCAACAAATTGGAATGTTGTTGTTGTTATTGAAGAGATGGACAATGGAGCAGCTGTTCTGAAGAGAGTTAAGGGTTGACTAGAGACTTTATGTGTTTTCCAATTTGCTACAAGCTCAAAAACATGAATAAACACAGTTCAGGGTGGAATTTATCCTGCTCTGTATTTGTTTTATGCTCCCTTCACTTTAATCAAAATTCCTTTCCTTTTCTACCAATAACAAAACAACTCGATGTGTGTTATTGTCACAGTGTGTTCTCTCAACAATAAACATGACAAATTAGAAAAAGGCTAAAGCAACAAAATAAAATTGAACATTTATCAAGGTGTTATCTGGCTCCTGCCAGACGTTCCAGCAGCAACTTTGTACCAATCTAAGCAGAGGCAAAACGCCTGCATTTTGATGAATAAACTGTATAATAACTGTAATGAATGCTAAGATCAAAAGACATATTAATGCTGCTGTCAGTGGCTTGTTAAGGTCACCATGGTAACCACACACTTGCATCGCCCCCCTCCCTGACAGGAAACTTAATGCAAAGACAAGAACTAAAAAAATAAGCATCAGACAAACAGCTGCTGAGTGAAAACTGGAAGTCGTTTGGGAAACATTTTTAAACTATGAGTGACAGAAGGATCTGATGGTCACACGGGTCAATTTTTAGAGGTTGATGTAGGAGAATTAAAAAGACCCATCAGGTCTATGTTTGAAAAGAATATTTTGAGATAAAATATAACTAAAGTCTTAAGGCAGTTTGTGTGTGTGTGCGTGTACATTTATGTATTAGATATGTGCTAAAAATTTTATGAGATTAAGGAGAGACTGTTTGCAAAAGATTTGAAAATCCTAGAAAGTTCGAGAAAGTTTGTGAGACATCATGAACTGCAGGTTGATTCTCAGTCAGAATCAGGTTTATTTTCCAAAGTCTGTAGTGCACAAGGAATTTGACACCGGCCTCACTGTTGCTCTTGTATTACAGCATCCACAGATGCAGCACACTTTTTCAGCACAGTAAATAATTAGACAGGTGCAGAACTTGAAGAGTTGATGCCTGTATTTACAGATAATATTTAAATTATAGTTTGCGTGATTGAGTTTTGTTTTGTTTTTCTGCACTGTGGGTGTTGAATGTGATGGTTCTGACTGCCTGGGGACACAAGTGTTTTAGTCTACTGGTTTTGGCGTAAAGTGTTCTGATGAGGTGACAAGAGGTTAAATCCTGGGTGAGAGGGGTCACTACTGATGCCAGCTGCCTGGTTCCTCACTCTAGAGGAGTACATTCTGTGTGAAATTCTCCAAAAATTACTTTAATTTTGTAAAAACCATAAAGAAAAATCAAAATACCAGTTGAGTCATATTAAATACATCTTTTTGTGACCTGTTTAATCTTTGACTAATGTTCCTACTGTGAAATCTGCCTGAGCTATAAAGCTCCTAATAGGGTGAGGTTTTCTCATCTGCTTTGTCAAAATCCCATCGTCATCAACGGGGAAATTTCTGTTTTTTGTGTCAATTTTGTTCACAGTGTATAATACACCTCTACAAAAACTCCTTGCACACTATTCCCAATTGAACCACACATTATGATGTATCATTTGGATATCTGTTATAGTTTTAAGTAAAACTTGTGACAGAATAGTAAACAGAACACTAGTGAGGGGTCCGTCTGTGCTCATGCAGTGTGATTCTTACCAGCGATGGGTGGACCAGCAGTCATAGGGACAGACATGAGACCTAGAAGGTAACCTATGGCCTGCGACGCCTGCATGGGCCCAACCAGCTCAAAGGCTATGGGAGCCATCATGGTGAGAAAGCATCCGTCACAAAGCCCCAAAAACACACACACAACCACCAGAGCCTCGAACACTGAGCACTGAGGAATCATCATGGACATCAGGCCCAGAGCCACAAACGACGCCACCTGTAACAGAGAGAAAAATCTATGAACAAGCGTTTAATATCTCAGACGTCTTCATTATTTGAGATGCTACTGATGTTTGTGTGCATTACAGTAAATGTTTCTGCTGCCTTTGTGGCTGATGATGTTCAAGTTGCAAAGAGTAAAAATGATCAAACTGGAATTCTTAAGTATCTAAACCAAACCATGTGATCTAAAGGCTGTGTGGTGTTTATTCCAGTGCTTTGAGCACTTTATAGCTCAAATCTCTGCAGTCACCAAACACTGCTGAGTTAAACTAAGCTCCCAGCCTGTGGCGTTACTTCAGTGAACTGTGAAGGAGGGATTGTTCTTCACAATGAGCTAAAAGCTGCTATTTTAAAATCCTTTCATCGCAACACCAAGAAAAAAAAAGAAACTTTCAGGAGTGTTCAGAAGAAAAACACCTGAATTTCACCACTGAAGTGAAAACACATTATGCCTGTACAATTAAAATGGCTAATCCTGCTGAGGAAGTTTTAAGTTTATTGTTTAACATCCTGTTAGCTAGTGCTTAAAGCATGCAAGTCACACAGTTCAAAGGAGTGAATGTTGCCTCTAGCCAACACAGCCGATGCATCATCAGTGAGTTTCTATGTTTAAACCTGAAAAAAAAAAAACCTGTTTGGATCCACCTGCACTGCTTTATGCCTCCTGTTTTCCCTGAAGTGAACAATCAGTGCCAATAAGCAGCCATGTCATTCTTTAGCTGCTTTTTATCCTGGAACACTGAGTATGTGGATCAAATGTAATGGCTGTCATTATTATTGACTGCAATCCTCTGCTGGTAAATGAACACGTCAGTTTCACCCTTGTGTTTTCCTGTGTAAACACTATTTCAGGTTGAAATAAGGCCGTTGATCAGTCGTCGTCTACTAGCGGTCCTTGGGCAACTCCTTTAACATGTTAGCAGGACTGCCTTCTTCCATCTGTGTAATTTTGCTAGAATTAGAAACATCCTGACCCAACTCAGAGGAACTAGTCCATCCATTCATTCAGCCCTCCAGCTGATCCAGATGCTGCTGCCAGAGTTCTGATGAGTTAGGAGACTAGATTTCTAGTTTTAGTATCACTTTGTCAGCTCCCTGTAAGATCCAGAACTGAATTCAAAGTTTTGTTTCTAACATCTAAAGCTGTCAAAGATCAAGCTCTATTAGAGATCTTCTTGTTCCAGATGTCCCAAACAGAGCACTTGGCTCTCAGACTGCAGTTTTGAGTTTCTAATTGTAGAATGGGAGGCAGAGCTTTCAGTTCTCAGGATCCTCTCTGGTGGAAACAGCTTCCAGTTTCCATCAGTGAGGCAGAAACACAGCCTACTTTGATCAATCTCATAGTTAGGGTGGGTTATCCTGGCTCACCCCTTTAGTTATCCTGCTATAGACTCAGACTGCTGGAGGACAAACTGACCACCTCTCCTCTCCTCTGCTGGCTTTACTCTCTCTACTCTACATGTTTGTATTTCCAGTTCTTGCTGCCACTTTGTTTTCTCTGTTTTAGAAACGATGGCTGTCCCAGTCTTTCTGTTTGTCCCTGTCATGTCCTGTCCTCTCAGACCCGAGGCAGAAGGCTCCGCCCATTCTCAGCTCAGTTCAGGTTTCTTCCTGTTAAGAGGAAGTCATTCAGTGGTTACCCTCACCCTGAGCTTGTACAGAATGGGGGATTGCATTAAAGTGATGATTCGATTCTGATTGATTTCTTACAGGCATAACTGGTATTTTATAATGAATCTAATTTTATTACAACTGAATTAATTTACTGTAATCCTTTGACCTGAATCTGGACCTGATATCATTTGGATTTGTTTCTTTGTTCAGTGCTTTGAGATGACTTAGGTTGTGAACTAGTTGAATTGAATTGTTTTCTTACATTTTATTCTATCTATGTATAATATTGACGGAGTGCTCCATTTTGATGAAACACTTTATTAAGAGCCACAGCTTTACAAGCTTATAAAGGACTGTCAGCACTTGACTTTGTCCTTAATAAATGAAGACAAATTTTCATTAAAACTGGCAAAAAAAATAGAGAACAACAATGATGACATGCAGCAGACCTAATGATTCCCTCACCTGCATGTAGATCTTCTGCAAACCAGGAATGAGGTCGCCAATTTTCCCAAAAGCAAGACGCCCCACGCCAGACGAAGCTCCGATACAAACCAGGAGGACCCAATCCTTCTCTGTTTCTTTGAAATTCTCCTCCACAAAATTCATCTGAGACGCACAGAAACACACAATCATGAAGTTAGGGTTTGTGTATCCGGCTTTGTTTCCAGTTCAGTTTATTTACAGAGCAATAAATCACAGCAAAAGTCGTCCCTGAGCATTATATAAACAAAAAAGTAAAACAAGATGGATTCAAAGTGTTTATTTTTGTGGGGATGGATAATACGATTGTGCCACACAGCCTCCTGCAGCTGAAAAATCAATAAACTCTTCAGTGGAAACAGGAACTGTTCATCCATTACTCTAAATCAAGAGCCTACAATAACAACATTTCTACATCAACAGGCCTTTGGAACAGCAGGACAGGAAGACCTAACGCATATAGATCAGACTCTCCCAGTCCCCTTAGCTACAGCTCCCTCAAACCAGACCCAAAACATGAAACCGCCCTCTAAGTCCTTCCTGAGCCTCCTGGACCTTGTGAAATATTTGCTCTGCTTTGAAGAGCTCTACATCCATCAATGGCCATAGGATAAGCATGTTTGGGGATACAGAGAGGCCATACAGGAGATGTTTCCTGAAGTGGTCGAGCCAATACAAAGGCCGGGGCTGTGTTTACATCTGGGCTCGGGCCTGAAACAACAGGCCGGTCAGAGGGAGGCCGGAGCTGGAACATCTGACATCTGGATAGAAGGAGATCAACTTTACAGCTCTATGATCCAGTTTTACACTTCATTCTTATTCTCCTCTGTCTCCCTTTAATCTGATCATTGATCAAGTGCATATTTTGTATGTAGAACCGAGTGCATCATCAAAAGCAGACCTGTATATTTGTATTTGGGAGTGGCTGGATGTTCTGTACTGAATATTCTCCATCTCTGAAACATTTAAGTGTAACAAGCTGATTTTATTGTATAGATATTAAAAAAAATACTCAAACTGAAAATGTTGGTGAAAATAAGCCTTAAATTGTTCTTACCAAATGGACATATGGCACAAAGTATCCTAACACAGCTGTTGCAACTCCAAACGCCCACACCCGATACGTCACAATGTGAAACACTCGCAGGTTGAAGTACTTCCTGACCCTGGCGAGGGCCTTGCTCCACTTGCCCATGCTCTGAGTAGTAGCCTGGGTTTGAGGTTCGGTGTGTCCAGGCCCCATGCCCAGCGGGCCCATGCCTCCCCCGGCGGGAAGCAAAGGTTTGAAAGTTAACGCCAGAAAGGCCTGGACCAGCATGAAGAGGCTGAGGATCTGGAAGGTTCTGCTGAGACCCAGAGGTTCCACCACTTTGTTGAGAAAAACTGGCAGGCCCATGGAGAAGAGGCTGGCCCCGGCTGTCACCACACCGTTGGCCAGGCCTAGGCGCTGCCGGAAGTAGTGCCCGAGGATTACCAACGAGGGCTGGAAGGCGAAGGAGGAGCCGCAGCCAAACAGTATGCCATATGTAAAGTATCGAAGGATCAAGGAGCTGCAAATAATGAGAAAGGATCAGAAAGTAGTAGGAGGTATTAAGATGAGGCATTTGGACTGTACTAAAGCAACTTTAACAAGTTCGTTACTAAATCAGATGACACACTGAGCAAAGGACAGTTTGCTGCACCGGTAATGTGACTCTGTCTTACTGCTGCTTAACATTTAAAATAAGTCTTTTAGAGTTTTTCTCCATACTCAAGAATCAGTTGCACTAAGTCTTCTATTTTTTTAGAAGGAGCTGCATCATTTCTGTTCAAGATTTTAACAACAAGTTTAAACAAAAAAACATGTGCAGACCAGGTCTCTTCACCTCTGTTTTGGGCAAACAGGTCACAGTTTAGCATCAACGGGCAAAGTATAACAGAATCTGAGAGCTATTGCTTTAAAAGTATTCTAGATGTGGCTTGACAAGAAAAAAAGTGGTCTTAAAACGTTTAGCATGTAGGTTATTTCACTATAACTGCTTTAACTGGGCAGCATTAGCCACATTGGGGCGGCATTAGCTCAGTTGGGAGAGTGGCCGGTCTGGTAACCAGAGGGTCACCGGTTCGATCCCCAGCTCTGGCTGGGTTAGATTGTCGTTGTGTCCTTGGGCAAGACACTTCACCCAACTTGCCTGTGTGAATGTGAGTGTGACTGTGTGTGAATGTTGGTGGTGGTCAGAAGGGCCGATGGCGCAGAATGGCAGCCTCACTTCTGTCAGTCTGCCCCAGGGCAGCTGTGGCTACAGACGTCTGTCGTAGTTTACCACCACCGGTGAGAATGACTGTGTGAATGAATGATGCAACTCTGTAAAGCGTCTTTGAGTGACCTAAAAAGCGCTAAATAAAACTGAAACTGATGCATCATTAACTAGTGCAGTTACTGATTCCTCTCTCCTTTCACAGACTATTTATTCTCAACCCATCTGCTCCATCAGACTAGAACAGCCAGAAAGTGGAACAGCTTCAGTTTATTGTCAGTAAGACCTAAATTCTCTGCAGCATGTTGTTCACAGTTGTTTTTATTAATAGTGAATATTTTAACATTTTTAGACTAATGGTTTGGTTGTAATTAATGACTAAATGATATGTATTGATTTTATTAGGTATTTATTGCTTTATGACCATATGTACATTGTAATTTTATGTCTTTGTTTTATAGTATTTATGTTCTTTTTGCACTCATTACAGTTTGGTATATATACAGTAGCTGAAATAAGTTATTTAACTTGAGCTTAAAATCATTTTTGCAGCAGTAAAATTTTTGCAAGTGATATTTTCACCAACAGTCTTCTTACTTTGCAAATGACGAACTCAGTAGCCCTATGAAAGCCAGCGTCGCCCCACTGACGGCTGTCTTCCTGCAGCCGAAGTGGTCGGTGAACATGCTGACCACAGGAGAGCAGAAGAAGATCATGCCCATGGCCAGGGCGCCGACCCAGGCTGGAGAGAGACAGCAGAAAAAACATCATTATTATTACAAAAACATGGAAACTGCATGTATTGTTACAACCACTTAAAGTAAATAAACTTTTTGTACGCAGAACAAAGATCACAGTCCCTCTTCAATTCACTGTGTACAATCAATCAATTTAAAATAAGCACATCCAAAGGCCAGCAGGGAATAACTACAATAAAAACAGCTGAATGATGTAATTTGCAGCTGGATACATTTCTTGGAAATGGCTAATAAAACTTAAAATAGGTCAATGCCTTATTTCCAAATTGAGAAAAAAATGAAACATACATTTCTGCATTATTACATAGCTTTACTTTGCATGTGGCAGTAATGGCATGAAAATAAGTAATCTTTTCCTGCACATGTACACAAATCTTTACATTTAGTTGGCTTAATACAGCTTATTAGCTGTTTGCACGTACCACCTGTGATCAGTGGAAGCAGCAGGTAAAGGGAGACACATGACTCGTGTTAGAGCTTGCACTTCAGCTGCCCTGCAGGCCTTGTTTAACTCAGACTACGCAAATACCTCAGTGTCACACAAATGTTGAACCAGTATCTCACTGGGCTGCAAAAGTTTGACAAAAGATTGAAATAAAATATGCACATTTTTAGTTGGAATCACACTGAAGAAGGCACTTCTGCGTGTGTCGAAACGATGAATATATTGCGTGCAAATGTTCTCGTTACAATTTAATCGCAAACAGTCTAAATCCTCAGATTAGCACAATCCGAGTTTTACAGTCGTGTTAGATAGGGTTTCCCAGAACAAAAACAAATCAACAAGCAAAGAGAAGGGGGTGTTTTCTGGCCTGTAAAGTATTTACAATGTTAAAGTATAACAAGCCAAAATGCGCCAGTGAGGCCTCTCTGTACCCTGTAGAACAAACAAACATGCTTCGGTCCGGTCTCCAGGGGAGCAAAGGTAGCTTTCATGTCTGTGTTGTGGTGCCTGACTGGGGGGTCACACTGATTCAACAGCTTCAATGGAAACGGTCGATGGACTGATTTCACCATTTGAACACACACACATGCACAATCACACAAACTGTGAGGGAAATATGAGCACAGCAGCTTAGAAAAGTCATCGTTGTTTAGCGTGATTTGAAATATTCTGCCCTCTACAAATCTACACCTGCTTATCTGGAGGTTGAAACCACTCCTGTGATGATCTACAGGTCTGGACTCTGATTTGTAAACCATTCCCTGACCACTCCAGGTTTTGGATCACTTATTTACTGAAATGATACGATACAGCCTGAAGAGTCATCGTTGCTTAAAAACACTGTTAATTGATAAATAAGGTGTGAAATTTTCCAAAGATGAATCGAAACAACAGAGACGCTAACTTATGCACAAACCCCCTCCAGGTTTATTGAAATGCACAATAAATTATTTAACAGTCGGGTTTGGGAGTTACTGTAAATGTTGGTTCGTTAAGGCCTGAGCAATGATATTTTTAGGAGCAACATATTTGTTCTCAATAACAATAAACTGCCTAAAATCATAGAAATTAACTTCAACAACCTTGAATCCTCCTGTAGCTGACTGCATTGCAAAAACACGAGGTTGTGCATTTCTGTAGCTGGAGACACTAGACGAAACAAAAATAAATAAATAGTGACTGAAGTCAGTCTTTAAAAATCCAGAAAATGCTGAGACAGTGCAACCCCAGACATCCACACTGGTCAATCACACCATCGTCACCCCAACAACCCAACAACCCCCCCCCCCCCTGACACAAGAAAAGCTCTGGGAATACATGGAGTGCAGCGTTCTCATTAGAGAGGTCAAAGCATTTTAGAACAAAAGAAAAAGAACACTGTGAGACGGAAACTAAGCAAAATAAAGAGGTGTGTGTACTTGTGTGTACTGGGCTGCAGTTTGCTTTGTGAGAGGGAGTTTAAGCTTGTGTAACTGCAAACAAGACCGTGAATTCCTGTCGTCTTCTGTGTGAGACAAACTGTTTTGGGTTTATTCTTTAAAACACAGCAGGACCAAATATTCTAAATTTGACTTTGTGTGCGTGCGTGCGTGCGTGTCTAAATTTGACTTCTTTGATCCAAGTTTTCTCTGCTGGTACACATCTGCACCTTCATTAATATTCTGCATGTCAAACAAATCCAGTTTGCTACTGCTGAGCGTGCATGCACTGAGCCACTTATGAAACTGAAGCTTTTGATCTTTTATAAAAACATATTTGATGCTGAGACTTGCATTCACACTCCAGTGGTAACACTTTTAAGTTCTCAAAAAGGACAAACTTGTTTGCTATCAGCTATGATGAACAGTATTGGAGATAAAACTAACTCAATGAGGTTAGAATGTCAACTTTTAGTTTTAATTTAAAGTAAAAAAAATCTCACAGTTAATAAGCAGTTATTTGTTTTTTTTTTTGTTTTAGACAAACTGTTCTAGGCTAAGACCAGGCCAGGACATCAAAAATAATATGATCCACTTTAAACTCATAATCACTGCTTCATATTAACCCCAAAACAATCATCATTGTGTAATTTGCTGTGTGACGACACTGTCTGCAGCTAACAGCCAGAAAAGGAAATATTCCTTCAATGAAACAATGCACCGGATTGTTATTGGCATTGTCCGGGGTTCCCACTGTAAAAGAAACAATAGCAATACATATTTTTACCCTACTAATGGAAACAAGGATTTACAGAACTATAGGCCTGATATGGAAAGCGTTTTCCTCAAGGCCTCATAAAATGCCATTAGCAGGTGGTGGAGCTGGAACATACACCGTTGCATGACGTAAATGCTATTTCTGTTTAAAAGTGCACAACGCTGACGAAATCCAAACAAATTAGCAGAAAGCTATTTTAGCCTTTGTTTAATGGTGATGACGTGATGTGATAATGTACTGAATGCCACAAGTGGCAGCTTTTTGTCCATCATGTTGCAACACTGTAAGGAAAACTTCAGAAAAACTACTTTGGCAAATAGTTTGTTTTATTCTAACTTACCTTCTCGTCTTTACGCACCTTCTAACTTAGTGTTTCCCAATTTGTTTTCATATCTTATTATAATTTTTAAAGTGTTTTTACTTTATTTACATAACTTGAAACAAATTGTCCATGTTTTCAATTGAAACTGCTCCGTTATTTCTTAAAATAGATTTAAGAAGTAGAAATGTTTTCTCAGTTTGGGTCACAGCTTGGAGGACAGTGGGTCCCAAGAGAACCACCACTGTAGTAAAGTAAGAATATATTCCTAAATGAATAAATTAAATGTGAAAACTATAAGAAATGTCATTAAAATGATTGCTAAGAAGCACAAGTAACATGTAAAGTGTTCAGATAATAAATAAATACAGTACAGTGTAATTTCTGTTGCTAAAAACAGAAAGTACTTCATGATATGGTTGCGTTTTCATGTTGTAGAACCAGTTGTGTTGCTAACTGATTATCATATGCATCAAGTTTCTGGAGGGTTGGAAATGTTGGGCAACACTTATGGGCAGTCATCTGTTACAGATGATAGAGGAGGATCTTCAAACTGCTCATAAACCAGTTTTGACAGCAGAAATCTCTGGATGCTCCAAGACTTGTTTTTCTTGTTGCCACACACTGATTACTCAAAGTCCTTCTGATGTCTAAAGATCTCTGAGCAGGCAAACTGCTGGCTCTGACACACATCACACTGGTTACTTACAGCATATGTGTGTGTGTGTTAGTGGGTAGCAAATATCACAGCTTTTAGTGCAACATTTAGCATTTATTAACATCAAATCCTGTTATTACAGTAACTAAATCCCACCAGACTGCCTCTGGTTGAGAAAAAGGCTACGGCCACATGACAAATTCTCATCTTTTTTTTTTTTTGTTTCCCTTTCCTCCTACTTGGATTTCAGATCTCTACAACTGATTAACTTTTGTAATCAATCCAATTAAAGATGGCTGTCACAGCTAATCCACCTTAGCCAACACAAATTATCTATAACTTTGTAAATTTTACAGGAATTGAGCTAAAATGTGTTGTGGTAGAAGCTGACAGTCAATCATAACACATATGCTATCAGATCATAGAAGATCTTGCAATATTGCATGAGAATGTGCATAATGTTAAATTTAACCAAAACAGCTATAACCCCATCATTTATCATCATTAAATTATCTTAATGTAAGACTCTTGATGAACCAAACTTCAGGTAACTTGATGGCCGTAACCCTCCACTATCCTTCCAAACACTTTAGTTTCTGTTTCTCCACCTGCTGTTTATTAAAATTTAAAAAAATGAACTCATTAAAAAACTAAACCTCTTCTCATCTGTATGTATCTGCTTAAGAGCGTGTGGAGGCTCTTGAGACTTTGATCCAACCTGAACCCATTCCCCCTGCCCTCTGGAATGCCAAAAATCTTACAGCCTACTCGAATCTGCCAACCTGAGATTTCAAGTCGCCCTGGAGATGCTGGAGAAATCTCCGGCAGAGGAGACACAACTCAGCACCGCCGGTATGCCAACGACTGGAAAAGTTCTCACAGCATCCGGGAAACACCTCGGAATCCTGAAAACTTGTTCTCAATCACCTACCAACATAACCAACTCTTTTCAGCAGTTATTCCAGACACATATATTAAAATACATATATTAAAAAAGATTTAAACTGAATTTCTTTTTATGTGGACTTTAAAAGTTCTATTTCACACAACTGCTAATAAGGGCCAAGCCAAATAGCACAGGCCAAGATTATACATAAAACTAGATATTTGAAGCAGACTGAAGCAATAGTGGATGCATTTCTCACTCTCCGACTAGTTTTCTCTTGTATATTAACTACTTTACTTTTTTGAACAAAGCAACAAATCCTTCTTGATGTTCCTCACTTGTACTCGGCTTCTGTCTCATCACAATCCTCTTCCTGCTCTGTTTCACGTGATTTCACCCATTAATAAAAAATTAATCCCTTCCTCGTGTGCTGCCTTTCTTCTATCCCTTCACACACTCTCTGATTTGCACACTTGGCTGCAGCTGCTTCGATGTTTTGAACTTCTCCTCCACGTTCGGCGGGCGCGCCCATGTTCCATCACCTCACGAGGGGCTCGCTTCCCCACTGATCCTAAAAGCAACACAATTTTTTTGTTGTTTTCCATTTCAAAAGAACTGCCTTGCTACAGGTGGCCCCATCAGGATGAAACGGCACCATCTGTGACTCACACTTATCTCACCTATAGTACATTTTTATTGTCATTTTTAAAATTATTCCTGCCTTAAAACTGTTGTACTTCCAGATTCTTATGTTTACACCTGACGTTTAATATCCACCAGAAATGAGCTCAGTGAGACCTGGTGAATCCGTGTGCTCTTCATTCTTTTGTTTTACACGGGTTCTGGTGCTAATCTCTAAAACTTTAATCAGATATTTCCTGTATTTTCTTTTCAGCTGCTCTCCTTTGCAGACTTTTAGCTAATGAACATGTTCCTAAATGTTCTGTGCGTGTGTCTTATCTTGCACTAAAATCAGTTTGAAAGAAACCTTTAGCTACTGGCAATTCCCTGGTGTTTTCCTTTGTTGCTGAGAGGAAAAGGTCAAGGACTCAGCCTATTGACTTAATCCTTTTACACAAGAGTACAACCAAGAATCACAACCATGAACTGCTGCAGATGAAATGAAGTCCAAACAGGTTGAAGATAACTGAAACACAGACTCTTGAAATCAACTGCATCTAATTCCAAACCAGCTGTAGATTCAGATAACTTTTTGGAAAAGTAATGCCCCCTATAGTTAATCTACTTGCAGGCCAAATGAGCTCCTGGTTCTCAGAATATACACATTATGAAACCTGGACTTCAACAATGTGCTCAATATAATCAAACAAACTAATCACATAGTGCAACAAATGTCCACTTAACATAAAAATATGAACATTTTGAATGTTTTCTCACCTTGTTTCTAAAAATCTAGAATAATAAAAGGGTTAATTTGTTCCAGAGATGTTTAATCTCCTCCCACATGCTGACCTTTGCTGGTGATTGTGGAACATGAAAAGGACGTATGAAAAATACCCACTCATGTTACTGTTTCAGAAGGAGGACAAAGAATGAAGGAAGGAAGCCAATCCCAAAATTAAGTTCCTATCATTACTAGCTCACTCTGTAGTAGTACACATATAAACAGTGTATAAATAAATGATGATAAATTATATGAATATTTATATTTTTAAACTTGTGATTTCATTCTAATATGAATCGCTCCAATAAAAGTATTAGTTTGACCCAAAAATGAGTCCAGAATAAAATTCCTGCCAAAAATCGGGTTTCAGCCTCAGTTGTTTCATTGAGGAAAAAAGTCCAATACTAAACCAATCATTGGATATTTACTTCTTCTGTTTACAGGTACAAATAAATCAATATAATTAATGATTAATTAATTAAATCTCTGCTATTCACAAGTCTCAATTCGGTTATCATTTGAGGATTTTACTCAATAATTACAAACTACCGTAAATGAAGACCTTAACAAAAATAAAACATTGGTTACAGTAGATGATAAACAGGGTTACTGTCACATGAGCAGATAATATGTTAGATAGAACGTGTTACATATGACAGTGACTTTAAAAGTTTTTTAAAAAGGGAATAAGAAGCAAAACCATAGAATATTTTTGTACAGTTTCCATTTCGGTGTCCCAGTTGAGCTCTGTGACCCACATTCTATTTTTTAGACTGACACATGCGACATATATAGCAGCCTATACACACACACACACACACACACACACGTACACACGTTATAAACTACTGGTAAACATGTTTCTTTAATCTGAAAGCCCTTCCAGCCTTTACCTTTACAGCCCAGTCCACTTGTTGATACTCACCCACTTTAAACTGGGACGTGTGGTCCTTTGGGTCTGTGTGCTCCTTCACCAACATCATATGCAAAATGCCAAAAGAGTTCTGAATCCCGAAGATGGACCCGTTGCACCAGGTTGCAGCAAAAACCACAAGCCAGCCCCAGCCTCCTTCGGGTGGGATGAAGCCACCTCCAGGGCCGTGCATCTCCACTTGGACCCCAGCTTCTGCATCCGGAGACGGGGAGAGCTGCAGAGCGTTGTCCTCCTTCGTGATTTTCCCCTCGCCGCCCGGCGGCAGACCATCCTTGCTGCTGTCTGCTTCGAGGGGAGCATCTCCCGGCTCCATCTGGGAGTCTGCAGCCGGCTGCTCCGTCCGGGATACTTCGCTGGACGGCTGTGCTTTGCTGTCTAACCCGTTGGTCCCCATGCTGCCTGGTCTGGAGGAGAGGTTACTGCTGGATTTTGACGCGCATGCATGGGATATAGGTCACTAACACAAGAGCAGCGTTGTGAATTGCAGGTTTTAATGGTTTTCTGTAAAATGTGTACGGTCTTCTAATGGCACACAAGCCTTCTACACGCTGCTGGAAGCCAAAGTGTGAGCGTCAACTTCGAAGAATAAAGCACAACATGCAAATGTTGCATTTGTCATTATGGTCGGAGGACTGTATTTCCAGGAATTCACCAGCTAAATCTCCTCTTTTAATACAAGTTCTCAGGAACTACCTACAAAGACTTAAACCGTTTAGTTAGTTGAATTGACTCCCCCGCTCGGTGCGTCCGCTCCGCCTCGACACCCCGACGTCCTGTCACGCAGTCCGCACCCGGTCCGTGACATCTCGCGGGCGAAATTAGCAGAAATGATTTCGGGCTCCTCCTCCTCCTCCTCTGTCTCCTGACATTTTAACGCGGTGTTAGGACATATAGGTGGGCCTGTGCGAGTCCCGGTCGTGGGCTGTGTCGGCTTTCAACTGTCAGCGCTGCTTCGGCCGTCATTAAGCAGTTCGCCCCCGCCTCCTCTACCCGGCGGCGGACAGACGGTTGGAACCAATGGCGTAACTTCGATCCAGTACGAGTTCATGCTTCGTGTCTCTTCACGGAAAGGCCCGAGTGCTAACGACGCTAGACTGGGTGCTTTTCATGACAGGGATGCTTTTTTCGGCACAACACCGGACTAGCAAACAAGGAACAATATCCTGTTGCTAGCATTAGCATGAATACTCGACATATTAGGCTTCCTTTAGCTTTGTCTGGATTTTTTAGGCCAAAGCAACACGAGGAAGATAATTTTGTATTAAAAATATTATGTCAGACCTGCTATTTGTCAAGTGGAGTTCCGTAGATAAGTCCACAAACTTAATTTCCTCATGTTTAAAAAAAAAATCAAACTCCTAAAAATAGAACATCATCTATCAAATAAAATACTTTTGAAACATTTACGTGGTGCGTTTTGTTTATATAAACACATTCATTTTTATCCTCTTTTTTTATATAATAATGTGTAATTTTAATAGTTATTAATGTTCATTGTTAGCCCATTTAGTTCATATAGTTTATTTCACATTTGTATTTGAGTTGCAGTTCATTTTTTAAAAATTGAATTAAATTTTAGGAATAATTCTGTTTTTTAGTGTATTAACATAAACTTCAGTTTTCACAATATTGTGTTTAAAAATAATTATACTTTAAAAATAATATCAATGTCAATTTTATTTCTGTAATACATTTAAATGTAACCAAAGTACCTTTACAATATAGATAGACAATAAACATTAAAATAAACACAGAATAAGAGACTAAAGCGAGCTAAAACCAGGGCACATTTAACTAGAATCTTAAAACGCAGTTTTTTTTTAAAGTGTCAGCACCACTGGGAGAGTGTGCAGGATTATCCCATAGAGTATGCATAGGTATAAATATTTGATGATGTTTTTTCTCTTACTGTCATCTTCTTTACATAGAAACATCTGAATACCTTTTGAACAGCAGTAGGCTGAAATCCAGATGGAAAATTGTCTCTTTGTACATAGGTCAGCTGTACAGCTTTCTGACAAAAGATGATCTGTCTCTCCTGATTCATCCTGATGAAGTGAGAGACAAGGAGGAGTGACTGTTCAGGCAGAGATAGCCAAACAGCAAGTTTCACACATAAACACATTTTCAAGTCAGTGAGCATCAAAAGCACGAGTCGTATGATACGACTCGTATCAGATTTTTAGAGATACAAGAGTGAAAAATAAAACAGGCAAATGTTGGTCCTCTGACACAATTTTAATTTATCTTGGTATTAAAGGGGTATCTCAGATTATCTGATGTGTTTTTCTGTAAATGTTATGAATCATGTAGATAGCGCTATGAAAATTTTCATTAAAACGTATCAATTAGTTCTGACCATGCTATGTTAACATTTATTCACAGTGGGGCCAGTTCCAAAAAGGATTACTCAACTAATCTCAATAATGTCTTAGCTGTTTATGCTAACTATACTTCACAAATCTTTAAACTACCATACTTCATAACTGATTAATAAGATTATTAGTTCAACATTCTGGTCAGAGTTAATTTTTTCCATTATCTTGCCACAGGAAACCACTAGAAAAGATCTGAACTATTTCTTTTAGTCAGAAATGTGCCCTAAATCACCCTAAAATCCCAAATGTGCATTCATTTGTGCATTAAACACAGCACTACATTAATATTCTGTGAAGCAACAATAACTGATTGTGGCCTCCATTTATATTCTTCAATACAGTATTTTATATACCTTTGTTTTCACGTTCTGCAATAACAGTCCTCAAGAATGCACAAAGGCAGCCGCAAAGTCCCCCACCACTACTACATTACAGTTCCTGTTTGAAAACCAGCAGTTGTGCAATCTCAGTTTCTGCTCTCTTGCAGGTTTCTAATTTTGATGCTTAATAATAATAATAATAATCTTTATTTATAAAGCGCCTTTCATACAGAAAAAAACTGTAACTCAAGGTGCTTAACAAGTTAAAATGACCCCACATAAACCCCATTCCCATCCCTCCCCCATAAAAGGCACACATACGCAAACACACACACATACACACAAAGGACATTGGGCTGAGTACAGATGAGCAGGTTCTAAGGAAACGCCATCAGAGGAGCCCTCTGCACTGGCAGCAGCAGGTCAACAGCAGCAGCCAATGCACCGACACGGGGCGACCAGAGGGGGCAGGGCTGAGACCCCACCTCCACCTGGAACTACCTGGAGATCCAGGCAGCCACAGCCGACCACCGCTCCCGAGGCAGAGGGCTCCCTCAGAGGAAACACCGGAAGGACGATTAAAATAACAAGTTAAAATATAAAATAACATCAGATAAATATAAGAATAAACAATAAAACTGTGATAAAATCTAACTAAATACCTAAAATCTATTAGACTAAAATCAGCTAAAGGTTAGACTAAAAGCAGTTAAACAAACTAAAAGTAATTAAACACAATATGTTAAAATTACACTAAAAACAGTAAAACAGGTTAAATAAATAAGAAGTAAAAAGGTGAACTAAAAGCATTTAAACAGATTATAATAAATAATACTCAGTTAAAAGCTAGCTTAAAAAGGTGGGTCTTGAGCCTGCCTTTAAACACATGAACGTTCTCTGCAGCCCTGAGGTTCTCCGGCAGCCTGTTCCAGAGGTGAGGGCCATAATAATAAAAGGACGCCTCACCGTGAGTATGCGTTCTAACTTTAGGGATGACAAGCAGACGGCTGCCAGAGGAGTGCAGAGACCGCAGAGGTTCATACGGTAAAAGCAATTCTGAGAGATAAAAAGGCCCAAGACCATTAAGACACTTAAAAACCATTAAAAGAACCTTAAAATCGATCCTAAAACACACAGGTAACCAATGCAAAGACTTCAGGATGGGCGTAATGTGCTCCCGCCTCCTGGTCTTCGTCAGGACACGTGTTGCTGAATTTTGCAAGAGTTGTAAACCTGAGATACTCTTTTTGGGAAGACCAGAAAGCAGGGCATTACAGTAGTCCATTCTACTGGTGATAAAAGCATCAGTGTCTCTGTGTTGGCCCGAGAGAGAATGGGGCGGACTCTGGCGATGTTCTTTAGGTGATAAAAACCTATCTTAGTAATGTTTTTAATGTGAGGGATAAAAGTCAGCTCAGAGTCAAAAATCACGCCCAGGTTCTTCACTTGTAAAGAAGGATTCATAGACAGTGATTGTAGTTTTGGTAAAAGTTTCTCTCTCTGGGCCTCAGGACCAATGGCTAAAACCTCAGTTTTGTCCCGGTTGAGCTGGAGAAAGTTTTCTGCCATCCAGGATTTAATGTCTGAAATACAGTTAAAAAGTACTTCCCCTGGCCGTGTGTCATCAGGAGACACGGAGATGTACAGCTGTGTGTCATCAGCATAACTGTGAAAATGAACTCCGTGTCTTCTGATGACGCTGCCAAGAGGGAGCATATAGAGGTTAAAAAGCACTGGGCCTAAAACTGAACCCTGGGGCACACCACATGTGATCCTGTGGACCTTAGAGGAGCAGGTATCTAGACTTACCATAAAAGTCCTGTCTGTGAGGTAGGATGTGAACCATTTGTGGACAGCACCAGAGAGGCCGGTCTGTTTTAAACGGGTTAAAAGAATGGTGTGGTCCACTGTGTCAAAGGCAGCGCTTAGATCCAGTAGGACCAACACCGTCAGCTTCTGTAAATCATGATTTAATCTAAAATCATTTAAAATCTTCAGAAGGGCCGTCTCGGTGCTGTGGTTCACCCTAAAGCCAGACTGAAATTTCTCCAGGACATTGTGTTCATTAATAAAATCATTAAGCTGAATAAAAACAAGCTTTTCTAAAATTTTGCTCAAAAACGGTAAGTTAGATACCGGTCGGTAGTTGTTCAAATCATTAAAATCCAGATTGCTCTTCTTCAGCAGGGGCCTGACCACCGCCCCTTTAAAGGCAGCAGGAAAGACCCCCGTCTGGAGGGAGCAGCTCATCAGGGTTAAAATCTCCTCTCTAAAAGAATGATAAAACTGCTTAAAAAGAGAAGTGGGAATCGGGTCTAGAGCACATGTGGTGGGTCTCACTGAGGAGAAAACTTTATCAAGACTCTCAGCTCCCACCAGGACAAAGCTGTCCAGTGTTTCTTCTGGTAGAGACACACACCCAGAGTCATCTAAAACCATGATCCTTTGAAGTGATAAAATATTACGTCTGATGGCGTCTACCTTCCCCCTGAAGTGGTCTGCAAACTCCTCACAAAGGGTGTCTGAGGGGGTCAACAGGGGGGGGTCTTTTCACTCTTGCACACCTTTAACTGCACTGTGTCTGTGCAGAAAGCTGCTCAAACTGAGGATTTGTTAGTTAAAAGTGTAAAAGTAAGACTTTCTTTAAGAGTATGCCAGGTTATGTTTGTAGCAGATACACACAAATTTTAAAAATGTGACAGATGAACAAGAACCAACGAGAAAAGACTTTTTAAAGCTCAAAACACGATGTGATTTGTTGAGGAGCCGTTTTACATATTGAGTCACCATCACCCCAAATTACCCTGAGATTACATTAGCCCTTAGGTAATACATTGTTTGCTTTGTTGCATCAGACTATGTACTATTTTAGTTGCTCATCTGTTGCAATGTTTTATTATGACCTTGTACCATCCACCTGCCAAGAACTGATGAAAAATAGCCTGCATGGAAAAATTTGCATTTTTACAAGAAAAATATAAAATAAACATTTATTATATGTATTAAATAAACATTTGACCTGTGTGAAACATTTGGATTTCCTGTGCATGTTTGTTCACTTACATTTTCTGTTCTTTTTTTTTGACAGCAACTGCTTAAAGAAAATATTAATTATTTTTGAAAATCTTTCAAACCTAAACATGATTTATTTATGTTTGTATAGGATGCAATGACAAAAATAAATCAGTGAATTTATACAGTCCATTAAATTAAACTAGAAAACTTTAAACTGGTAAAGAACAGACTGACTTCAACATTTATGGGATTGGTCATAACAAGCGGCAATTACATTGAACAACCACTAGGGGGAGATAAATCCAAGTGTAAGGGTTTGTTTCTTGCAGGAAGAAAAAGGATGGAAGTCCAGTCAGAGCTGACTAATATATTTTTATGTTACAGTTCTACTAATAAATGTTCGTCCCATTTTAAAATCTTGTTTATAAAACAGACTAAAGGCTATTTACATAAGATACATAGGCAAAATGATAATACATCTAAATAATGATAGAAAAGATGGCTAAATTCTATTGCTTCAGCTGTGATTTTATTACTCTGATTAAAATATAGAAATTTTTTCCTTTACTTTTAATTCAGAAAATACAACTCACAGTCAATAAATCACGTAAATTTATCTGAAAAACAGAAAACCTTCCCATAAAGAATAATGTAACCATATGTAAATGTCCTGCATTTGTATAGCAAATTTCTAAGTCATGGTAGAGCTTTACACTACAGTCATTCACACGCTGATGATGACAGTAAGCAACAGAAATAAGGCGACCAAACACAGACCCTCCTACGACCACCAACAGACAATGTGGGAGAAGTGTCTTTGAGTGACCCAGCTAGTGTGGGGATTGAGCCAACAACCCTCCGGTTACAAGATGAATGCTCTACTGAGCTACTGCCACCCCCAACTGTTTTAAGTGTTGATGATATAAACCACCAGTATTGATAGCAAATATTAATTGGAATCTAGTGGGAAATCATGGCATGTCCACTTTCCGTTTTAAAGTTTATGTAACACGATATAGTGCTTGTTAGAAACATTAAAAGTTAAGCATTCTTATCGAGTGGTTTATTTGTTGTTATAATAAAGAGGAGAGTCATCATAGGAATGAAACTTCTCCGTATTTTTGTAGAAACCTGACAGCAACAACCAATAAATCAAAAAAACAGTCAAATGATAGATGTTATAACACAAAGCACTGTGGGTTCTGGTGATGATAGAGAGCCAATGCATCATCATCCGCCTGTTTCCAATTAGCCTCTGGAGGATTAGCCAGACTTTATCGTCCTCTCTGGCTCCACGGGGTCTTTAAGCTAAAATTAGCAGCTCACGCTAACCTCACAGAGCCAAGACTACCCTAGGATTCCTTTAGAATGAAGTGAGGGTCAAAGGTTACAAGGATCCAGCCAGTAGTGGTGCTTCCTGTTAAAAGTGAAATAGTTTAACTCCTCAGAGAGGTGTGGGCAGGAGGGGAATGAGGCCCACTCGTTTTTCGGTTTGATTAAGTCAGCTGGAGCCCGACTGAATCCATTAAACAACTATTTGAGATGAATCACTGCCTTAAAAGGATTTATTTTTATTGAAACTGAATTAAGATCTGAGTAAAGACTTTTGAAATCTTCCGGAGGAGTAGTTGTGATGGTGATACATGCAGGTTGTCTGACACATGTCCAGCTTCTTGCTCAGACTTGTACGATGGTGGGAGAAGAATCTGCATCGACAGGCAAGCCGTTATCTCGACTATGACTCACGCTTTGTGGCTTCCTTTATTCCTCTGGGACATAAAAACCACATTTGGCTAAAAACCCTACAGCATGTCACTGGCAACAGTCATAAATAATAAACTACCTGCTTAGAGATGAAGGGTTGTTTTAATGAAAATATTCAGCATGAAGACTTATTAAATGAATGAAGACAAAACAGATATGTTTATCAGATCAGTGTCTATCCTGTGTTGTCTGACCTGAGAGGTGAGGTATGTCATTCATCCACGAGCCAGGAGTGTTACAAAGTAGATCCATCACTGAGAACAGAAAACTCAGGAATAAAAGTAATGATTCAACGTTTTATCTTTGAGCTAAAAGAACCATTCGTCTGCATTTATGTCTTGTTAAGCATCTTTGTCCTAATTAAACACAGAACACGGAGACATTTCATCATTCGGATATGATTTACATCATGAAACCAGTCCCCAAGTTCTCTTAAGTGCTTTATCATGAAATACGCTCACATGAAACCAAACAAAAGATAAAGAATTCATGTCAGAGTTTCAGGGAATATACGTCTCATTCAAAAATTAATCCCAAGTAAGCTGAACGTTATCAGCTGCTGGTTCTGAAGGAGGAGAGGTGATGGTTGTCTCCTACAGACAAAATAATAGGAAGCTGAAGCAGAGATAAGGAGGGGCTATAAAATATGGCATAATCTTTCCACTGAGGTTTGTTGCACCATTAACTTTGAACTAAACGCTGAAATCAGCAAGCTGCTGTTTCAGTACGTAAGCAGGTCTATCTTTGCTCATTAGGAGGAAAGCAGCTGCTGACGCTGAGCTGAGACCGTTTCTCCTCCCAGGTGTTTGGTTATTAACTGATAAGCTGTTTCAGAAATTAACAGCAATATTTTATTTAATTATAGTGAAAAAGTCAGAGGGGTGAGCCACGTTATCATGAGTCATCGTTCAGGAAAGTGAGAAACAGTGTGTAAAAAATCAGAAACATCTGAGATGTGGTTCTGATCTGCAAAAATAGAGTAACAATGAGGTATTGTCTAAACTATAATGACATCATCAGCTGTAAAAGGAAATACAGGAAACATTGTAACACCTAATAAAATCAGCAATAAATACAAATATAAACCCTGTTTGGGTTTTTCTCACTGGCACATGATTCAAATAAGATCACTCATGCATCAGGGCTAAGGATTAATAATGTGATCTAAAAGGGAAACGCTGATTTTTTTTAAAGCATGTGAGAACAATTAGATTTTTAAGAGTGCTGAGAAAATCTCTTCATAGTACACCTTTTGACATTTCTGGCCTAAAAACACATAAATTTAACATGTGAACCATATGGGAAAATATGTTCAAAATTAGATGGGAAACATGTGTTTTACATGTTACTGTAATGTGAAAACGGGATTTGTTTTTCTCTTGTAGAGTTCACTTTTTCTAAATTCACATGAAAAAATGTGGAAAACATGATTTTTACACATATTTCACACATTTAGATTTTACATATGATTTCTGCATGTAACATTCACATGGTTAGAGTTTATTAGAGCTCTATGTTAACTCATTTAATTATTAAATATTACTGATTGCAACATGATAACATCAGTGCTGACTAGATATTACTAGAATTTTTATATTTGTTTGTTTCATGCATACTTTCATGCAAAGGCAAAAAAACTGATATTTTTACAGATTTTTGGTCACAAGAGGAAAAAGGCTATGTTTGGCAAAAAAAAAAAAAAGAGGAGATAAAGTAAAAGGTTGGTAAATTTAAGTAAATAAACAGACTTGATTAAACCTTGTCACAACATTCATCACTTATTAGAAATATGGATTTACAAGATTATTAAAGTGATAAGTCCTGCAGCATCTAACAAAAAAAAAACAATCATAATCTCACTTTGAAATAAAAAATAAGATTATTTGTGTTAATGTTTTATATCTCCTTTATATTTACTGTATTACACGACATGCTTCATTCTGATGCAGGTGCCAGCAGGGCTCCAAACACCCCCCCAATGCAGGCCAAGGCGTGTGCCATCTAGCCTAAAGAAAAGATCATTATGAAGCATTTCACAACACAACCAGGATGTAAGGACTGACGTTTAGCAGTCTGGGCGCCACCTCTTCTCTTCACTAATCTCAGTTAGATGCCAGAGAGATTACATTCCTTTACCAGAACTCAGTTTTACAAAGAAACATTTTAAAGGAGCTTCTCATTTCAGCCACCGGTGACTTCCCCGGGCTTTGTACGAACAAGTAGAGGTCTGGATTAAGCATTATGAGAAAAAAATCAAAAATATGAGCCAAGTTTATTTTATTCATTAAAAAAATATATTTAATGTTACCAAAACTACACAGGTTACACATCCATTTATACTCAAATAATCTTAAAATGATCTACAATTTTTTTCCACACAGGATTTGTAAAATGTGCAGATTTTATTTTCTACATAAGTCTTTACTTTTGTTGTTTCTCCATATGTTGGGGAGATAAATGATGTGGACTAGAAGTTCATCTAAAGGTAACATTTGTTTGGGTTTTTTTTTTTGGAAACGTACAATTTAACAATAAATACGTTGATTTTTAAAGAAAAAAAACCAAAATGACATCTATTCTCAAATTTTGATTTGTCTTGACTTATGAGCAGATGAAAAAGGAGATGAGAGGTTCCCAAAACATTTTTCTAACATGATAGAAAAAAAAACTTTGCTTGAATTTTGGGGCTCAACTTTTTATTTAATTGCTTTTTTCCCCTGCTTTTATCATAATGAGAAGTCTGATGGTCGTCTGCTAATTTTAAGGTCGGTGGTTTGATCCCAGTTCCCCCACATGTCAAAGTGTCCTTGGACAAGACACTGAACCACATAGCCTGACCCCAACCTGTGAATCAGGGGTGTAAATGTGAGTGGGTGAATGTGATTATCAGTGTAAAGTGCTATGGGACATAGAAAAGTTTATTTAGAAAGTCTCCCACAAAACATTTTCCATCTGATTCAAAAGTTTATTCTCATTTCTTCATTGTTCACCAGCATACATAAAGGTTTATTTCTATAGCTCATTTAAAGATAAAATAACAAAGTGCTTTACAACAACACAAGTAAAACAAAAAGCATAAAACATTGGAAATGAATTAAAAGCAAGTCTTGAGCCTCTTTTTAAAAGAGACCACAGAGTCCATAGATCCTGAAGCCTGGAGGAGACAGAGAAGTCACCAACTGTTTTGTGGCTACGACTGAGTGAGTAAATCTTTGAAGCTGAAAAGAAGCTTGTTCCCTGGTACTTTTCCTGTCATCGGTGCCACTGTGGCATTCAAAACTGAAAAAAAACACGCCAGCTTAGCCATAAAAGGATTACAGAGGAGAAAGCGTCCATCGTTTCATTCCTCTGCCACAATTGGGTCAAACAAGAGGTGGAGGGAGTGGATAATAAACACATGCATGCATTCCTCACCCCCCATCCCCAAAGGGTCTCATAAACACACTGAAGTGACCCCCAAGTCCTGCTCTTTTACACAGGAACACCTGCGGTGAATGCAGGAACTTTGGTTTATGAAACAAGAAATCAAAAACAGACACTTTTTGCAACAAGCACAAGCCTGCATCCTGCTTCAGATCAACAAATTGAAATTCTGAGCAACACACACCCTGATGGTAACTCGCCCCCTCCTAATTAAAACACACATTTACTCACAAACATTCCAGGCCCAAAAAAAAAAAGAGCTGAGAAAGAGATGGAGGGGTGTAAAACTACAGAGCATGACAGAGAAAAGAAGAGGGGAGAGGCACTGAGGGGAGAAACAGAGGGGGAGGAGGGAGTCTGAGAAACAGCTTTAAACAGTGAGAACTGAAGACATTTGTGAGCACATGGAAAGAGCTGCCAGAGCTGGAACAAAGGACAGAGAGAAAACGGACAAATTCATCAACAACAAACAGGTACGGATTCATATTTTCATTCATTTTCATCGCTATAATTAGAATACACTGCTGCTAAAATCTTTATCTTTGAAATATGATCAGTAAATGCTGTAAATGGCGTAAGAAAACATTGTTTCTATGATTTTTAGTTTAACCACCAAACCTTAATATCAGTTTTGCTCATGTTTTGGGCTCCTAAAGAACTTGTTTTGGATTACCGCCAGGGGAAAATAGAAGTGCTGATCGGGGTCACCCCCAAAACGCTGCCAGCACTCAGATTATTTATCTTAGACTGTTTACAGGATGGAAACTAGAACATTGCAAAGGTTTAAGAATATTTAAAGGCACTTTTTTCAGCTGGAAAGTATGGTTAAAAGTAAAGACTGAAATTAAACATCCGGTAGTTTAGATAGAGTCAAAAACAAGAAAAGGGGCAAAAAAAGAAATGGTCACTGTTCTTGTTTTTATTTAAATTAAATCAGAGTAGGGACAAAGGCAAACGTTAATTTGTTTTTGACTCTTTTTCTTGATAAGACCGTGATTTTTTCCACCTTTAATGTTGTTCATCATTTGTTTTTTGAACATTTTCATATTCTTGATTTTACTCTTCTGTATTTAAACCAGAAACTACAACCAATAGGTATTTCTGTCCTCTCTTTGTGACTAAAGACATGGCTGTTGATTCTTCCACAGAGATGGCATCACTGCTAGAGAACATGACTGCACTCCTCCTCCTTGTCTTGCCTCTCCTTCACACCTACCTCTCCACTCACGCCGCCACTATCTCTCCACCCACTACACGCAGACGGATCATATTCTTAACCGCCAAGGGCTCAGAAGATGATTATAAAGATGATTATGACGACCTATCCTCTCCTAGAGTGTTGCCCTTTTCCATGAAGACTACCCTTTTGCGCTCTGAGCTGTGTCACTACGACCCCTGCAAGGAGAACCAGGAACCCTGTGATGTTCTCTCATCTAAAACAGGGTGCATCTGTCCCGGGAGGAGCGGAGGTCATGAGCCTCCTCACGCTCCACGCATCCAATCATTGCTGCCAGTCACTGAAGGGGAGAACTCAGGGAACATAGAGGTCAAGTGGTGTGCTCCGTCCTCTGTGGTGTCTTCATACAGGGTGATAGTCGAGGGAAGAGCCGGCGATCACCTGGTGTTTGGGGATAATTCACGTCTAGGTTTGGTGGGATCTTTGGAGGTTGGGACCAAAGTGTGTGTGGAAGCAGTGAACAACGCAGGACAAAGCGCTCCCTCAGAGTTCTCCTGTACGCGGTACAACTACACCAAATCCTCAGACCATAAACTGTTGGCTTGGATGGTAGGTGGAGGAGTGGCTTTATTTCTGCTTATTGTTGCTGCAGCGGTGATCATCTGCAAGTGTCAGAAGACAAAGAGACACAACAGTGGTGGACTAGGAAAGCTCTCTTACAGCAAAGAGGGAGCACTGTGATAAAAGCTAGGAGCATGAACAATCCAAACCAGCACTATGGACATCGGAAGCTGTTAAAAACCCTTTTTCAGGAGTCTCATGGTTACATTAATATCAGTTACTAACAAAGAACCACTAACAGATGTTAATTAATGTGTTTTAACTACAGGTTCATTTGCTGGCAAATTAACTTCTGTAGACTTAATGTTGAGTATTTTTCCATTTTGAATGAAAAAAGTTTGTAATAAAATTATTTTGATAGAAAATACGTGGGTGTCATTTACTTCCATTAAAGATGCATTGCAACATTTTCCCTAAAGGAATAAATAAAGGGTTTATTATTAGTTTTAGTACATGTACAGGCACTTTCTAGTCTTGGATTATTTTAATTTCCTGAATTCCTTTTTCTGAACCTTGGCTGGAGTTTTATTTTGAAAGTCTTCAACAACACAGCTGTAAGTCCCGCCCACTCCCTGTAAACAAGCCAATAATTAGTCACCAGGAAGAAGCTTCACTCACTCACAGCCTGACCCAGGATCCAGGATGGCAAAAACAAGTGAGTACTGTAACTGGAACAGTTCATCTGTATGACACTTTAAAATTTGGATTTAAAGACTGAACTAAAAAGTCTTCTAGCATGTAATTTATTATTGCTAAAAATGTATCATAATAGTATAAAACAAAGCTTTTATAAAGTATTGCATTATGACTTTATTTTATTTTAAAGATTATCTCTACAGTTGGAGGTCCCAAGAATTCATTTAAAACTTGCTAACTTTTATCTACATCATAAATGTTGTGTCAAAGAGCACATGGATGCACATACATATATATATATATATATATATATATATATATATATATATATATATACATATACAGTTTATATATACTGGTGATAGTTTTTATTGTTTTCCTGGAATTGTATTTCTGGTTTACTCACCCGGAAGCCAGAAGCTACCTGTCTGTCACATTAGAGTGTGCACCTGGTTACCTCAAAACAAACCACTTCACATAATTATAGTATTTTCAGCACCTTGTTCATCAGGTGTTTTTATCATTTGGAACATGCTCAGCATGTACAGCTGCAAGCAGGAATTCTAAAGGCTGGTGTCATATTACAGGCAACCCATCTCACGCACAATCGTTGCCTTTTCATGAAAATAACTGCTGGGGAAACAATCTTGTGTCAGGCTGATTTAGCTCTTGAAACTGTGTTTCAGATCTGCTTGTAGTGGCTTTCTTTAGGTAATAAAATCTAATGTTTCTTCTCTTTCATTGTCAGTTAGCTACAACGACTTGAAGGCACTTGTGGGAAATAGCCCAAATCTAATTCTGGTTGATGTACGATCCAAAATGGAGGTGGCTAGCGGATGTATTCCTGGGTCCATTCACATTCCAGGTGAGACCTTTTCTTTTTATTTTCTATTTGATTCACTCTCCACGGAGGAAACGACAGGCTGCTACATGTGTGTTTCACATACGACTTGTCTGGTTTTTCAGGGTCTGTATGTTTTGTAAGATGTTCATCTTTATATCACTGTGAGCAATAATTTAACTGCTTCCTTTTATTCCATCAGTCGATGAGGTTGATTCTGCTTTAAAGATGACGCCACAGGATTTCGAGGCCAAGTACGGAGTAACCAAACCAGCACTGGATGCACCAGAGTTGGTGTTTTACTGCCAGTTAGGGGGGCGAGCAGTAAGGGCCACTAACAAGGCCCATCAACTTGGATACACAAAGTAAATAAACACTCTAACCTAATTCATGACATGTATGATTTCAGTTATTACGATATTTAGCTTCTCAACCTGCTCCGCCTCAACTCCTCCTCTCTGTGGTTTTGTCTTCTGTTTCAGCGCACACACTTATATGGGTGGATACAGCGAGTGGTCTGCGAGGAAGTGAAGGTGATCCTCACATTGTGCTTCGTAATTTAGTTAAATAGTGAAACTTTCATAGGCAAAAGTGATAAACAACTTCAGTTTGTTTGGGCAACCATGGCGCAAGGGATGAGCGGTTGTCTACTGATCAGGAGATCAGGGTTCAATCCCAGTCCCATGCCAAGTGTCGGAAGTATCCTTGGAAAAGATACTGAACCTCGAATTGCCTCCTGGGCGCCATGAAACTGACTGCTTTCTGCTCCTCAGGGATGGGTCAAATGCAGAGGACAAATTCTACCACGTTGTATTGAGGTATATACGTATGTGGACACAAATCACCTCCCCTACTTCACAGTTTAGTTGGTTTGTATACTCTGTATTTTATGTTTGAATAAATAACAAACAAAGAAAATAAAAATGTTACTTAATCTAAAAATTCTGTTTGTTGGGATTTTTTAAAGAAACTTACTATCTGGATGTGTAACTACAGAACAGTTATTTTGTGTGTTGTGGCTTAAATATAGAATAGTTTACCTTTTGCATGTGGTCTTAAACAAGCTCAACTTCCAATGATAAACTGAGTAAACTGACAGAGAGAATTCATCCGTAATGTCAATGTAACATGCACTATTTGACTAATATATTAAAATAAAAACACAGAGGGTCATATTAGTTTTAGCCAGTGAACATAAACAGCAGAGCTTTGTGATTCTAAATTATTAACAGGCCACCTGCCATAACTCCAATTAGTTACGCAACACATCTAACATATCACCTCATTTGAGCCTTGGCAAAAGTTTGGAAAGCAATTGCATACATGTTTGTTTGCCTTATGAAAATGCATCACGAATGACTGCGTTAATACAGGAAAATAAATACATGTGTGTTGTTTATACAGAATTGTAATTTTTTTTTAACTCTAATCACATTGCATTTGATTACAAAAGTATAATTTCCAACATGTTTGTGGATAATTTTCTTTAACTGTATGACAGATCGTATATTATTAACAGCACCCTATCATTTATAAAAAATATTAAGGAGATATACGCTCCATCAAGCTAATGTGAAGTCAACAGGTGCACCAAGTACAGTAAGAACTAAAATAAACAAGCTGTTTGATTTATTAAAACTCCAAATAATATTAATAATAATGAAAAAGAATTGGGTTTTCTAAACTTCCAGCTATGGTTTTGCTTTCAGTTGTCCTGAAGGCCAAAATATTATTCATAAAAAAAATTTTTTTTTTAATGTTTGTTTTTAATCAATAAACTACCAATCAATTGTATTTTGTTGACAAGTGAATAAATAACATCAACTGTGAGGTTAAGAAAACCGTAAAAGCTCATTATTGATGAATGGACTAACACACCTGTTTGGAGCATGAGCAGCTAATTACCACAATTTATGCCTCGGACTGTAATTTTACTGATTAAAAATGCTTCAAGAAATACGGCAGGTAATAATATTAGTAATCGTAATACTAAAAATCTGTAGTTTATTTGTGTAAACGTTATTTTGATACAACTTTGCTTTTAAAGAAACAAAACATTGCTAATTTCGAAGCTAATCCTAGCAAATAGCGTTAGCTTGCTAAGCTATGTTTGTTTGTTTTACTCACCTCTTCAGGCGCTCCGATTTATGATGCAGATGAGCAGGAAAAGAAAACAACTTGGTTTAAAGGCTACTGGAGGCCTTCTGGTTGTTTTGTGGACTGAAACAGGCGTTTCTGCCCAAACATTAAACTGCACTGGTAAGAGATAAAACTACAATGGCCTAAAGTTCATCATTTGTCAGGTTGAAATATTCATCAGTATTAAAATGTGTTCAATTGTTTTGCTTTCATTCTTGTTATAAAAGTTTTAATTTATGTAAAATGTAATTATATTCAATGTTGAATGAGCTATTTTGATAACCTAAATATAGCATGACATTATTTTTGCTTAACATAAAATTGCCAACCAGTGTATATGACATTAATAATAATCATTAATATGAGAATTTATACAACATTTTTAGAATTTTATTTTAAATGGCATGATTAACTCTATTATTATTGTTATTGATTATTCTGATGCATACAGTGGTGTGAAAAACTATTTGCCCCCTTCCTGATTTCTTATTCTTTTGCATGTTTGTCACACAAAATGTTTCTGATCATCAAACACATTTAACTATTAGTCAAAGATAACACAAGTACACAAAATGCAGTTTTTAAATGATGGTTTTTATTATTTAGGGAGAAAAAAAAATCCAAACCTACATGGCCCTGTGTGAAAAAGTGATTTCCCCCCTTGTTAAAAAATAACTTAACTGTGGTTTATCACACCTGAGTTCAATTTCTGTAGCCACCCCCAGGCCTGATTACTGCCACACCTGTTTCAATCAAGAAATCACTTAAATAGGCGCTACCTGACACAGAGAAGTAGACCAAAAGCACCTCAAAAGCTAGACATCATGCCAAGATCCAAAGAAATTCAGGAACAAATGAGAACAAAAGTCATTGAGATCTATCAGTCTGGTAAAGGTTATAAAGCCATTTCTAAAGCTTTGGGACTCCAGCGAACTACAGTGAGAGCCATTATCCACAAATGGCAAAAACATGGAACAGTGGTGAACCTTCCCAGGAGTGGCCGGCCGACCAAAATTACCCCAAGAGCGCAGACAACTCATCCGAGAGGCCACAAAAGACCCCAGGACAACATCTAAAGAACTGCAGGCCTCACTTGCCTCAATTAAGGTCAGTGTTCACGACTCCACCATAAGAAAGAGACTGGGCAAAAACGGCCTGCATGGCAGATTTCCAAGGCGCAAAAAGAACATTAAGGCTCGTCTCAATTTTGCTAAAATCATCTCAATGATTGCCAAGACTTTTGGGAAAATACCTTGTGGACCGACGAGACAAAAGTTGAACTTTTTGGAAGGTGCGTGTCCCGTTACATCTGGCATAAAAGTAACACAGCATTTCAGAAAAAGAACATCATACCAACAGTAAAACATGGTGGTGGTAGTGTGATGGTCTGGGGATGTTTTGCTGCTTCAGGACCTGGAAGGCTTGCTGTGATAGATGGAACCATGAATTCTACTGTCTACCAAAAAATCCTGAAGGAGAATGTCCGGCCATCTGTTCGTCAACTCAAGCTGAAGCCATCTTGGGTGCTGCAGCAGGACAATGACCCAAAACACACCAGCAAATCCACCTCTGAATGGCTGAAGAAAAACAAAATGAAGACTTTGGAGTGGCCTAGTCAAAGTCCTGACCTGAATCCTATTGAGATGTTGTGGCATGACCTTAAAAAGGCGCTTCATGCTAGAAAACCCTCAAATAAAGCTGAATGACAACAATTCTGCAAAGATGAGTGGGCCAAAATTCCTCCAGAGCGCTGGAAAAGACTCGTTACAAGTTATCGCAAACGCTTGATTGCAGTTATTGCTGCTAAGGGTGGCCCAACCAGTTATTAGGTTCAGGGGACAATCACTTTTTCACACAGGGCCATGTAGGTTTGGATCTTTTTTCTCCCTAAATAATAAAAACCATCATTTAAAAACTGCATTTTGTGTTTACTTGTGTTATCTTTGACTAATAGTTAAATGTGTTTGATGATCAGAAACATTTTGTGTGACAAACATGCAAAAGAATAAGAAATCAGAAAGGGGGAGAATAGTTTTTCACACCCCTGTAAAAAAACTACTTTTTTTTTTGCATCAATATATCTTCAGTTTTTTGCTTGTCACACTTAAATGTGTTACCGCAAACAAATTTCAGTATCAAAGATAACCTGAGTCAAAACAAAATGCTGTGTGTATTGAGTTGTGTACAGTTTTGGTCATGAGGGCAATACAGGGTCCAAAATTTTAGATCTGCAAAAAGGATTGACAGATTTACACAAAATCTGGTACAAATGTTCAGAACCACACCCTGATGCCATACTTTGAGTAGGATAATAATGTAAGTGTAGCTTATATGCTATCTCACATTTGACTTTTGAACTTGGTGAAATCTAAAGATTTTGTCAGGAAATCAAAGATCATGTACTGAATTGACCCCAGGCATCGCAAAAATACATTTGACTACTATATGGCGCTGTTATGACAAAAAAAATGCATTTTAGTGATTTTCTCCACAAGGGCTAGTTGTAGATACCAAATCTTTTGCCATGTGTTTTTGTTGAATTGTGTTAAATCAGGTGAATTTTATTGTTTTATTAATGTAGTTATGCTAATTAGTAGAACACTTGCATAATATGCTAAACCTATTTATTTATTTAGTTGATAACTGCTTGCAGTTCTCGTTTTTCTTCTTATTGTAGTCTCTTAAACCATAACTTTAACCAAGTGATGCCAGCAGTACTTTAGATTTTGTTCTAGATTCTGGATTTTTTCAAAACGGTGCATGATATGTTTGTTTTTTAGATCTTTTAGCGTACTTTATGTTGTCAATTAGGTTCAGTCAGGTCATCTAATCTAGTTAGACAAAGATGGCCATGGCCTATGTCAGGTGATTCAAAATCATCCAAGGCTCAATGAGATATACAGTTTTTGAGTGTGGGATTTATGGTTTGGGAGTTATTCGCCAAAACACAGTTTTCTTTGTAATAGCGCCCCCTAGGTATTGAGGGTGGTATGAATTTTTGTATCTGAGTAGTGGTCTGGTTTTTCTACCAGACTGCCATATAGGCTTTTTTCCAGCATTTCTGCTTTTTTACGCCCAACATGTTTTAGCGGAGAAGAAGCCAAAGAATGAAAAATGCGCACAAAAACAACAGGATTCCACGCACTGCTGGAAGCATGGAAACGCTGCTGATTTGCAGCTGTGTTCCCATGCTACCGCAGGCTTGGAACCCTAAATAGCACCCATGAGAGAGTTCCAAGGCTAAAACCTTTCCTGACCATCACACATTTACAAAAAAAAATAAAAACAAGATGTTTGGAAAAATATTCTGTCAACTGACATTACAAAAGTGGAACTTACTGAAAGGTGTGTGTGTCCCGTTCCATCTGGAGTAAAACTAACTGTATTTCAGAAAAACATGATACCAACAGCCTGACATGGTGGTGGTAGTGTGATGGTCTGGGACTGATTCAGGACCTGGACCAGTTGCTGTTGAAGGAGAGGGAGGTTTAATTATTTAGTGCCTTTTTAGATATAAATCACAAGGTGCTTCACAGTCACAAGTGAGACAAATTTATACAGAGATCTGAAAAGAAATATAAACTGGAAAGTAGACTACAGAGTAACTAATCTAGTTCATGTAAAAACCAATTTAAAGAGATGAGTTTTTGTTGCTTTTTAAAAGAGACCACTAAAAGTAGAAGGAAGGGCTTGGTGGGCTTTGGTAAACAAAGCAAAATGACCACGATAATCCCTGACTTTGGGAACAAGCTTGTCTGGAGCACAGATTAGGATTGAGGTTTTGTCTTCATTCAGTTGTAGAAATGTCCCAGCAATCCAGTTTTAATAGAGATTAAACATGTCTGCAAGAACATGATGAAACCATGACATCTGCTGTCTACTTTAAAATCCTGAATGAGAAACACAAACACTTGGTTGTAGTTGTTGCCACCAGTTTATAAATTTAGGGGACAAAGACTTTTCACATAGAGCCAGGTTGGTTTGGAGAGCTTCTTCCCCTAAATAATTCAATCATCATTTAAAATCTGCATTTTATATTTACTCAGGTTATCCTTGATACTGAATTTGTATGCTGATCTGAAATATTGTGATGAGTCTGCAAAAACAGGAGAAATCTGTAAGGAGCAAATACTTTTTCACAGCACCGTATCTTCTTCATTTTTGCGTCATAATGCACAATAGTAGGAAAGTTGTCAGCATTTGCTTAAACTTGTTAAATCAAAAGGTTTAATATATCAGACAAGTAGTTGTCAACAGTCTTTTTGTGGTGTAGTTGCAGCCGCTGGTCTCTGGTGTGCTGGAGCTGAAATACAAGCACTTCCTCCTGGTATGTAAACACAGTATTACACATAAACACTGTTATTTACAGTTTTATTTACTGCATCATCTCATGTTTGTTACATCGTTCCTCACAGATTTGAAGGAAATGTTGTTTCCTTGCATGTGGCCGTGTCCAGAACCAGACCCTGAGGAGCTGAGTGCCTTTACAGATCTGTATGGGTCACTCAGGTTCCTGCTGACTTTTCAGGTAACTCTCTACTTGCATTTTATTCATCTTAATAATATCTACTTTGCATGAAAACAAATATATATATTTTGCAGATAAAAAATGCAGGACAACACATGTCAAAGTGGCAAGCTGACGTTGAGGAATTCTTTCAGAGTTTTAGTTTGTCTAATGCAGAGGTATGGAAAAGTCAGCTCTTCCTCTAATTGATATGAGAAAATTCTAATTGTATTTTTCTGTTTCCTACAGGTAAAAGTCCACCTCAAATTCAAATTCAGTCATCAGACCTTACAGCGTGAACTCAGGTAAGCACGCAGCTCTGCAGGAAGCAGTTGTAGTTCTGTTCCTGTGAGCTTCCTGGATAACAAACTAGATAACAAAATAACTTTTACAGAGTTTTAATATTTTGTTTTGCTTTAACATGCTTAACATGTATTGGTAAACATGAACCTCCCACAAATTTAATAGATCAAAGTTTTTTTTAATTACTTGCAGTTTTTTTTTTTTTTTTTTTTGCACAAAGAACATTAAACAAACACACAGCTGACTGATTTAAACCTGAAAGATATTTGTGGTTCATGCACTTCTTTTATTTTCTGAAGTACTATTGTGTTGCTATTTCTGCAGAGTCGAGAAAAAGAGCAGAGTTGCCCAGGCGGACCAGCCACCTCTGATCTTTGATGTCACTTGTTCTGCACAGTCAGTAACTGTGTTATAAAACTGTTCTTCATGTAATACAGTTACTGTACTGTAGTTTACAGAAAGTGGTTGTTTTTTCTTTAAAGGCCTCCATGTTGTGTTAAGAAAGGTCGCTGGTGTCAGGGTGGACATCCTGTCATCGGAGGAAGAGTTCCTCTCAGTGTCCCACCACGAGCCATGGATCAAGGCCTGTTTGGGGACCTCAGAGTCCAGTTTGTTACACTCCTGAGGCCCTGTGTGCTGCAGTACCCCAACCTTCCTACAGAGCTGACACACATACAGATATCCTTTTTTATATCATCATAACTCTGTTAAGTGCTCTCTGTGGACATGAAGGGTGGAAAATGTCTGAGGAGACAGTTTCACTGTCGCTTTTCTTTCTAAATTTGTCATTGATCAGCTGAATCAACCACACGGGGATTTCCTCTGCACTGGTTTGTGTCTTAAGTGGGAAACCAGGGATGAGAGAGGACACCTCACGGCCTAAGGCCATGTCTGTCTGCCAGAAATACAGTAGGGTGAATGGTTCCCAGTGGATTCAGTCACAAGAAGTTTAACATGAAATCAGGACGATTGTTGAGTCACTGAACTAAATTTTTTAAATATTCCATTCAGCTCAAAACCTCATTTGAAGATAAAGTGTCACAGAAAGAGGAGAAAGATTGCTTCAATCTTTATTTTAATATAAAGGGGTTATTTCAGTTAGTTTATATTGTTATTTTCTTGACATTTAAATCTGCAGAAATACTGTATATACTATAAAATGAATGCCCATCATTATTTGAAGACGGAGCAGTTACATTTATTCAACTTGTTTTATAGTTAAATAACAGTACTAATAACAAGCTTAAAGAAGATGGGGTTTTTCAGTTGGCACAAATATTTGAGGTTTTGATCAAATATCTGTGTCACGTTTTGGTCAAAATACCACACATGTTCTATCCAACACCCCGGTTTTAAGGGTGGATAATCAGCTCCAGTCTTCCCCTCTCTTCTGTGGTAATTGAGATCAGACCTACAGCTTCAAGCCAGAGTGCAAACATACCTTTGAAACAGAAACGACACACTGCAACCCAAAAATATGTCGTTACTCCCCAGAAATCACGTCAGAAAATGATAAACTGCCAAAATTATTCATCTCTCTGTTTCGCCTAGTTTGATTTCCTGACTTTACCTCTGCTCATGAGTGACCAACAACCAGAAGAAGTAAAGATACAAATAATTTGTAAAACTCACAGCAGAGGCTGAGAAAATGGCAGATTTCTAGTGAGATATCCCAGTAGGCCTGCTGGTTCTCATTGTTGATTGAGCTGATTGGTACATCTGATTCGGATTAGTCGTCCTTGACTTCCCATGTTTTCAGGTGTTGGTGTACAGCCCCAGTAATACTCCAGTGCCAGGTCCATTTAACTTCTTCAAAGGCCTTCCTGCTGCTCTGGACTGTCCACAGCTGGGTCTGGACAGCATTCACTGCTCCTCCTTTAAAGGTAAACAACAACCACTGCTGGGAACAGCATGTACTGATGACCAAGATGCATTGTAGGTCTTTAGCTAGAGGGCCTGGTTTTCTAATAAAAAGTGGAAATTGGGTAGGTTGAACGCCCAGGACATTTACTACCTTGTAAAAACACTTTTTAATGTAATTAAAACACAGATTTGTTTTCCATTGACTGCAGGGTCTAAGTTTAGAAGAATAGAATACCACTGAAAACCACATGTTTGTGTGTGATGTGTACAAAACTCAAGCTGCAGAAAACGTCTTTAATGATTCCCATAAGCATGTAGTTAAATCAAAGGAATAAACAAAAGCAAAATTGAAAACTCTACCATATGGAGGAAGTAGACTATATGCTTTTCATTTATTTTTTAGTAAACACTTCAAATTTACTCTCCCAAGCTGAAATGGGTTTCTTTGTGGTTTGAAAATATGTCTCATAATTTTATTTCTTGTTTACTTCTGATTTAAATTTAAGACTTAAGTGGTATATGTGCACATTTTTCCCAGCACAGAAACTGCATTAGGAATAGAATCTATTTCACATGGTTACAATGCGATCATTTCCCTTCAGTCATGTTGATGCTGTTGTTTTGGGAGGAGCAGTGTTTCTCTTGGCTTAGTGGAACGACATCATCACGATAAAAATACTGGAATGATGATGTTTAGCCTGACAGATGTTTTCTATGTTCAGTGTCTTGTTTTAGATTTGTTGTCATTTAGTCATAAAGTACTTTGTAGAGCGCTAATGGGCTAAATGACAAGTCAGGAAATTAATGTTATTTTAAACCATCTCAAGGGTGGGAACTAAATTAGATGCAGTGTATCAAGTAGGTGTCAAAATACAGTCATCCAAAATGATGACAAACAAAACGTGGTTTAAATCAATAAGGGAGAAAATCGTCTAAGATATAAATATTACAACTAATAAAATACAGTGGATCTACAAAAGCAATGTAAAGTACATGCTCTAAATATATGGCAAGCAATATACCAGAAAAATGTATTATATAAGCCTGGGTGTAACTTATGGTAGTGTTAAAAACCCATCTATAATCCCATTCAGTCAGCGAAACTTCCCCTAAAAGGCCAGCGCTGCTTGGTAGAGCATATTTTAGGTCCTGTACCTTACTGAAGCACTGTTACTGGAAAAAAGCTACTAAAATAAAATACTCTTAATTATATAAAGATATTTGGAAAAAAAATATTTTCTTACATTAAAAGTACTTGAATATTAGTATCATTAATTTTATATAATTATTCATTTACATTGTTTTACTGTATAACCCTTATTGCCCGAATTAAATAAGATTAAGAAAAAAAAATTTTTTTTTTTGCTCTTTTCTTGGTGTGGAAGTTAACGGGTTATTGAGGGATTTTTGGGGGGTTTGCTCATCATCATGGTCTCTTTCATATGTTTTTGTGTGCATTGATTACAAACCTATAATTTTTGCCTTTTTGTGCCAATCAGGTCAGTGTGTATGAACAGAGGAAAGGCAAAAAAGTCCAACTTCCTCAGTTAGTTCCACATTGATAACAATCCCCCTAGTTTAAAAACATTTGTTCATTTAAACTGATCATTTTTATGTTGCAACCAAAACAAAATAAATTTAAAAATTCTTTTTTTAAATTAATTTGAAGCAAAATGGTTATAATATAAAAAAATAATACTAGCAAATAATAATGATGTGTGGTAATAATGGTTATTTTTTCTAATCCAATCCAACTTCATTTACAGGGTACTTTAAATACTATAAAGTCAATTAACTGTACAACAACATAAAATACATAATAAAACATGTCAGCATCATATAGTTTAAAACAAGCAAGTAAAATAACAGTTTAAACTAAGAATGTGTTATTAATTTCCTTTTGTAAGAAGGGGCAGAAATTATAATTTCTTCTATCTGCTCCTGTTCATTCAAATTGTTTTGTGTTATATATTCTGTTTTTTATATATTTTTTATTTTATTTTGAAATAAATGTTAATAAAAAAAATAAAAATAAGAAGAATGAAATTATAAAACTAGCCAAAATAAATTAAAACCTGATAGAACAGAGAATGGCATATTAAACACAGGATTGGGACCAAAACCAGTTCAAATCAACATGTCATGAGATGCTGAAGGCCAAAGAGAAGTTTTTTAATCCGGTTTAAGGACTGACAATAAGGGTGCTAATCTGATATGCAGCGGTAGCTCGTTCCAACGTTTAGGGGCAGCAGCTGCAATTTTTTGTTTTACTTTTGTTTTTAGTTTAGTAGTTTTTTTTCCTTTCAACTAAGTCCAGTGCATCCTTCAAGATATTATGAATAAAATTTGCTCCATTAAAGCGGCACTCCGGAGGATTTCATCAGGAGAGCAGTTTTTGAATCTAGCGTCCAAAGGCTCCTCCTCAAAACATCTCGACATGCGCGTCCGATCGCGTGTGCGCGCGTGCACACGGCGCATATACTTCGGACATGAACTGTACAGCTCAATGTGTAGGGTTTAATCACTCACAGTTCACAATCTTATTCCAACAACACTACGAGGGTCTGAAGAGCCCTCTCTGTCCCTGCTGCTTCTGATATTAGCTCTGTTAGCAGAGAGCTGCTGCTGGACTCTGAAGCTGAACTTGACTCGGCCCTGGATGAACTTTCTGACCAAAATAAACGCGTAATCCTGTCAAGCCTTGCCATTCTGTGAGGTGAAAGGTTTAAAAATAAAAATAAACCCGTCTTTAGCTGGAGAATGGGTAGGTTTTTAGTAGAAATGAGCCGTGAGTCCTCAGTGAACGGCTGAGACGGCAGAGAAACACACGGAGCGTCCTGTACGACAGCGCCCCCTACTGGTACAGGTTTGGTCGATGCGCGTGCATGTTGAGAGAATGCAGAAATTTGAATTTCATTGGCTGAACAATGTCGGCGGCAAGAAATAATGGAAAGGGGTCTCTAGGAGGAAGGAGGGTCTTCATCAGAATGACAGATGTTGTGGAACTCAACCCATAGATCATAGTTTAGACCTGAAATATCATTTAAAACATTTAGAAAACTTTGATACAGAGAAAAATGCTCCAGAGAGCCGCTTTAAGTAAATAATCACTTCATAATCACTCTTTTTCCTTTCATAGAGTAAACAGTTTATTAGTTCATTAATTTCACATTATGACTGGTATAAATAGGTAGATTCTCTCAGGAAATGATCTTTCTTAATATGTTTGTGTGTAGATTTGCTTGTGCCCATGTCTAAATGATTCCCTGTGGTTTGTTTCTTCACAGTACACTGAATCCTGGCTGCTTTGTGTTACATTTATACACCAAAGTTGGGTCTGAAAGGGGAAACATTTGAGGAGTAATTGCTGTAACTTTGCACTTTCAAAAGACTTGATCTCCATTTTTAAAATTAGAGCAATTATAATAAATGTTCAGTTATCATATTGCACAACCCAAAGGTGTGTCTTTTGTTGCATTAAAGGTGGAAACATTCACTTATTGCAACCCAGTGACTGTTACTTCAAACATTTTTCAAAAAAAGATTTAGAATTTGTTTACTTTAGTTTCATCTCTAATAATGTCATGTTTCTGCAGCCCATTCAGATCTTGTACACAGTGTCGTGTTCACCGTGGAGCAAGACAACTGGGACGATCCAGAGCAGGAATCATCTCACGCCCCTGTGCAACAGAGTCTCCAACTCTTCCTCTTCTTGCAGCATAGTGACCCCTTCACCTCTGAGGTCACTGATTTTATTGGTGAGAAATCGCTACAGCGTGTATAATCATTCAACACCAAACAAAAGAAAAGCTGCTCTTCACATGGTTCTGCTCCATGTAGTGTTTGTTTATAGAGATGAAGGTTTCCTTATCCCAATGACAATAATGGCAAGTGATGTGTGTTTTTTAGAAATGTTTCATTCTGCATTCTATTTTTCAATTTTTTTTTTTATTTTGCTGACCTATGAATCTAGTGCATCTGTTTTGTTTTGTTTTTTACTTTCAAGGCTATGCCAGGTTTAATTCAGCTGAAATCATGAAAGCACCGTTTTAAAAACAAACGTATTGAAGATGGGCAACAAGAAACATTTGAAAATGAGTGTATTTACCTGTACATCTTCTCTCAGCTGCAGAGATGTTGATAGAGCACCACCTGGAGGATATTCTGAGCAACAACAGGCAGGCCTTCACATCAGCCCTGCAGACTGAGCTCTGCAACTCGCTGAAAGCACAAAATCACAGGAAAAAGGCAAGTAAACAAACATTTATACTTATCGTTTAAAATATATTTTAGCTGTGGACAGTTAATCCTTTGAGACATTATGGCTTGTTTAGATTTGGAGAATCAAAGCAGCAATATGTAAACATCTTCAGCTGGGTTTCTGGATACAAATATTCATCTGAATGTTTTACGTTTAACAAAACAAAATTAAAAACTATGAAAACAACTGATAATCAGTTTGTGTTAAATGTTAATGTAAGAAACAAGAGGTGCTGCAATCAGCTGCAAAGGTGATTCTCAGCTCCACCATCAGCATCGTGAGCAGCAGCAGCAACATGGACTTCAGAAAGGCCTGTTTGAACAGCATGAAGGTATAAGAAATATGTCATGTATTTGCTTCATTCAAATGTTAGTTACCAATACTAATGTTAAAAAACATGTCTTTTACATGCATCATATTTGTTAGGTGCATGACTCTCATGAACTGTCAGCCTCCCTCCAAGAGTCTCTTCAGAGAGTGACATCATGGAAATTTCTTCCCAGAGGCAGGTGTTATTCTGCTGAGGTTAGTGATTCATCTGTTTACCAAAACAACCTGATATGTTTGGTTTTAGCTGCAATCTGCTGCCACATTATTATTTTAACAGGTGGAAGAACAACCTGAGAGTGACGAGCCTACAAGAACAGAAATTTGAGGATGTCTATTTTTACAAGTGGTTCATGGAGTAAAATCTGTTTAAACTATGTTTGCAATTACAAGTGTCCTGTTTAGACGTCTAGCTGTGTTATCCATTATTTAAGTTCTTTGTTTAAATATATTATTTTTGGTACTCCTGATGTAACGTGTTTCTAGAATAGATCCTGAATATGGATTTCATATGTGAACGTTCCAAATTTATCACAAATACCTAATTTGTTTTCATTGTGTTTGTTCCCAAATAAATAATTTGGTAGAAAAACATAACTTTCTGAAAGCTTTTATTTTGAAGCGCGGTTGACTTCCGTTCATTTTTTCCATTTTGTGACGCGTTTCCGGCCGCCAACAGCGTCTGCAATTTTTTCGCGGTAAAATGAAATGGACGTTGTGTGTTGAAGAGATTTTTTTACGTGTGTTTGCATCAAACGGCTAAACATTAAGTTATCCTGGTTAATCTGTGTTTTGACATCGGTTTTGATCAATAATCGGGTCCCGTGTTTTGCTATGAAGTGAGCGCAAAGCTAACGTTAGCTAACGCCGGGATCATAACATTGAACTAACGTGTAAAGGTAGAACTCAGTTCTGGTACTAGTACGTATCTGTACATCAGGAACAATGGTTCTGGTAACCGCAGAGAGCTTGAAAGAAGACATGAGTCTGTTTGACATTCTCTGTGAAGATGATTCAGTTATCGATAAAAGTGAGTACTAACTTAGCAAGGACAATATTGATGCATCAGTTGATTGCATATGCACTTTACTTTCGTTTGAGACTTCCTTTGTGATGTTTGTAAACTTAAAATGTCATCCTAATCCGGTTAATATGTTTGCAATGCGCTTCTACCTACACCTGATTGTTTTCTCGTAAATACTGTGTTGTTTTATTTCATCCACTCAGTTTAATCAAGTGCAATCAATCATTCATTACTTAATATCTGTTTCTGTTCATTTTGCCTCAGTATATTTTAATGCTTTATTTAGAAACAGTCCCAGATATTACCAGTTTTCCTTTCTTTGGCCCACAGTGGTTGAACAGTGCATTTGCCACAGGATACAAGCAAATGACATGGTGTGTGAGTGGGTAGCCTACAGTTCCACAAAAAATGGTCTAACACTTACCATAGACAACCTGGAGCAATTTGAACACGAGGTAATCCATGTTTTTGAGGTCTGGTGTGTCTTCAGTGACTCAAGTAAAAATGTGTTCATTTTATAATGTCAAAATGTAAAACAGTCGGTTTGTTTACACAGTTATCAGCATCCTACTGAATTGTTGTATTTTAATGCTTTTGCATTGCTTTTGTACTCTGATCTTAATTTCTTGGCAGGTTTTACACAAGAAGAGCAAATCTAAACCAAACTCAAGAAAAGATGAGTCCCACAACAGACCCATGGATATTCATGCGATTCAGGACCTGTATCCTTCTGGGCAAATTCAAAATAAATTCACAATTTCTTTCTTATGATTAGTTATTGTTAATGTATTGTATACCTTGACAAATATTTTTTCAGTATTAAAGCTGAAGAAGAGGATGATAATCTTCTAGACTCATATTCTACCCCTGCAAAGGTCATCTGTCCCCTCAGACCGAAAATAATTTTTATTTTTTACAGTTGCTGTATTTTTACACACTTTTGCTGCCCTGCACTTATTTTAAGACCCACATTTGGCTCACATATTGACCCTGAACTGAATTAGAGTGTATGATTTTCATGCAACGCTTAAAAAAATAAATACTGCTCAATTAATCTGCAATGCTTGTCTTTGCAGGGCTCTCAGAAACGAGCGCTAACCACTCCAGATCATCCTCAGTCCAAACGGAGTGCAGCTCTGCTGACCAGCCCGAACCTGTTGTTGTCTCCAGTCAGCTTCTCCCCCAGGTATTGGGACGCACCAAGAGTAAAGATTGAAAACCTAAAGACATACCCAGTTTTTAAATTGGTGATGAGCATTTTTAATTTAATTTCACCTTTTCCCCCCATCCTTTTTTGGAAGTGCTACACCCTCACAGAAGTACAGCCAGCGAGGGGGGAAAGGGGAAGTGGTGGTTACGTTCGGGGCCGTTCAGGGGACCCGTTGGGTGGGCAGGAAAGATCCAGGTGCACGAGTCCAGGTAGAGCTTCTGGAAGGACCTGAAGACACTCTTTACTGCAGCTACAAATTCATGTTTCAAAGACTCAGAGATGTTCGAAATGGTGAGTAGGGGCACAGACCTGATGTGTTAACCGATTAAATGGTCATGCAGAGAGTCTCATGTTTCTTCTTTTGTGGCTTTTTTCTTCACAGTATTGACAGATAAGATTGAGGAGCTGGGAGAAAGCCTCAGGTCACGCTTCAACATTGAGGAGTTGTCCTGCGCCTCTTTGCCTGCTCAGGTTTGGAGTCATTTCTGCTGCAAATGATTTGTAAACAGTTGCTATATCATGTTCTATTTTCTGCATTCAATGCAAAAGCTTCGAATCACTTCTTATTTCTTTGTAATTAGCTTCCAAAAAGTCAGATGTTTTGAGACTTGCACAGAAATTTCATATATGCTTTTTTCATCGTTTTAAAGTTTTTCTTTAGCTGATTTTAAATCCTTCAATTCTACTTCTTGTACCTGACCTTTTTCATGCGGATTCCTTTTTTTTTTTTTTTACATTTAGCAGTAGCACAGCAATATAAATTATTCTCACATAAAAAGCACTAAAACTAAAAGAAACAACACAAAAACACGGTTTGTTCTCATTTAGTTTGTTGCATCTACAAAAAAAAACTGAAGGGCATAAAATAATATTTCAGCACCAACAATGTGATTTTTCCTAAAGAACGTCTAACATCCATAACTGGATCAACTAAATGATGATGAAACTCTCGGGTCCTGTTTCAAATCTTTGTTTATTTTTCTAATTTTTAAAAATATTTTCTTTCAGATTTTGTTTATCTGCTGTATTTAGATTCCTTCCGTAAAATTATAGGGACACACTGGAGGTCTGACTGAGACAGGTTTTAGCTCATCTGTAGAGGCAGCTTGAAGTTTGCTGACTAATTATGTGTTTGAGACTCTTGCTCATTAATGATTTGCTACCAGAGTCTTAACTGTTTCCTACCAGAGACTTTATTGTATTTGTATAATAATCATTTAACTACCTGATTTGTTGTGTTCACATCTCCTCCTGTAGGACGTTATAACTGTGTTGGGTCAGGTTTGTTGTGATGGAAACGGCAAACTGAACTCCCAGTCGGTTCTACTGGAAGCAGGACCTGAACAGGGAGGTCAGCAAGTACCAGTTGACCTGTCGGAGCTTAAAGAGTTTTCCCTCTTTCCCGGTCAGGTGAGCTGAAGGAAACGTGTTGATCTGATCTAATATAGTTCTGTTACAGTAAGAACGCCAATGCATTCTTACATTATAAGATATTACAGCTTATTTTAAAGCGATACTGATGTGGATACACACCAGTGTGGTGGTTTTCCTTTGCCTGTGCACTCAGGTTCGTGTGCAGCAGGTTATATGGCCACCAAGAGAAACAGAGCATGCCAAAGACGTGGGTTTGAGACCAACCCATCGTCTGACCGAGAACTCTGACAAACACTCACAGTTCTGTCAAGAGATTCAAAATGTGTTAGCTACGGTCTTCAAAACACCAACTATTACAGCTTTAAATATCATAATTAACTTTCTACAGGTGGTATTGATGGAAGGGATGAACGCTACAGGAAGAAAATTTGTGGCTTCCAAACTTTATGAAGTGAGTTAAAAGATTCTCTAGTTTTAGTGACTTAAAGAACTCCAGCTCTTATTAATGCGTCCAGTTTTAGTATCTGATGAGTTTTGTTCTGCTTTTATTCAGGAGGTCCCTCTTCCTTTTTACACCTCAAACATAAAAATGGAGAATGAAGAAGGTAATTCCTTCTGCTGGCTGACACTTTTAAAATACAACTGTTTTCTACCATAGTTTATGAAGAGCAGATATTACCAGAACATGTTTAACTTTAGTTTTAGCAGTTTTTCTTTCAGTAATACTCATCTTATCTCATTCAGTTTCAGAGCCATTGAATGTACTCGTGGCCTGTGGACCCTACATGCCCTCTGACAGCCTGACCTTTGACCCTCTTCTGGACCTCATTGGTGTCATTGTCAGGGATCGTCCTGATGTCTGCCTGCTGGTAAATGTCACTTTTAAGTAGTTTTTAGTCACACGGCCTAATATAATTTCATGTTTAGGGATCATGTTCTCAGTTTTACTTCTGTTTTTTTTTTTTTTTAAATCTTGGTGTTACCTTCCAGGATGTTGCATAGTCGAGTACTTCAGTATGTTTCTAATTAAGCATCTTGGCTGTTGAGCAGGTTTCTTTGTTTTATGTTGAATCTTATTGTATAGTGAAGCACTTCTTGGTTTTTACCTAAAGTGTGTGAATGGGTGAATGACTGTTGTGTTGTACAGCCCTTTGGGGAGTGTGTGGAACACTCTATAAATACAAGCCATTTTATATTTAAAGGTATTTTATTTATAAAATCTTATTTCTTACAGTTGGGACCTTTTGTGGATTCCAAACATGAAAAAATTGAGGTACTTTTTCCATTTGTCTTTGTGAGCCTCCAAATCTAACGTTTCTATCAACTTTTATGAATAAAATGTTGAGTTTGCTTTGTTTACCATTGCAAACTTGGAAATGTAGATCTTTTTCATTTACCTCTTTAAATGAGGTTGAATATGTGTGATTGTCTCTGTTCTTCCCCTCGTTTCTCCACCAGAAAGCCGATGTGACCGAAACATTTGAAGCTATTTTTTCAAGATGTATTGAAAGCATCATGGACGGCACCAGAAGGTACGATACAGTTCCTACAGAAGGACATGTTGCTTGATTTAAAGTGATTTGAACTGACAGATTTTGTTGTTATAGTGGTAATATTTATTAAATCCTCTCCTTTTGTCCCAGAGGACTCCACATTATGTCTGTAATGTTATAAAAAAATTTTAATCTGTGTTTCAGTGAAGCTTTGTTTTCTTCCCAGTGTTGGCTGTCACCTAGTGTTTGTGCCCTCCCAGAGAGACATCCACCATCATTTCATCTACCCACAGCCCCCCTTCACCCTGCCCAGCCTCAGCAAGGACCAGACCCAGGTCACACACAGAAACCTGATTCTGTATCTGAACTAAATATTCGTCAGATTCCGAGCAGTCATGTTGAGCCTTAATAAGTTTGATAACAGTTAATGTTTAACCTGAAACTATTTTAATTAAAGGATGCCTCAGTAGTGATTGTTATTCCAGCAGAGCTGAGAAAGTCACTGATTAATGATTTTTCTCATGTTATTGTCTTTTTTTCTTGTTTCTCTGCAGCGTGTGACCCTGGTTCCTGACCCCTGCACCCTGCTGATCGATGGGGTGACCTTTGGCTTGACATCCACAGACATCCTGTTCCACATGGGTGCAGAGGAGATCAGCTGGTGAGGAAATATAATGTGTAGGACTTCAAATGATCCCATCATTGTTTATACTGTTGAGATTAAAACTGTGTTGTGTTGCAGCGGTACTGGCTCAGACAGGTTCTCACGCATCCTGAAGCACATGCTGACCCAAAGAAGGTGGATGTCCTAAAAATATTTCAGATATTTCTTAATGATCTGAAGTTGCAGAGTGTTGATGACTCCTGCATGTCTGTGTTTTGTAGTTACTACCCGTTGTACCCGCCTGTGGAGGAGGTGAACATGGATTATGAGAAGTTCCAGAGCTTCGGTCGGTTGCCGCTCACTCCAGACGTTCTCATCGTTCCGTCTGAACTGCGTTACTTCGTAAAGGTACAGAACATTTTCTTACACTCATTTAAAAACAACTTTTCCTGAAGCTGAATGTTTTTCTCGTCTTTGATCATTTAAATAAAAATCCTCCCTCCATCATCAGGATGTGGTCGGCTGCGTATGCGTCAATCCTGGAAGGCTGACCAAAGGTCAGGTGGGCGGGACTTACAGCAGGCTGCTGATTCGACGCTCCACATCAGAGGATGGACAGAGAGTCAGTCCTTGTTTGGCTGCTCAGGTGGTGAAAATCTGAGAGGAATCAAAGGTTTAAAATCATCACTGTGACCTGCTAACGGATACAACCAGAAAGTTTCAGAAAAATATTCAGAAATTCACTTTGTACTTTTGAAATCTTAATAAATATTTGTCTATTTTTTATATTTCACACGTGTTTTTGTTGATGGAGTCAGACCTGATCTGCTCATCACTCAGATACAGCAGCAATAAGAAATCATTGTCATCTGTACAGTTTTGTTCTGTTCTGGTATTTCATTAAATAAATTCATTCTACTTTGTTCTCAAGTGTTTTATAATGGGAGAAAAGCCAACTTGTTCTTTTTTCTTTAAGAAAACGATTCAACATTTTTGTTCATCAAAGTTTTGCTTTAATAAAATCAAGACTTCTGTCAGTAAGTGAAGCAGGTTTTTGTCACGTTTAGTCGTAAAAGTGATCGAACTCATCGGAGTCACTTTGATGACCCGCCTTGGATTTGACCTCCGTCACTTGAACGATATTCATGTTGTGACAAACTGCTGAAACAGAAATTGAACAATATTCAGAATGAACATTACAACATTTCATTGTGTTGGGTTTTAGGGTTCTGTACCTTTAGGCTCTTCATCAGCTTTTGCATCCTTTTGTCTAAAAAATACAAATAAAATCAATCATATTTCATGATGTTTACCAGAGAAAAGTCAGATCAGTACTCACTCTGTTTGCTCTAGAGGAGCGAGGAGATTCTCAATATCTTCATCACTGAATTCATTTGAGGATTGTGATTTACTCTCATCATCATCATCCTCAGCTGCTTCCTCTGGAATCACCAGCATCTGTTTAGACCTGAAAATCAGATGCATGTAATTTAAAAAGTGCCATTTTAGAAGATTGTTCCATTTTATCACTTTACCTTTTGTCTTGTGGAGAAACAATAATGTCTTCTGAGTCTCCACTCTCCTCCTCTTCCTCACTACTGTCTTCCTCTTTATTTGACCCTTCATCTGTCTCGTCCTCGCTGCCTTCGCTTCCATCTTCATCCTGTGAGGAGGCAGAATCCTCCTTTCTGATCTCAGTATCTTTGTTCTTCAGGTTTAACTGCTCTTCATCTCCCTGATCCTCCGTCTCCTCCTCCTCTTCCTCAGATGTCTTTTTTCTTGTAGAAACCTCGTCGTCATCATCTTCCTCCAAATCACTGATTTGTTTCTCGCTCTTCTGACTGTTTTCTTCTTCATCTCCAGTTTCTAGAACATCCTCTTCATCCTTTTCTTCCATGCAGCTTTGCTCTGAGCTGCTTCCCTCCTGGATATCCGTTTCCTCTTTAGTTTGATTTATTAGGTTTATTCCTGGGTCTTCTGCTCCACAGCTCTTTGATTCTTCTCCATGGCTTTGATTCTCCAGCTTTTCACTCGAACTACCATCCTCTTCATCATTATGCTGACTCTCCTTGTCTTCCTCGCTCCTGGTCTCCTCTTTTTCTCCCTCCTCAGGTTGTGATGTTCTAACAGAAAGGCCTCCTCCTCTCTTTGTCCTCCTGCTGTTTTCCTCTGATGAGGAGTTTCTTTCTGAGCTTTGGGCTGGTGGGAACGAGGCAATTTTACTGGAAGTCCTAGGTGACCTAAAAGACAAGAACATTTTATGTAAATAACTTGTTTTGCTATTTTGAAACACTTTTCAAATAATGTGAGAAAACATCCCTCCTTTTGTGTGTATGTGTTTAGTCAGTTTAAGCTTTTAAAACAATGCAACTTTGTGCTTTAAAGTTAAAAAACCTAATTATAAATGATGTTTAAAACGACTCATAACAAATATTTTAACATCTTTAAGAAGCAACAATCAGGCAAAATAAATGATATACATTTTTTGTGTGAGACTTTTTAAAATCTTGGACATTTCACCTGCTTTAATTACTCCATCTAGTCTCATTTAAACAGGTTGAACTGGTATTTTAAGGGTTAAGTGTGGCAGAGATCGACACATGGTGGAAAAGTAAGTCAGGAAGTTAAAATGCGGTTAAATGTCTCAGAGACAAAGATCAAACCTAAAACCTATCAAATTAATGCTTTTTTTTAAATCTAAGAGTGAGCTTAAAAATATAGCTTGTTGGACACATCCTTCATTTAATAAAACACAAATTACTGCAAAGTCACATTTTACTGATTTCTGCAAAATAATGGATTGTTTTGGAGGACAAGTAAATGTTTTAGTTGTCCTGTTTAGATTATTTTAATGGTTTAAATTGATATATTCTTCAATAATATCCACATAAAAGTGGAGTTACTTTGTAAATATGTTACGACGTCTAATTTAGTGCATTTGTGAAGCTGTTGAGTCGTTAACAGAACTAACACAGATCAGAGTTTTAGCCCTGAGGAAAGATTTTAAAAATAGAAACGCTTCTTGTGCTCACACACATCAAAGGTTTAAATACTATTTAATACTAGAGTAAGATGAAAGGCAGATATTTAGATCATAAATTATAGACACATTTAGTTCTAGTGGTTTGTTCTGTTCAGAATATAAACATCTGTCCCTTACCTCTGAGAGTCTGAGGATAAATTCTGTGTTCTTCCTCTCTTCTTCTTTTTCTTCATGCAGACCAGGCTGGAATCTCTGCCACTCTCACTGCTCTCTGCATGACTGCTGAACAAACGAACTGTAAACAGAATGTTAACAAGTACCAAAGTTATATATATATATATATATATATATATATATATATATATATATATATATATATATATATATATATATATATATATATATATATATATATATATATATATATATATATATATATATATATATAAATGCATCAGAAAGACAAAACTGCACAAATGCGGATTTGTTGTCTTTTCTCACCTGGTTTAACATCCAGATCAGGAGACAAACTCCTGCTTCCACCGTCCTTCTTGTTTGAGTTTGGTGGTGTTCTCGTCTCATCCTCCTCTCTAACAGTTTGTGAATCCCTCAATGCAGCGTGGAGTTGGCCCAAAGATCCTGCAGCAGCCCGAGACCCGGGATCGTTGTGTTGTGAAGAATCCCAGCCTGCTGCATCCTGACCAGACCATGGCTGGTATTGACCTGGTGACGAGGTGAGGTGTTGGAGCAGAAACGAGTGAGGGTGTAAGAGGTTGGGTGGAGGGAAGAGACAGGGACTCTGGGACTGATGGGGCGCTGTGAGGTAACCTGGAAACCTGCCTGTGTGGTTCTGAGTGGAGGTCAACCAGGAGGACTGGGTGAAGGGATGATGGGAGGAACTATTTTGGTTGTAATCTGAGTTTTCTTGAGGAGCAACACATTTTTGAGGCCTTGAGGAGGAACCTGGAAAAACAGATACAACTCAGCAACAGGTGTGACTGAAACATCCCATCAAATAAGGATAACATTATAGAAAAAAGTGAGAAAACAAACCGTGTGAAAGCAAAGGTCCATCTACTATGGACGCCAACACTTCTTTTTCATCTGTTTTCTCTAGATATGACCTCAAACAGTCATCCATGCTCTGTTAAGGAAACCCACATGACTTTATCTTTATTTTAGGAAAGGAAAAGTTGCCCCTACATATATTTCTACCTTCTTCTGTGCAGCCTGTGTTTTCTCTTGGAGCTGCTGCCGCCAGCGGGGGGAGTTCTCCTCCAAGTATCTCTCATACTCCATCTGCAAAATGTCAGTGTTGAGATTAGCTCCAGAACCTCACAGAGGAGAGATGTTAAAATCCTGATCGTAGCCAAACTCTCCAGAGTCACTTCATAAACATGTTCCAGACTGTTTTTGTGTGTCATCTGCATTTTTGCACCCGAATAGTTTTCATGGCAGCGTTGCGGGCCAGCATCTCCTTCAGTGTGTCCTGAGCTTTCTCAAACTGCTGCAGCAGCTGGTTGTTGTGCCGTTGAGCCTGGCGTTCTCTGTCCTTCAGCTCCTGTAAACGCTGCTGAAGTTCAGTAACTCTGCTACAGGAAACATAAAGAGATGTTTATTGTCTGGCTTCTTTTTTTTTTTTTTACCCACAACTTACATTACCTGTAGTTGTGTTGTGTTAGTCTCTGATATCTGAGTTTGGTTGAATTGTCTGATTCTCAACCATTTATAAAAAATATGCTACAAAAACCACATTGTAAAATTTACATAAACTGAACCTGCAGCACATTCATCAACAGTAATCTCACCTCCTCTCTCTTTGCTTTGTGGAAGTATTTTCCTTGGTTCCGGTCCGATGCCCAGGAGATAGTAAATTCTCTGCTGGTGCAGCCATGACTGCCAGCTTTCTTCGGATGAAGAGATTATCAGGGATTAAAGCCTACGTTGGAGGGGAGGGACCAGATTCATGCTGCCAATCCACACATCAGCATTCTAACATGGTTTATAGATACAGCATCATTTAACAGAACCTATTGAGGTATTTAGTCATATGCAGTGTGTTTGTATTTTAAAAAATTTTAATGCATTATTATGACTTAATTATAAAGTATTTACCTGATTTCTTCTAAATGACAGTTGGACAATGAAAGCATCACTATGTAAGAAAATCTTAATTTATATTAAAAGCAGTCAAATTAAACATTATAATTTCATATTAATATTCATTAAGGCTAAGTTTACTATTAAACTTAGACCATTATGTGACATTCACATTCTTTTGTAGATTATAAAACTGTTATATACAATTTTATAAAGACAAAAAATTGTTTTATAGTTTATATAAAATACTATTCCTTTCAGGTTGCAGTTATTTTGTTTACTATTTAGTGCAGATTTTTTAAGATGAGGTAAAGTTTCATTAATTTTTTTCTCTAAGGGCACACATACAGCCAGAGGGCAAATGATTTAAGCACAAAAACGTTTTTGAAAATGACTGGAAACATGTCAAACATTTTGAATAACAAGTCTTTTTTTAGGAGTTTTATTGATTATTATTAGTTTCCAGGTATTGTGTCATTGTATGAAGCAAAAACTGGTTAAAGTGTCACGTCATGGTTGAAGTGAAAAAGAAGACTTGGAGCGTGAGGTTAATTAAAATCAAAAAGCACTAAATGTAAATATTAAATAATTTTGTAAAGCACATGGTCATTTTTGGGCTGCATGGTGGCACACTTGATAGCACTGTTGCCTTGCTGCAAGAAGGTTGCAGGTTCAATTCCCAGCAGTCACCTTTCTGTGTGGAGTTTGCATGTTCTTCATGTACAGTACATGAGTACCAAGCAGCAATGCCTGGTATTCATTTGAATACCTCATTGAAAACATGTGCACCCCTGATTATAAACATATTTTTAAAACGTTGTGATAGCAGCTAGGATAAGATTAAAATAACAGAACTGTTAGGATGTTTATGTATTTGGCAGATGCTTCCATCCAAAGCGAATCCAAAGGATGATCGAATGTGATGATGTAGAAGAAGGACAAGAAGATGGAGCGGTCATTGGTAACCATGGTAATCGGACCTATGATGCTGCTGGTCCAGAGCCTGGAGCAAGGGAGAGGGGCCACATCCTTAGTTGGAGCTCTTTACCTTGGTTATCCATTGCACCTGGTTCTAGTGGTGGAATGTGAGTCTGCCTCCTGAACAGGGTGATGATGTCTTTCCTGCCTCGCCTCCCCTTCCTCCGCTTATCCGGGTCCAGGTCGCGAGGGATGCACCCCAAGTAGGGCATCCCAGGCCATCCTCTCCCCGGCCAAGTCCGCCAGCTCCTCAGCTGGGACAAACCTCCCAATCGATAGAGGCTCTTTTTCTTCATTCCCTTCAGCGTGTATGATTTCCTTAACTCTAAGAGAAACTGTTTTGAGTCTTTTCTGGATAAAAAGACACATCTGACAACATGCTTTAAATTTTGATTTTCAGCCTAAACCTGAAAAATTTTTAAGAAGAAAAAAGTAACAAGGTTTTAAGTTTTTAAAAAGTACTAAACTTAAAAAATGCAGTCATACATTGATAACAAAATATGTAAAACAAATAAATAGATGATAGTTCACAAAAACACTCAATGAAATTTAAAATGTATTTTTGTCCAGTGACGGAACAACACTTTCTTGTTGCATTCCGGTAGTATTTTCATGTAACACCCATTCGCTGACGAGATTTCTTTTGATTCAGGAGGTAGAGTTGATAGATGAATTACTGGATATGTTTCTCGTTTAAAGATAACCTCGTTTTGTTTAATATTTTAAGCCGTGACAGTTTCTCCAGAAGATAAATTGTGTTTTACTGACTTCATACATTTAAGTTGTTCTAAACTGGCGCGTGAAGCTAACTGAGGCTAGCTAGCTGTGCGTCTGTAAAATCATTCCTTCATATTCCCACTTTGTGTTTCAGTCAACACGAAGAGGTGGACGAGCTGACAACATGACGAGTTTTGCCAGCAGCGTGTTCCGTAGGACTGAGAAGGTCTGTCAGCACCTGCCCGTGTTTCTCAACACCTTCCTGGTTTTCTCCATCACCGGAGAGGTGAGCTACCTAGTGCTGGTCGAGGCTCCCCTGGAGGCGGAGCAGAAGAAGACGGAGTGGACCGCCTGGTGGAAGGTGGTCCACCTGCTGTCCCAGTACTTCATGCTGGGGAACATCTGCTGGAACGCACTCCTCTTTCTGAAAACGAGCCCCAGCATTAAGGGAGTGTTCTTGGGAGGAGATGGCTTGGGACAAGGGTGGAGGTAAGACACTGGTGTTTATATTCAAAGTACAATGACTCATTTATATTTAACCATTTAAAAGGAACTCACTGAAATACATGGACACAATACTTGGAAATTAAAAGTTTCAACTGTTAACTGTTATTGGAGGTTACTGAAATTGTGCTTCTGTAGTTTTTTATTTTTACATTTATTTAGCCATTTATTTCACTGACACAAACATATGAGATAATCTAACCTCTTTTGACACCTTTCATTAATATCAGAAATCGGTTGCTTTCTTTGCATCATTTACAACGTTACATGTTATGGTTTAATGTGTTCAGAGTTCTTTCCTAGGAGATTCATAGATCATTTATGGGCTTTGTTACAGAAATCATTGATATTTGTGTAGCAGCATTTCTCACATGTTGTTTCTCTTGTAACACAGGTATTGTTACACATGTGAAACACACACTCCCCCACGCTGTTCCCACTGCTACGACTGCAAGGTGTGTGTACTTCGGAGGGACCATCACTGCGTGTTTTTTGGCCAGTGTGTCGGCTTCCGCAATTACCGCTACTTCCTGAGTTGCTTGTTGTTCATGTGGTCCGGTCTCCTCTACGCCGTGGTGATGAACGCAGAGGTCTTCATCGTCATACTGAAGGAGGGCGTGACGATGCACAGTGTCCTGCTGCTGCTCATACCCTGGATCATGCTTGTTTCAGGTACACATTTTCTTTTTGGTTGCCCTTTTTGAAGATTTAAGACTCACTGCATAGATGATGATGGATAATGCAGCCTATTGATTTGTCTACATTTATAGTCTGTTTTAAATATGGTAAGCTCTTAAAATCTATCAGAGAGGATAAACAAATACATAAAAAGGTTTGCTTGTAACTTTTTATGCCACTTTTTTGTACAGTCTCAATAAATTGTGTGTAAATTTTTCATTTCTGTTTGTTTCACACAGCTGTTTTTATATGAACATTTAAATTAAAATATATAAAAGTGACTAATCCTGACAGGTCTAGTCAGACAGTGATGGAGTCTAGAATAAAATCCCAAACACTAATTTAATCTGTTATCTGTTCTTTCTTCACTCTTTAGGCCAGGTCTCGGCGCGGGCCTTTGCCTTCGCCTTCATTGCCGACACATGCGTGGTGGGTTTCCTGCTGGTGTCCGCCTTTTTCTTCTTCCATCTCTTCCTGATGTTTCGGGGTCAGACCACCAGGGAGTGGTACTCGTCTCGCCGTCCTTACAGCCTGGGACTCCTAGGCAACCTGCGCCACATGCTGGGAGTTCGCTGGTACTTCTGCTGGCTCTCCCCGCTCATCCCATCCCCGCTGCCTGGAGACGGGATAAACTTCCAGGTCACAGGATCGCTGGAGCCCTCCCACTAACAGCTGGAGGTGTGGCTAGGCTGTGCATGTTTCTTTTAGTGGGGATGGTTATTAATGTTCTTGGGAGCTGCAGTAGCGGCGGGAAAGTTGACTTTGGTTTAAGAGGAGGGAGCTTTAGATGGGATGATGCTTGAACACTGTCTGATTGTTTTATATATTGCTGGTTATTTTTGACTTGCCAGTATTCTCTGTAGCCTTTTCCTGTGCTGAGACAGAAATCTAAAGTTGACCTGAAGGTAATCTGTGCACTGATTGAGGCTGGCCTCAGAATATTACACAGTACTTACTGAACAGTGTTCAGTAGGAATACTGAGCACTGAAAATGTGATTTAAAACAATTCTGAAATAAGAATGTATTTTTTTCAGTTTTAAAGAAAAGAACATATAACTAACATGTTTAATAAGCATTTGCAGGCTGACAATGACTCCTGGTAGTGGTAGGACTCTTAGATGTGGCGATATTAGTCTACTTATTCAGGGATTTCCTAAATTAAGCTGCCTCCGTGTAAATCTCATATGCACTGCTCCTGCTAAGATTACAGGATCTATTATATGAAGAGCTGAGTTTATTCAGCTGAGCTTTTGGTTCAGCAAGACGACAAACACTTAAAATCTCAGTACTGCTTTATAAAGTAAAATCTTGTGTTTCAGTTTACAAACTAAGGTGATGTAAAGTCATCTGCTTAAAATCAGTATCCATGTTTTTATTTTGTTGTTTCAGTCAGGTCTTGATTCTTTATTACCCTCTAATGATAGAGAACTGCTGATTAATATTCATAACTTTTTTAACATGACAGAATACTAGTAAAATTCTAACCATAAAAGGTGTTTTTCTAAAAATTACTACTATTATTTTACATTTGGTTTTTCTTGCTAAGGTATTCCTGAAGCTGATAATCTTTGAGTAAATGTCACCTGATTCATTCAGTATGTAATGTGTCCTTTGTACCGCGCTAACATGTCTTACTTCACTTTATGCCAAATGGATTTTCATTACCTCACTGGAATTATTTTCTTCTTCTGCACTTTTTTGAATTTAGAATTATAATTCTTGCCTTGAAGTAAATGAACAAAATTCAAGCCTTAGTTCTGAGAGTTGTTTCTTGTTGCTAAAATGATATTGAAGCCAGATTTGTTGTTTGCGTTGTTGGTAATCGTTCTGATGGCTGCATTTTTTTTTTTTTATGTTGGGTTTTACAGTTTCAAAGTGCATTATTAAACAGTTTAAGAGGTAATATACATGTTTCATTGTAACTTTTGTATTCTTAAAACTTGTGTTGTAAGATTGTGTTTTATTAAATGCATTTGGAATTTGGGAATTATTTTCTTCTACTTGGATTGCTTTCAACACCCATTCCTGACTTTGTAAAATTATACATTTTGCTTGATGACATTTTTTTCTACACGATTCAACATTTTGCTCAAACCATTCATTATTAACTGCTTTAAGAATCCTGTATTTCAGTTTAGACGCCAATAATTTAATTAAGTAAATGAATCACAGCTTGCTAGTTTCCAGTGGAATCTGTCAATTAGGCTATTACAGACAATTAGCTGAAATTACAAAAGATCAAATGAGTAAAATGTGACCTTTGATTGTGATACACGTTTAAAAAAACATTTTTATAATAAACTTAAGTGATGTATTTTTATGAATAATGTTTATACGTGAAATATAAAGCAGATTACTTTTTTTTTTTGTACAATTCCATCTAAATCTGCCAGTAGATTTTATAATTCTTCATTAATAAAACATAAGGTATTTAGGTAACCTGACAGTTAAAATACACCAAGACATTCTATTGGATTGTTGGGAAGAGAAGCTAAGTAACTCACCATATTTAATTGTTAACATCATTTAGCTGGGTTAGTGATTTAGTCAACGTTGATGTAACTGGTAAGAACATTGTATTGTCAATTTATTCGTTTTTAAAACGTAGAATAACCACGGCTGTATCAAAGCGTTAATCGGGATTTTAAAACCAACTTGAGCAGACGCTAACCATTAGCGACGGCTAGCTTGTTTGGTTGCTAGAATTAGCATAAACGTAAATGAGTTTCATTATTCTTTTTTACACATAACCCAGTGTTAATATGTCTTAATAGTATTTCTTAAATTATAACTCAAAAGGTAGTGTTTTAGCAGATTGCTAGTTATAATTAGCTTACAGCTCTTTTCAAATTAGCTAACATCTAATAAAAATACATTTTCAAATCAGGCCCCTTTCAGATTCTCATTTATTTTAAAATTTAATTTTTTTTTTTCCTTCTTCATAATGTCATGGCGTCATCCACATATTTTTAGAGCCTATTCTTTCAGTTCATATGAGATTTATCACATTAATCCATTTAATGGAATGAAACAACAATGTTTGACCTGAATGTTTTAATATGGGAAGCTATGCCCACACATAATGCTAACTGTGTTTCTTCACAGTAAATGTGAGCAATTTTGCTTCATGTAAATATTTTTACATAAGTTATGAGTTTAATGATGGTAAACCATCATTTTTGGTTAAAAATAAATAATCTGTTTAATTTGATCTTTTGTGTTTGTTTAAAGCACAAAGAAGGAGGATGGATTCCACAGAGGAAAATATGTGAGCAATGTTTTCAAAAAGGCAAAAATACGTATAAGAAGTAAAAGTTATTTTGAAATATTATATTGGCTATAATTTTTTTTTCACTGGTGTGTGCTTTTGAAGATCACGGAAGGAGATGTTGGAGAAAATAGCTGAGTTGGATTACAGTCAGAATCAGCTGAGGGAACAGAATGCTGAAATGAGACGCTTGCTGGATGTTGCAGATGATGACATGGCAGTGCTTCGCGCTGAGAACACCATGCTCAGAAAGCAAGTGAAGGAGTAGGTCATTATGCCTTTTCTAGAATGTCTATATCAGTTTTCTGTTTGATCTTTCTGTATTTTGGACTTTTTTTACTGACAGGTGTATTGATGGTCCTTAACTTCTTCCCTCAAGTTTCCTTAAACAACCAGAAAACCTGTCAGAAACTTGTAGCTGTGTGTGTGTGTGTGTGTGTGTATCTTCAGGCTGGAGAAGACTATTACTGAATTACAGAAGGTTGAAGCAGAGCCTTGTGCGTTCCTGATGGACAGAGACCTAACTGATAGATTCAGGGAAAAAGAGATCCGAGATTTGGTACGTTAACAGTTTCCTTTAATGCTCAATGTAGACACGTTCCATCTCTTAGCTACATCAGTGTTCAAATCACTTTGTTTACTTCACTGTGCAGGAGGAGGAATCCACCTCAATGAAAGAGGAAAATAATAAACTTACTGCCATGGTACGTATATAAATAGTTTTTTATATGACAACTTTGATCAGCCGTTTCTGGAACTGTGCCAGTTAACTCAGATATATTCTAATGGACTCATCTCATTAGACTGATAGGTTTTGACCTTATTGATCTGCTACAATGCAACTATCAAACAGGTTGCGTTTTTAAAGATGTTCTTCTCACCCTCACAGGTAAAAAGCTTGGAGGAAGATAGAGATGACGACAGGATCGCTTTGAGCAAGCTCAGAGCATCCTTACAAAGCCGTCAGGTAACACAGAGCCTTCTCCTTTAAGAAAGATTTCACCAAATGTGCTTTTACATTTATATATTTCCAATTGGATAGACTAGCATGTTTATTTGATTATGAAATCCCAAATATGGAAGATTTACAAAGTTAGATCCACTTTTAGAGATGATGGAAGTCAGAGAAAGGTTTTCTAAGGCTGTCAGTGTGTTTCAGAATAAATCAGAAACTGAACTCGTCCCTGAGTTGTTATGATGTGTGTTTTGTCAGATTGAAGTGGAGGAAGCTCAGTTAGCTCTTCAGCGTAGGGATGAGATCATTCATCAGGTAGGAGCAGAGACCCACAGAGCGAATTAGGAGTCAGGATTTTCTTTCTGAGCTTTTCCATCAAAGATTACAGTTTATCACAGTTTATGTGATTTGTGTGAATTTATGTTTATCTTGACTGTGACAGAAAAACCAGCAGTTACAGCATCTAGAAGAAACAGTGGAGGAATGTTCCGACATTATACAGGTAACTATCCATTTTTTTCATAAACTCTTCTGAGCCCTTAAAGCTGTGCCGACTTTGTGTTTTCCTGTTCCAGGATCTGAGGACGACGAAGCAGGAGCTGAGCAAGCAGTTGGAGGAGAGACGGGATGAGGCCTCGTTGTAACTCTCACACACTGATTGTTTCCCCCCCCCCCCCTAAATGATTTGTAAAATAAACACTCATTGCACTGTCTGTGTGTCTTTGTTTGTTTTCCCAGTGCTGTTCTGGCTGAGGTGATGGGAGAAGAAGAGAGACCAGTCAGTCCTCATCTGTCCTTAGCAGAAGAAATCCAGCTGCTGGTCTCATCAGCTGAAATGAAAACCTCAGATCTTACTCTGGTGGCTCGTGAAGAGGAAGAAGAAGTAAGATACACTCAGTACGCTTTATTTGAATTAACAATGCATCCAAGTGGGCTCTGTTTATGCTAAATGTGGTTGCAGGACTGGTACATTTAACTGCATTCGTTTTTCTAGGTGTACCTGATTATTCTGCCACTACAAGCCCCACATTCATGCTGTTTGTCATACAGCTGCTGTCTGATACATGAAATTATTGATGCTGTATCGTGTCTGCAGGAGGAGGAAGAAGAGCTGCTGGAGTCTCCCACAGCTCACCTCAACACTAAAAGGTACTTGAGTTTTAAAAGATAAAAACACTTTTCAATCCTGCATTACTGCTGTATCTCATATTTACTGATGTGTTGTTGTTGTTTTTTACCTTCCTGAACAGATTTGCTGGTACCTTGTGGGCCAAGATCTGTGGATCCATGCTGGTCGTGCTGTGCATCCTCACTCTTTTGTTCTTTGTGGTTTTGGGGTGCTTTCTGAAAAATGTGATTAGCATGTGCGCTTTTCAGAGCAGAGTACCGGTATGTTTCATGTTACAGCCCTACATCAGGATCCACTACAACGGTTTACCTCCCATGTGACCTCATCAACATGTTCACCCAGTTCAGCGTCAGGGTTCTGTCCTGCTGTCAAAGAACAACGATGTTACTTTAGCAAGATGGCCAGAGGATGAATCAGCTGTTTTTCTGTTAAGAGAAACAAGTATGATTCAAACCTCTTTCATCAGCTGAACATCCTTTTTGTTTGGGTAATGGTGGTTTGTGCTCATCTTTTCTCTTTAAGTTCCTTTCAGTTGATGTTTACCTCAATCATTAGTACATTTGCTTTTGTTTTGGCATGCTGTTTTATCATTATAATTCATAATTATAAATTGTAAAGTCATATTTATGACTTTGTAGCTCATAATTGTGACTTATGAGTCTTCATTTTAATATTTAATGAGACCACGTTTATTTCTTTCAATGGTCTTCATAGATATTTGTCTAAAAATGGCAAATTAGAAGTTTATTTCATATATTTTATTATAAATGAGTGATCACATACTGTTTTCTTTGACTTATTTGTATTTATGTATGATTTTTCATGTCTATTAAATGAAACTATTTCTGTCAAATGTCGTTTTTTCATCCAACAAATGACAGGAGTTTTAGGGGGGGGGAGGGGGGGGGGGTTGTGCTAAACGAGTGGAACAAATTGAACTTTGAAGACCTGACGTTGTTCTCTAGCCGGTCGTTAACGTCCAGCCAGTCATTTCTCTACAGTCATCCCACCCAGCTGAAGGCGCTGGTTCTGGAGGAAAACGCCCCCCCTCCCGGTTCGGGAAAACCAACAACTGGATCAGATTTGGGACAGGATGATCTGAGCAGAGGGATATTTATAAATAGACGCCCGGATCCGCCGGAGGAGAAGCTCCAAGTAGAGGCGGATGCTGGATGCTGATGACGGGCCGCGGTGCCTCCGCGTCCTGATGGAGCTCCGAACCAGAGCAGCTGAAAGACCGTAAATCAGAACCAGAGATCAACAGGACAGATAAAAGAAGGAGCCCGGTGGTGAAAGAGGGAGTGATGTTCTGATCGGTGAGCCGACGAGCAGCTGCGGTTGGCGGGATGAAGGCTCCGAGGAGACCGAGGCAGACGCTGCTCCTTCCCCGGCTCTTCGTCGGTGGAGCGGCGCTGCTCGCAGCTGCCTGGACCGTTCACCTCCGTGAAGTCACAGGTACTTAGAGCTATACATGCTTTTATTCTTGTCAGAAGACACGCGTGCAGGGAAATGTCAAATAGCAAACTTAAGTAATTAAGATGAGGACAAAACGATTCTATAAATTGCTGACCCATTGTGTGTATTGTTTCTATATTAATGTCAATCCTTCTCTCAGACTCTGATCACCAAACTGTGGGTCACGTCACGTCTTTATCCAAGAGAGAGCTCATCCTGCAAATGGAAGACAACCAGACTGACAACCTTTCTAGATCTGGTGAGACTTTCCTCCCATTTAAAAACATCCAGTGTTTGATGGAGCCACATTTACACACAAAGTTTGATATTCATGCACTAACTGAATTAATGCCAGTGACACCAGTTTGTGTGTTTAAACAACTCATCTTTATTCATCTGCTTTATTTATCCTCTGTGGACCGGCGTACCTCCCAGGTCCATTTCATCCTTCATTTCTTCAAACTCTAGATGTTTAAACACAGCCAGGCCTTTGAGGGGCCCAGTTGCTAGGAAACAAAATGCTGAATTTGTGGTTGGATGTTGCCTGGATGTACAGTGGTTCAAAGTGCCTACCCCCGTCTTAATGATCCGCTGATTAGCAAGCTCTCATCAGCATCTCTCATATCCTGTTTGGCTGTTTGAAGGACTGAGAGGTAAACACTGCTGAAAGTCTCCTGCTGGGATGATGAGATCTTAACAGTTAGAGAAAATCATTCATTCAGCAGGGAGGGAATAAAAGTTGCTTCTTCATGCAGACGTTTAAGTCCAGATTTCAAAAGGTTTGGAAATCGCAACAAAAATTTCATTTTGAAGATGCGTGGCTGCTACAAAAATGGTGTGAGAGGCGTTAAGAACTGTGATTTTAATCAGACTTTTAATCATTTAGGAGACTGAAGAAACGAATTTCCTCCTACATGATAAACTGTACAGATTCAGTAAGAGGCTGATCTGGACTGCAGGCTGGATACACACTCTCTCTCTCTCTCTCTCTCTCTCTCTCTCTCTCTTAACCATAGCTTTTACATCTTTGCAGAATGAGATTTGACTTTTTTCTCCTAAATTCCAATAAGCACCTCTGCATTAGAAGATTCATCACATGTAAACAAGTCAGTCATGACAGACGTTGACCCTGATGCACTCTCATTACAAACACTGACTTTTGCTGAAAACATCTGGGATGATCCGTCTTGAATTTTCTACATGAAACATGATTCTTTTGTTAAGACAAGCTGAAACATGCTACTTTTGAAATGAGCGATTGTGTCGTTCTTACTTGGCTTCCATCTCACATAAAACCCTTTCAGCCTGCGTTTATAGATTCAGTTGTGGGCTGTGTTTGGTTTTTAAGGGACTCCTGAGTCCATGCTGCTTTATTTATCAGCTCTAATGATGGTTTCTGACCATCTCACATAAAAGCTCAAAAGTTCAGAGACACAGTTCTGCAGGTGGATGTACTGTGTGTCAGGTAGTCCATCATCCAGGAGATTAGTCCTGACTCCAGCTTCATGGTCCTCATCGTCTCCCTGAGCAGCCTTAGCTGGATGTGTTGAAGGTGCTGGGGAAGTCAAAGTACATGATCCTCACAGATGCTCCACAGGTGTCTAGGTGTGATTTCACCCTCAGTAGCATGTAGATGAGGGCATCGTCCACACCACCATGGGTCTGATGTGAGTGAGGACCAGTCTTTCTGTGGTCTTTAGGATGTACGAGGTAGCATCTTAGAGCTGATGCCATCAGGTCCAGCTGTGTTCATATGCTTTCATATCAAATTTAAAGGCATACTTTGCAACTTTTTCATATTTTAAAATCTTTTCCTTGAACCATTATGTGCTAATATGACCCTTTACAGGGTTAATAAAAAGTTACTTAGCCCCATCTGGTGCTTAGATCCAGAATACCACGTTTGCAACTTCTCATTCTCTGGTCCGGTGCCCCGGAAGTCTCACAAAGTCACGTATCTCGCGAGGACCAGGCTAACCCAATGTAGCTAGCTGTTATGCTAGCGCCGGAGTGTTTTTAGCTCATGATTCCTGTTTTTTTTTTTATCTCTCCCTGCTTGAACACAGCTGATTTCTTTGAAGGAGTAAATAACCGCTCCTGTAGAAAGCTATGAAGGCTGAGGAGACATTTCAACAGGTAGATTTAGGCGTTTCTGAGCAGAGACAATGGTGCTAAAGTTTTTACGGCAGTGATTTAAAAACGGACACCAGGGGGAGCCAAAACAAGCAAAACTGCATAGTATGCCTTTAATGAAATAATTAAAGAGTCAAAATGTGATTGCTTGACATCCCTCCTGACTATAGACCCCCCAACCTGACCTACTTTCAACCCCCATGTGAAATCACTTCACATGACCCCCGCCTGACCCCAACCACCACTTACATTTACTAATGTATAAATAAATAAATACATGAATAAAGCGTTACCAAAAGGAGAATAATTCATCATTAAACACAACTAATAATTAAAGGAATAAAGTAACATAACGTAGTTCAAAATAATGAATAAACAAATAAAATAACTAGATAAGTTTACAATAAAATAATGACTGTTCTTCAGAATCAGCTTCTTTTTGATCATAGTTTAAAATTCACTTTGTCTAAACTGTAACTATAACTCCATTCTTCACACAGACAGAATAAATGTAAAAGAGACTTTCCATATGTCCTGTTGAATCTTAGGAATCACCCACAGAGGGGGGGGGGGGTGAGCTGACAGAATCATCATCTCTCATCCTAGACTTTATTAAAAACAAACCTTCGTTTATCGTCAGCTTTTTAAAGTAGTTCTGTCAAAAATAATGTCCCACATCAAGCAACCTGTCCTGAGCGTGAATTAACTCTGGATTCACTTAGAATGGCTCAGAATCAGTTACCCCAATAAGACCTTTAAAGCTACATGGACGACCAACATCTTGTTTTTGCTAATAGAGTAAACAGCGTGGGCAGAATTTCTAAAGGAAATCTCGTGAATGTTGAATTCCATTTCACACCATCGTGTCTATTTTTAAACACGGTGCATGTCGGGCTCAAACTGAACCGTGCTGCCTCTGTCCAGGCTTACACGATGTTGTCACATTTCTATTGTGTTTGTAATGTCATCCTGACTCACAGCTAAATCAGAGAACATTGTCAGTAAAGTCATTTAGCAGGCAGCTTTACAAACGTTTCTTTTTGCTTTCTCCAGTGTCTCTTTTTACCTTACTGCAATTCAAACATGATTTCTTACAGCGTTTTATGTTCAAAAAACTTTTAAAAGCACTAAATGAGAAGATCATTTACATATCTGGGTGTGTCTGACATCAGGAGAGAGTTTGAAGGCACAACAAGATTATATTTTAAGAATAAAGTCAGAGTTAATGCAGCTGGTAAAATGACTGTGACACAGTTTTAACCTCAAAACAGCCTGGATGCTTGTTGCTATGGAAACGGGACATACATCCAACATGATGAGAAATGCACACAAAAGGAGACAAGTGTCTTCCAGCTTTAAGAATGATTCATGAAACTCCTGATTATTTTTTTGCCATTGGTACCTAAAAAGGCTCATCGCTGTCTGCGCTGATGTCACAGTCTGACAGCCTGTAGACGACAGGAAGAGGCTGCGACTATGAGAGCTTCAGGTGGAGGCTCCAGTCAATGTGTTTTTAAAGTCACAGTAAAGCAGAAATAAAAGAAAAATGTGTCATTACCATGTAACAACTCCTAACATAGAAAAGTTGATTTGTAATCCTGAAGAACATTTTTTGACAGATCTCAGATCAGCAGAATTTGGTGCAAAATATTTCAAATGTTCTTTGTTTTTATGAAAATCTGCATTTCTGTTGTCTGCATCACAGCTGTTGTCCTGAAAGTTAACAGGGACAACCGTTTTGTTTGAAAGATGAATTATTTTTAGCTCATCATTTGACTTTATGAGATTTCACTCTGCCCGTTTCTTCCTCAGCCATTAACGAGTTTCCAAAGGACATCTTTACTTTGGATCAGAGGAGGCAGGGAGCTGTGCTGCTCCACATTCTCTGTGTGAGTATCTGCTCAGGCTTAACAGGAAGTTATCCCCTAATTAACACAATACATTTAAACATGTGTTTCCTGTCTTTTAACAGGCTATCTACATGTTTCACGCTCTGGCCATAGTGTGTGATGTTTACTTTGTGCCGTCGCTGGAAAAAATATCAGAGGTAAGAACTAAAAAAAAAAAACATGAATGTAGTTTTTATAATTTACACAATAATGGATTTGTTTCTTCTTCATCTCAAAATGTCACCATGTCTTATGTTCAAATCTTTAAATTCTCATTTATAGTTATTATGGCCTGTATTTTTTTTTTATCGCGTGTTAGTTCATCACTGCTCTTTCTGACTTTTTAAAAAGAAACTAAGAGGTAAATGTGGCTCCTACACGTATGTCTAGAGGCTTTGGGTTAATGTGGGCGCTGAAAGCAGATCATAAATTAGTTGGATCAATACTCTGACAACGAGAAAGCTGCAGAACATCAGGTTTTATTGTTTAACTGGTTTAAACTCTTCACCTCTGTCCACCAGAACCTTAATCTCAGTCAGGATGTTGCCGGGGCAACCTTCATGGCAGCTGGAAGCTCCGCCCCGGAGCTCTTCACCTCGTTGATTGGTCAGTAGGATGTTTGTCTAATTATTCATTTACTTCTGGTTAGAGCAGGTATGGAAGAAAGTCTGTCTCACCAGATTTTAAATTTTTATAAGACATTGAATTTCAAACACCAAAATTTTTTTGCTTTGAAATAAAATTCAAACATTACTTTTGCCAGTAAAATATTCAGTGCATAATTCTTCAGTGTTAAAAAAAATTCAAAGTATTATTTTTCAGTGTTAAATATTCAAAGTCAAAATGCATTGTGTTAAAAATTTGAATAAATAAATTCAATGTGCTCATTTGTGATTGGTTTTTTTCGGATCCTTAAATTCGGTGTCTGCTGTAATTCAGTCTCAGTGCTTGGAGCAAGGATAAGCAATCGATTTCAGATCAGAACTATGTGTAAAGTAAAACCTGTTTTAACACAGGACAGATGAAAGAAGTACTAATACTAGTACTAGTACTTATACTCACTAACGCTGCACCGTCCCGGTTGGCGGCCATTTGTCTTTCCGCCCAGAAGTTGTTTCTATGGACCAGCTGTCACATGACTATTGGAGCAGGATTGGCTGAATGAAGCTCGACTTCATCTGAAATCGATTGCTTATCCTTGCTCCAAGCACTGAGACTGAATTACAGCAGACACCGAATTTAAGGATCCGAAATAAACCAATCACAAATGAGCACATTGAATTTATTTATTCAAACTTTTAACACATCGCATTTTGACTTTGAATATTTAACACTGAAAAATAATACTTTGAATTTTTATAACACAAAAAAAGTGTTGATTTTTTTAACACTGAAAAATAATACTTTGAATTTTTTACCACTGAAAATTAATACACTGAATATTTTACTGGCAAAAGTAATGTTTGAATTTTATTTCACAGCATACAAATTTGGTGTTTAAAATTCAATGTCTTATAAAAATTCAAAATCTGGTGAGACAGATTTTCTTCCATACAAATAGCCCAGAATAAAAAAAAAAACCACTTGAAGACAGGTCTCTTACTGTGGTTTGTAAGATAAGAAAAATAAACTTTGCTTCCAGGAGCTGAAAGATATTTTTTCATACAAGCATCTGAAACAACCTGATTTGTTCTCAGAAGAAATAAAAAATATTGGGTTTGAATCATTTTAGATAACATGCAATAAGTAATACACTTCCACCGAGGACGTAAAGTGAAGATAAAATATTCCTGTTCAGAGAATAAAGAAAAAAATCCATCTTTTATTGTGTTTGGGAGAGAAACATCATTATTCATAATTCTCTGATCTGTGTCAGAATACTGCTGACTTTATCCATGAAACGATCTATAGCTTCTGCTTTCAGGGGTGTTCATCACTAAGGGAGACGTTGGTGTGGGAACTATTGTGGGATCAGCTGTTTTTAACATCCTGGTCATCATCGGCCTCTGTGGCGTCTTCGCTGGACAGGTTTGTTTATTTAATTTGACAAAAAACTGATTAAAATGTGAGGAGAGAGAAAGAGGAGAAGCTGCTTTTATTTAGTGATGGAAGAATCACATTTATCAGTATTAGATTGAACAGACAGGAGGATTTAAACTCTCATTTTTTTAAATTCTAACTAGTAACTAAACTATTACTAGTCCAGTCTTTTTGAGCTGTAGCTGTCGTCCCAATGTTTATCGTGTCTCCTCTCTTTCCCTCTGCAGCCCATCTCTCTGAGCTGGTGGCCTTTGTTCCGTGATGCTGTTTTCTACATCCTCTCCATACTGGTGCTTATTCTGGTGAGAAAGCCTTCAAATACAACTTTCATCTTAGAATCTTACAAAGACCTTTACAGTGTGATGCTTATTGACCAACAACAGGTCCTCCAGTCAGACATCAGAGTCTAGAGTTACTTTACTGAGAAGGTTTTTGAGTTGTAATTAAGATCATTTTATTTTCAGGTGATCTATGATGACAAAGTCTTGTGGTGAGACTGTATTTAAACTACTTTCCTTTTAATTCTGGACTCTTTTGTGTGTAAATGAGATTAAACTGGTTACCTGGTGAATGCTGCATGTTTCAGGTGGGAGACCATCATCCTGATCTCCATGTATGGGATCTACATAATCATCATGAAGTGAGTCTCTTTTAAACCGTTCGCAGAGTTGATTTCTTTTCATATTAAGTGAAGAGTCTTTGTTTTGTGTTGTGCAGGTTCAACAGATCTCTGTGTTGCCTGATCAAGAGAATCTGCAGCGTTGAAGGTCAGTCGTGTCTGAGCGGCCTGAGACGGACGGCCGCCGTCGGAAACGTGGCGGACTGTGAAAACGACATGGTGCCGCTGAAGCCAGGTGCAGGCGCTCGTCTTTGTTTGTGCACGTGTGCATCCACGACATCAAAAGCTCCTCTCAGTGTCTGAGCAGCTCTCATCAGACCTCCTGACACAGATAAAGCTGCCAGTCAGAGACGTTTCTGTCTCCCTGAGGACTTCAAAACCACTGAAATAGAACCAAAGCATTTCACTCATTATTTGTCTGCTGTCGGTTTTATTAAACTTTCGTCTCTTTCTGCTCCTGTTTGCTGCTGACGCTCCCTCCGTGCTCAGACTCATGTGCTGTGGCGGGTCAGGAATCAGCTGTGGTGGACGAGCTTCTGAACCTGCAACCCCACCAGCTCACGTTCTCAGAGGCAAGTCTTCGTCCTCTAATCACACTGCTTTCACCCCCATACACCCGCCTGCGTATGGCGAGATGCATAGTCATCGCTGAGGTTGTCTGCACATGCCCCTGGTTTTAGTCCGCTAAACTGACAGGGATGTATTTGAACACAGGTGTGCAACTTATATCATGTGTGATAAAATAGTGGAAGAGTTACCTTTTATTTGTTCAAATAATAAAAAATAACTTCTAGTTTCAAATTATTTAGATGTATTTTGTCATATTTAGCTGCTAGCTCAGATCTAAGAGCCATAACAAAATCTGACCTCCAGTAACCTCGCCTGAAAAATATTTCCTGTAAATTTCTGATGCAGATCTTACATTTATGAGACAGAGAGCTCTAGTTTGTGATGATACTAATCATAAGGAGATGCTCTAAGCCTGAGCTGTTAAAGTCAGTATCAGAAGAGTAAAAACAGGACTCTGGGGTGAGTACACTTCCATAAAACTACATCCTATTTACCAGAGATCCCCTGACTCTATCTAATAATAACCCCACACAGAGTGCTGTCTAATGTGTAATAAAGTGCCAGACACCTGATTTCCTGCTTCCTCCGTCTCTCAGCCCTCCTGCATATGTTCTTTCTATTTTCAAAGACAAATTAAAGTTCACCTGCTAGAGCTGTTCCTGCTCCTGTTCAAAACCCCGATCAGGGTGAATGTGAGGACCTGTCTGACTGCCTAATCACTCCACCTGCTTCCTCCCATGCTGTTAGCTTCACTTGGATAAAATCCTCGTGTCATTTTCTTCACCTGACTTCTCTCCCCTCCCACAGAGGCAGAGGCTGATTCGGGCTCGGGTGAGCCCAGAGGAGGGGGCGGCTTCAGGGGAGGAAGTTTTGTCTGCAAGTGGAACTTGGGGGAGAGAGAATGGGACAGCAGCTGAGGGAGAGAGGCAGCCACAGGAGGGAGAGAAGGAGATGGTTAAAGAACCAGGGAGAGAGACAGGTGGAAGTTCACAGCCAAAAGAACCAGAAGAGGAGGAGGAAGAGGAGCAGGAGGAGGGAGAGGAGGAGAACGCTGCGTTCAAACCCTTCGTCCTGCCAGGTGAGTGAATGAAAAGCTCTCAAAGAGACTGAAAAGCTGGTATTGATTCTGCAAAGAAATTTACCTTAAGTTTATCCTTTTTATAGTATTTGATTTGTTAAATTTGCATCTTTCTCCTGTACAGAACCATTAAAAATAAAAATCAGAAACTGGACAGCAGATGGTCATATTTATGTATTAGACTTCAAATAAAAGAACAGCCCTGAGGCTCCAGAGAACAGAGGTCATCTGTTGAGCTTCTGCAGATTTTCTGCTTCTGCTTGTCTTTGAAAATAAAAACATGGAAACTAAAAACTCCCTGTAACGACTCACTGGTGCCTCTTCTTCTACCAGAACGTCTTGACTTGAGTTTTCAAGCTTTAAAGACGATCTTATAGCTGATGGAGCTAATTAGAAGGAGATGACACCGACTCACAGACACATTCAGGCTGAAACGTGAATAATTCAAAAGATGAGATGAATCTGTAATGATGATGCCTGTGGGGGAACCATTGCGTACATGTGCCAGTGTGTGTGTGTGTTTTCATGGTTCCTTCAGATAGTGTGTGTGTGCGACTGAAGTGGCTGCTGTCCTGGCCCTTGAGCTTCCTGCTTCACTGCAGCATCCCCGACTGCAGCCAGTCGCGATGGGAGCGCTGGTACCTGTTCACCTTCCTGTCCTCCACGCTCTGGATAGCCCTCTTCTCCTACCTCATGGTCTGGATGGTATGAAACTCACACACAGCAGTTCTCATGAACACACACAGATAAAATCACGTATTACATTTTCCTTTGATCAGGTGACGATAATCAGCGACACGCTCGGGATCCCAGACGTCATCATGGGCATCACCTTTCTTGCAGCTGGTACCAGTGTTCCAGACTGTATAGCCAGTCTCATCGTCGCACGACAAGGTGTGTGTGTGTGTGTGTGTGTGAGATCGCACACAAAAACACACACAGAACTAAAATAAACCTCTGCACCAATGATCAGAATCCAAAAGCAATTCTAAACTAAAAGTGCTGCAGTTTAAATAAAACCTCGCCTATGATGCTGCATGTTGTCACGTGATCTCTTTGTGTTTTTGTGGATGTCAAACGTTGCAGGAAGAGGTGACATGGCTGTGTCCAACTCCATCGGCAGTAATATCTTTGATGTGCTGCTGGGCCTGGGTTTCCCCTGGGCGCTGAGGACTCTCATAGTCAGCTACGGATCAGTGGTAATGCTTCGGACTTTGTGTCCTAACTTATGATCGCTCGGAGCGTAAGATTGTTTTATAGACTGCTGCCTTTAAGAGGTTTACAGACTCTCTTCTTACAGTCAACAATTCCTCACCTTTAAGGCAGTTATAGTTCAAAAATGTCAGAGCTTTAAAAAAGAGTGAAAAGTCAACATAGACTCGTCAGATGGCCAGAATGTGATTATACTGTATGTGAGCTAATGCTGTCAAAATCAGGATTCTTTTTGTGACATCCTGCATCATCATAAAGGTTTAGTTTTAAAACTTGTGTGTTTTTTCTGTTTGATTTTTAGGTGACAATCAACAGCAAAGGCCTGGTTTACTCTGTGATTCTGCTGCTGGCCTCAGTCACGCTCACTGTGAGTAGACCTCCACCTGTCCCACCTCTGCTGGTTTGAAATCACAGATCTGAGAGTTATGAGCATACACAGACTCAGATCCGGTCCTGGTTTTCTTCACCACATCATTTTGATCTTATCATCTTTTTCTCATCAACCTGAGAACCATTTGATTGGCTTTTATCAGATTAAACTCAGGAGCGAGAAACAGGAAATGAAGGCTGTTCTTTATTAAACCGTGCCTCTCTGTTTGTCCCTCCTCAGGTTCTGTGTGTCCATCTGAACCGCTGGAGGTTGGACCGCAGACTGGGTCTCTGTCTTCTGATGCTTTACTCCATCTTCCTTCTCTGCTCTATCGGCTTCGAGAACCTTTAGAGGACACACACTCCCACACAAGCACTCCCTATAAAAACAGACAGGTGTCTTGATTTGTTTGTCATTGCTGCCATTAATTGTACACAGACCTGAGTTATTATTTCACTCCACAGTGGCTGTACCTGTTTGAGCGGCATTCCCGTGACACCGGGTGTCTGTAAGCGATGTTGTTTACCTTTGATAAATGAGTATTTTGAATAGTTTTGTACTTAAGCACTTTCAGCGCACATTTTGTGAAACCAAACCCAATGCACTACATGTAACAATTTCTAAAATGTTGAATTTGTATTCTTACACCCCAAAGCTTTTTCTTTATAACTGAAACAAGTAACCTCAATGATTAAATGATATGTTTAAGATGAGATAGTTGCTTATCAGTTTGTGCATCAATGTCAGTTGTCATCCCATCTTTGTGGCTGTAAATGATGTAGCATGGCTGATCAACACACACCTCATATTTGCACTCATCCTGGCCTCGTTTATAGAGCCGATCCTTCTTTTAAAGCTACTTGACCCAGAGTATTTATGAATGTCTGCTTGGAGAGTTCTCCAGTCATTTAAGTATGAGTGCAATAAAACACTTTGTTCTGCAAGTTTTCTCTTCTCTGCCTGAAAATTAATCTGATTTAATCTCTACATAAACCTACTCGCTTGTACTAAAAGTTGGACAAGAATTAAGGAATATTCCAATCAAAGAAGTAAAATCAGAACATTATGAAACATCTTAAAAATGTACTGAAACTTTAATTTTCTCTTTGTGACAATTGGATTTGATACCTTTTTAAAAAGTTTTGTTGCAACCTACTGCAGCTCATGAGCACAACTTGGCTGCCTGAAAAAAAACACAACTTAAAAACTCTGAGATGTCAGTTTAACAAATTTAAATTTATAAATTAAAATTTATTTAGCCCTTTTTGTTAGTTGTGAGCTTGAGCTGAATTTTCCACTACTTTTTAAATCCATAGTAACTGTGTTTAATTAAAAAATACATTAACTTTAAGCTGTAAATGCAAGTACATTTTTAAAAACTATTTTTTAAATCTTTATTTGGAGCAAAGACAAAAGAAGAATCCAAACTCCAGCTAATAGTTTATCACAAATAATTCTTTTAAAATATGCTGGTAATAAAGCAAACTTTTTTCAAATTGATATTTTTATTTCAGTTGGGCTAAATCAGCTTCAATACAAAATAAATGTAAAAATAAAAAAAAGTACAACAAAGTACATCATTTTACAAATACTCATGATGAAAGTCTGACATATCTGGAAAAAAATCAAATGATTTTAAACATGTCACAGTCATAACAAAATAGAAAAGTCATTACAGTACATAGAATGCTTTAGGAGATATATACTGAAGTGTTTGCAATACCAGATTTTACAAAATTCAACTAGTAAAAACTCCCAATACTAACAGAATATCAGGCAATATCAAATGTAAAAAAAAGAAAAAGAAACACTTGTGATATGAAACTGTTCTACATGCAAATCAGAGGCGGTTGATGAATTATGGAGCAGCTATGATTTGTAAATGAGTGAGTGTCGCTGGCTCAACAGCAGCTGTTAAATATGAAGTGAAAAAGTAGAGCTGCCAAATTATTTTTTTTTAATTGCAAAAACTCATCCTAGAGAACCTGGTGCAATGATATGGTCAAAGAGTGAACTCAAACACGAAGCCACCGTCCGATTTCCCATTAAGAATGAGACTTTTCAAAATAAAATCGTTTTTAAAAGATATGTTCAGTTTTATTTTGATGAACTTTCTCTTGTAGTGTTTGAAACAACTGGTCTGTTTTTTTTAATACAATAAATGATAAAAAGTTGTTTTTTAAGAAGCCTTATCACAAGCTTTTGTGCTGACTTATTTCACCGTCTTTGTCCCGCTACTTTCTAGTGACGAGTCACTGTGATATACGTCTGTGATTTGTGACTATTCACTGAGAAACTTTTCCAAAAAACACACTAAACGCTCAATTTGAATGGGACAACATTACACACAGACAAAAGCCACTACAAAAGCCCACTAGTAACCAGAAACAATGATAATTATAATAATATCCTTTGAGCACACGTGTGGTGACGTCTCCTTTACGTCACTTTCAGGGAGTAAAAATAGATCATGTGAAAGAAGACGAGCTGTGTCGTCTCAACAGTTCTCACTGTGTCGTTTTAGAGTGAAGGGTGCTGATAATTAGTTGTGATGCTAATCCTTTTTCTCCTGGGAGCTCCCATGGAGACGGCAGTTACCATGGTTACTGCATGCGCTCGGCCTCTATGTGTGTAACAGTCCAGCAGGTGTGTGTCTGTAATGTATTTACACACGATATGTTACATGTTTGACAGCAGGTCTCAGGGACTTCGTAGGCAGGTTGGTAGTGGTGGTTTAAACCCCGCGTTGACTGATCGGAGGTCTGTTTTTGTTCCGAGTCCCCGGTTAACACTGTAGATGAGAACGACGTAAAGCTGATCTGCGATCTTACCCAGCTACATCTGGACAGAGCCCAGCGGTCCGGACTGAGAGGAGTTTTGAACTGGGGGCGGGGTTCTGGTGCTGAGAGGTGGGGTTTGTGTTCTGGTGTCACTCAGGGGCAGAGCTCTGGTTCTGCTGGTATATGGAGGCTTTGTCCTTCAGGAGAGCCAGGCATAGGTGGCAGCTCCAACTCCCTGGAAGGATCACAGGAACAAGGAGGTGAAGATGGAGGAGAGATTTTATGTAGAGTCATACATTTAATAATGTCCTCTGTAAGTATTGACCAAAAATATTTCTAAGATAATACAAAAAACACATGAATCAAAATTCTACTTTATTCCTTTTAGAGGCTGATCTAATTTATATTCAAATTTCAAGTTGATAAATTGACCTTAAAATCTTAATACTTCATAAACAAAAAGAAAAACACATTTCTTCATCAAGATCTCAAAAAGGAAAATCTTTAGACAAACTGAGTTACTACGAACAGCTGATCTGACTGAAGAAAACGATTTGGAAAATAACTGGACAACACTAACAACTCAAGATGTCCAACACTTCAATATAAGAGAGTTTCCTCATATTTTACACTTTCGTTCATCATAAGATTCATTTTAAGTCTCAACAAGTGTCTGGAAGTATCAGAATAATCATCTATTTCCTGAGTTTTGTCAAAATGTTCCACTATTAGTTCCTGATTATCACATCTTTCTGTCACAGTTCTCTTATGAGTGTAACCACTTTGTTAATCACTAAAACACAACACGGTTTTTGCCTATATCCATGTTTTTTTTATATTACAAAAGAAGCAAAGATATTTTCTTCTCTCTCTAAATTTAGAAAACATTTGTTTTCCAATCCACTGGTTACAGTTTAACCCAATGAGCCTTCACTCCCATGTTCTATCATGAATGAAAAGGGACTGAGGTGATTTGTGTGTTGAATTCTTGCCATCATTTAAAAACATTTTAACAGCAACGAAATGTGTAAACATCTTAAAGGAACAAAATTTGCAATCTGTGCATAAAATTCCAAACTGTGCTGCTCAATTTGTCTTCACCCAAAAGCAAAACCGCTTTTATACCAGTGTTCTATCTAGAGTAGAAGTAACACACACAAAAAGAAAATAACTATTTCAGAAGCTATTTTGATTTCTTTTGAATTGACCAAAATAAATAAAAGCTTCCGATCACTATGATGCCAAACCCATGTTTATTGAAACTGCTCGTTCACAGTGTGACGTTTAAGCAGCTGATTTCAGAGTCACACGACCCCATGAAGACTGTGAACTCACTTTATGAATGATTAGTCAAAGACTCAACTGTTCGATACTAATTAGGTGGCTGCTGTGATGCAGGTGACCTTTATAACAAGTGTTTCTGATCAGTTAGGATCCCAGTGAAGCTTACCCTCCGGTGGTTCAGTCATGGGGGGAGTTAGACAGTACATGTGGTAGCCTCGGTCACAGTCATCACAGAACAGCAGCTGGTCCTGCAGGAAACACAAAACATTAGGACGAGACATGAAGACATTTAGAAATGGTTCGTAAAATGATGTTTTAAGTTAGTGTCAGACAAAAGCCAACTCAAAATAGTAGAGCGGAAAATTTTGAGTGCAAGTAGCTGTGGACTAATGTGCAGAGGAAAAAAAGTGCATCCTTTAAATGACATTGACCAGATAACTCCTGCCAAATTATCTCCAGAGGATAATTGTTGACCTTTTCCATCGGCTACCACCAACTTGGGGGGGGGGGGGGGGGGGGGGGG